>CM064883.1:12535990-13053851 GCA_003313485.2 Penstemon barbatus | reverse complement strand
CTTCCATGAGTTTGCTTTCCACCACCCATAGGGCAATTTAGTGAGGCAAACAGATTACTCAGTAAAATAGCATGAGAATGCCTTTTATCACTTAACAGCTCATACACGTGAGCAGCCCAGTTAACCTTAAATCCATAATAAATGCAAATCATTGTGCAGTATCTCTTCCTAGGTAGTCCATCCAGTGAACCGGTAGCACAATCTATTATCTTTGCAATAATATCAGCAAACCTCTGATATTCTCCTTTCAGCTGAGTCTTCATCAAAGACCCAGTCATCTCTTCTCCAGGTTTAGCACAAATAGCCCAGAACTCTTCTTCCTTTGCTGACCCTAAACTGGTCACATCTCCTCCCTCGTTCGTCAGCTTGTAAATTTCACTTAGAACAGCAGCAGATACAGCAATCTTCTTACCACCTATTTCAGCAGTCATAACAGTCTCATCATCATTGAATTCTCTGGTCATGTAGAAATGGTAAACATCCTCCAAGTAGACTTTATCTTCATGAGCCTCCAAAACAGGAACCAACGATGCTTCTTTGATCTTTTCCAGTAAAGAACGCATCAAATCAGTGCCAGAGAAATGAAATTTGCTGTAGTTGAAGTATCTTCCCTCAATAACCTTGTCCATTTCGGAGATTAGTGAGTAGATTCTGCAAAAGAACAGTGAACTTTCGAAGCAGTAGGGTTTGAGAGTTAGAGAGTTTGAGAATATTTGAGTGCGTAAGACGACTGTACTGTTTCAGATCGGATTTTATAGGTTTCCTTTTGATTTGGTTTCCGTGATTTATCTGAACCGTTGATCTAATCTGACAGTTTTTAATCGTGTGGATAGGAGAGGCGGATTTCAATTTTATTATTTTAATGTCAGATGGGCGGGAAACTCTATCGACACTAATTTGTTACTTATAAAAGCGCGTTTCTTATAATACGATTTATGACCATGCTTATATAAGGTATCAGATGAGTAGAGTTTAACTTATCTGACAGACGAGTGATCTGTTATCTGATATTACTAGAGAATGCCAATAGCTAGTAATCTTCCTCTGCTGTTTGTCAATCCAGCAAGATAAAATAATCTTCAGTCTTCAAGAATTAAGAACAGATCTTCAGATAATATAACTTTCACTAACTGACATTAACAGATTTCATCTTTAGAACAGAAGTACCGCTAGTCTTACACGTTCCCCCTGTCTTTAAGAATCCATAAGCTAACTAGTCTGTTGAAAGTTAATTCTTGAATAGAATAAAGGATAACTAAGCTGTTGAACTCCAGTCTTCTGATGAGTTCCCCCTCAGCTTATGCATCCAAATTTAGTAGTCCTAACTCAGCTCTTAGAGTTGAGAACCTTGCTTCACTTAGAGGTTTAGTGAAGATATCAGCAATCTGATTGTCAGTATGAACATACTCTATCATAACATTGCCTTTTTCCACATGATCTCTAATGAAGTGATGCTTAATCTCAATATGTTTAGTCCTTGAATGACTTGTAGTGTTTTGAGTAAGTGAGATTGCACTAGTATTATCACAGTAGATTGGAATTCCACTGATCTTGATGTTATAATCTTCTAGTTGATGCTTCAACCAAAGTATCTGTGCACAACAAGCTCCAGCAGCTATATATTCAGCTTCAGCAGTAGATATAGAAACTGAGGTTTGTTTCTTACTCATCCATGAGATCAGACGACTACCTAAGAACTGACAAGCACCTGTTGTGCTTTTTCTGTCAATCTTGCAGCCAGCAAGGTCTGAATCTGAATAACCAATAAGCTCAAATCCAGATTCTCTAGGATACCACAATCCCAATTCTTGAGTGCCTTTAACATACTTCAATATCCTCTTGGCAGCTAAGAGATGAGATTCCTTGGGGTTTGATTGAAATCTTGCACAGACTCCAACTGAGTACATTATATCAGGTCTGCTTGCTGTTAGATACAACAGTGACCCTATAATGCCTCTATATTTGGTTATGTCCACTGATTTTCCATCTTCATCTTTATCCAAACGAAGACTTGTAGACATAGGAATAGTAGCAGTAGAGCTAGTTTCCATACCAAACTTCTTGAACAGATCTCTTGTGTATTTTGCTTGATTTATAAAGATTCCATCAGGTAGCTGTTTGACTTGTAAACCAAGAAAATAATTAAGTTCACCCATCATGCTCATTTCAAACTTATTCTGCATCAGCTTGGAGAACTTATCACACATCTGTTGGTTAGTTGAACCAAAAATAATATCGTCCACATATATTTGCACAATTAATATATGATTCTCCCATTCAATTGTGAACAAGGTTTTATCTACCTTACCTTTATGAAATCCTTTAATTAAAAGAAAATCAGATAGGGTATCATACCATGCTCTTGGAGCCTGTTTCAGTCCATAGAGGGCTTTCTTCAGACGATATACTTTGTCCTCTTCTTGATAGACTTCAAATCCAGGAGGTTGTTCAACATACACTTCTTCTTGCAATTCTCCATTGAGAAAAGCAGACTTCACATCCATCTGATAGACAGTGAAGTTCTTGTAAGCAGCATAGGCTAGAAACAGTCTGATTGCTTCAAGTCTTGCTACTGGTGCAAAAGTTTCATCAAAGTCAATTCCTTCTTCTTGACAATAACCCTTGGCCACTAGTCTTGCTTTATTTCTGGTAACAACACCATCTTCATTCATCTTATTTCTGAATACCCACTTAGTGCCAATTACTCTTTGATGACTTGGTCTAGGAACTAAGTACCAGACTTCATTCCTTTCAAATTGATTCAACTCTTCTTGCATAGCTTCTATCCAGAAGGAATCATTTAGAGCTTCTTCAATTTGTTTAGGCTCTATTTGAGATAGAAAAGTGACAAACATAGCATCTTGTGCAGCAGCTCTTCTTGTTTTCACTCTATCTAATGGATCACCAATCACCAACTCTGGTGGATGGTTTCTGAGCCATCTGAGATCAGGTTGCAGGTCTGAATGTTGTCCTCTGTTTTGATCTTGCAACACTACTGTTGGAGATACAGTAGTAGTCTGTTGAACATTTGCCGTCTGTTGAACAGTCTCTGGTCTGTCAGCTGTTTGCAACTCGTCTGTTAGACAATCAGCACTGTGATTTTGAACAGCACTTGAGTTATCAGCTGAATTTAGATTAGGTAGTATGATGGGAACATATTCTTCATTTCTTCCAATGTCTAACTTCTGTAGATCAGTAGACAGATCTTGATTAGCACTTTGATTTTTCTCAGAAGATTGACTTGGCTCATCAAATACTACATGGATAGATTCTTCTATTAGTAATGTTCTTTTATTGAAAACTCTATAAGCTTTACTAACAGATGAGTATCCTACAAAAACAGCTTCATCAGCCTTTTCTGCAAATGCAGTAAGGTGATTCTTCCCATTATTCAATACAAAACATTTACAACCAAAAATCTTAAAATAATGAATGTTTGGCTTCCTGTTGTTCCAAACTTCATATGGAGTCTTGTTCTGATTTTTGTTGATCATACATCTGTTCTGGGTATAGCATGCTGTATTTGTTGCTTCTGCCCAAAATCTTTGAGGCAGTTTAGCTTCAGCTATCATGGTTCTGACAGCTTCTTTTAGTGTTCTGTTTCTCCTTTCAGCAACACCATTCTGTTGAGGGGTTCTGGCAGCAGAGTACTCATGATGTATTCCTTTGATATTACAGTACTCTTCAACAGTAGAGTTTGTAAACTCTGTCCCTCTATCTGATCTGATCTTCAAGATTTTGATAGTCTTCTCATTCTGGATCAGTTCCATCAGATTAGTAAGATGTTCCTTGGTTTCACTTTTCTTCTTCATGAAAATCACCCAAGTATATCTTGAATAATCGTCCACAACAGCTAGGCAGTATTTCTTTCCACCATTGCTGACTGGATCAATAGGGCCAAATAAGTCCATATGTAATAGCTCCAAAATTCTTCCAGAAGATTGGTGCTTCTTGCTTTTGAAAGATGACTTGATTTGTTTACCCTTCTGACAGGCATCACAGAGCTTGTCTTTGCTCATGACTGCTTTTGGAATCCCTTCTACCAAATCATTCTTGATTAATCTGTTTATGGTCTTGAAGTTTAAGTGATTCATCCTTTTGTGCCACAGCCAACTAACTTCACTTGGTGCAGATGCAACCAAACAAACACTTGAATTCTTGTCAGTAGAATTCCAGTCGACTATGTAGACATTCCCTTGTCGTCTTCCAGATAAAATTACCTTCTTTGTACCAATCTGTTCGACAAAACACTTATCTGTTGAGAAGATGACTGAATATCCCTTGTCACAAAATTGACTTATGCTGAGCAGATTGTATTTGAGGCCTTTGACATATGAGACGTCAGATATCTCTATGTTTCCTCTGATTAATCTTCCTTTAGCTTTAATCTTGCCTTCTTTGCTGTCTCCAAAAGTAACCTTTGGACCATCCACAGCAACTGCATCAGTCAGCTCATGTATGTTTCCACACATGTGTCTTGAACATCCACTGTCCAAGTACCAGATCTTCTCTACTTTACTCCTACTCCTAATCCTATCCTACAAAACAAAATTAAAATTGTTTTAGGTACCCTTATTGAGAGGGTCCTGAAGGATTAGTTCCACCCTTGACAACCCAAGATGTTGAAGTCTTAGGCTTCTTAGGCTTTTGAGTTTTCACAGGAGCATGAACAGTTTCATTTTCATCATAATTATCAGATAAGTCATGTTGATGATCAGTATGATATGAATAATGTTCATAAGCAGGGTAAGGTGCATGATATGGAGGATATGCATGCATAGGATGAGCAGGGTAAGGTGCATAGTAACTAGGAAATTGAGGTGCATGATACATAGGATGATATGCAGCAGGTTGCACATAATATGACTCATTTCCATACCAAGCATTTTGATTTTTCTTGTTCTTATGCTTCTTTGGCTTACTAGGTGCTTGCTCAACTTGTTTAGACTTAGCTTTACCACTAGTCTGATTGACTTTAGCTTTATCAGCAGACTTCTTAGAACTCTGCTGTTTGGTCTTACTAGTCTTATTTCCTACACTAGGCTCTTTGCTCTTTTTAGCCTTAGGAGATTTCTTCTCCTTTAATTCTTTCTCAGGTGAAGTAGGTCTAGCAGTTTGAACATACAGAATGACCTTACTATTGTCAGCTGATATGAATTTTTCAGTATGGTTCAACTCTTGCTTATCCTGTTCTAAAGGCATCTTCTGTTTACTAGATGTATGCGTGGATGCAACAGATGATTTCTCATGAGACTCGATAATCTTTTCAAGTTCCATGATTTTTCCTTTATAAACTTCACATTCAGCTTTCAGAGATTCATGCTCTTGCTCAAGCTGTTTATACTCTGCTGATTCTTTTGGCTTTTCAGCTTTAAGTTTCAGTGAGTTATTTTGCTCTTTTAGCAAGCTCATCTCTTCCTTAAGCTTAACAAATTCTCCAGCAATAGTGGTATTATTTAACATCATTTGCTCTAGAGAATCAAACAATTCGTTGTTTTGAGGAGTTACCTCATCCTCAGAGTCATCAGAGTCCTTTGCCATCAGGCACAGGAGAGCAGGCTTTTCTTCATCAGAAGATTCTTCATCAGACGAGTCCGAATCTGAATCAGATGAGCAGACAGCAGCAAGCTTTTCTGCTTCAGCCATCATTGCTTTCCCTCTCTGATACTTTCTTTCTTTTCTCACTTTCTTCTCCTCTTCAGTGTACTTTTCTGCTTTTGGATATGGGCAGTCTTTAATGAAGTGTCCCAATTTCCTGCAGTTGTAACACATTAGTTTTGATTTATAATCATCTTTATCTTGAGAAGAAAAGTTAGGTTTAGAAGTAGAAGCATTGTTGTATTTGTTCTTCATTTTTCTTTTGTAGAACTTCTTGAAATTGTTCATCAACAGTGCAACGTCTCCAGCAGTGTACTCCTTTTTGTTGAGTAGAGTGGCTTCATCAGATGAGTCCACTTCCGCAATTCTTTGAGCTGGTCTTCTTTGATTTTCAGCAGCAACCAGTGCAGCTGTGGGTCCTGAAGTTGAGGTTTCTTCAATACCCATCCTAGGCAGTTTATACTCATAAGCCTTGAGTACGGAAAACAGCTCTGTAAGAGAGATCTTCCCCAGATCCCTTGATTCTTCCATCGCTGTCACCTTCATGTTGAACTTTGGAGGTAGTGCCTTCAGTACTCTGTTGGTTATCTCTTTGTCTGTGAAGGTCTTTCCCAACTTTAAAACTTCATTCAGAGTTCTGGTGAATCTGGTATCCATCTGATCGATGGTTTCTCCAGTCTTCATTTTGAAGTTGTCAAGTTTTTCCAATGCAACAGTGAGCTGATGCTCCTTGATAGCATCATTGCCTTCGCTCATATCTCTGACTTTGTCCCACATCTCTTTTGCAGATTTGCAATGTTTGATCTTGTCAAACCGATCATTATCCAGGGCTTTAGTCATGATAAATCTTCCAATCTTGTCCAGGTTGAACAGCTTGATTTCTTCAGCTGTCATTTCGCTCAAGTCTTTTTCCACCACGGTATCAACTTCATTGATTTTTATCGTCTTGGTGAACTTGAATGGACCTTTTGTAATGCAAGTGAACATGTTGTCATTGTAGGCAGCAAGGAAAATCTCCATCCTGATTTTCCAGTCTTCGAAGGACATGCCAGCAATGTGGGGAACATGGTTTATGCATTCCATTTTCAAAAAGTTTTGATTTTTCAAAAGGATGCTCTTTTGAAAAGTTTTCAAAAACCTTTGAAAAACACTTGGATCAAGCTCGTTGATCAGGCAGCTGATTCAAATGAACCACCCGCTCTGATACCACTTGTTGGTCCCAAGTGGTCAGATGAGGTCTAGAAGGGGGGGGGGGTGAATAGACCTCTGAAAATTTTTGAACTTAAAAACTTTTCAGTCTTCTGTCAGCAGACTAAGCTGATGAAGAACAGTAAGCAGACTAGTCTGATCGTGAACAAATCTTGAACAGACGACTGACCACTCTTCTTACAATAACTTAGCTGTTTTTCAGCAAAACAGTTTTTCAAAGAGTTTACTTGCAGCGGATAGTTTCAAAGTGTTTTTCACAAGTAGACTAAGTTCTTGAAAAGATTTTATCCCCAGTTTTTAACAAACTTCTTTTTAAAATCTTTTACGATAATTCAAAGTGTTCAAATATGCAAACTTTTAAAATATGCAAGAAAACTTTAAATGCAAGATAACACAAAGAATTTTTATAGTGGTTATATGGATAAAAATCCTTTAGTCCACTCTTCCAGATCACACAGATTCTGGGTTATACTATAATCACTTAGATTACAATATTTCTCCACTTACACCTAAACAACTAATGAGAAGGCTGTAAGCTCACAATAGAAAATCACTTAGAAATTCTACTCTCTGAAGTTTGATCACTCACAAAGATGGATCACAACTCCGCACAACACTCAGCTAAATACAAGATCACTCAGATCGTATTTTTCTATTTTCTTCAACTGGGTTTCTGTCAACAGATGACTTCCACCAGACGAGTGAGCTGTTCGAGCTTTTGAGACTTAGAGAAATTCTGCTTCAAAATTTCGATCTCTGATTTGTTGTTGTGTGTCTCTCTCTTCGAACTTTGCTCTATTTATACTTGGATTTGAATTTATGACCGTTGAAGGAAATCACATCTTCAAATCCATTCTTCAGCTCTTTTTGAAACGGCTCCCTGCAGCAATCGTACAGTGTACAGTACCTTTCTGTCCATCGCATTTAATGCTGCATTTAATGCACTCTGCTGATCCGAGGATATCTTCAATCATTTGCCATTACTATCCTTCTCTTACAGCATTTATTACGCCAGGTGCATTTATTACCGTTGGACTAATCTCTTGATCTCTTCTACTCTGCTGATCAAAACGACTCTGCTGATAGATACTCTGCTGATCAAATACTGAACTCATCTGATTTGACTCGGCTGATAATCTACCCTTCTGTTCGCTGATTCAACAAGAGATCACTAGTCTTCTGAGCTTCGAACTTTGAACTCTTCTGATGTCTTCTTTTACTTGTTCAAAATTCTTCTAAGGGAACTAAGCTTCCATACTTAGCTGATTAAGATGTTTTGGAAATCATCAAAACCTTCCCTTAATTTCTGACTTCTTTGTACTTCATCTTCATCTTCATCCAACAGTAAAGCTGGTTAAAAGAGGATAAAATCGGTAAAAAAACGTAAGGTTGGTAAGAACATATTTAATCAATGAAACATTCAGGTGAATAACATGTGAAATTAGTGAAAAAAACATGAAAAATAGGTAAAAACGGATTAAAATGGTAAAAACGAGTGAAATAAGTGAAAAAAGAGTTTAACTTGTGAAATCGATAGAAAAATTGTTTAAATTGAAGAAAAAACCAAATAAATTGACAAAAAATGAGAAAACAATGAACAATATTATAACCGATAAAAAAAGGGGGATAAATCGCTAAAAAAAATCGGGTAAACAAAATTTAGACAGTGAGAATATAAGAATCAATGAAATTTTAAGTGAAATTTGTAATGAAACGAATAAAATCAAAGTTGATGAAAATATGTTTAATCAATGAAAAATTTAGGTGTTTTTTAAGTGCAAAATGACATAATAATATATTAGGGTGTAAACTGTAAAGTGTAAATTTAGCATGACTAAAAGGTGTAAAATATGACTAAGACTCTATTTTCTGATAATTAAAAAAAAAACATTGGCACTAAGCATACATGAGGACTAAACGTTGTTGTTTATTTTAAGTTATAGAATCAGTATGGGTTGAACTAATACTCAGAGGACTAAAATTGGATGTGTCAAAGATGCATGACCGGAAAAGAAATTTTGACTTTTGGATTGTATCATACGCAGAGGACTAAATTAAATAAAATTACACAAGGGCATTTTTCCAACTGGTTGACTGATCAACAATTTTATAAGGTTTGCTCCAGCGGGAAGGGTGGGGTTTCGAATTCCATTTGGAACTTGGATCAATTCATTATCATAAAGTATGTCTAAGGGCACAACAAATATGGTGGGATCCCGAGGTTTGGTGGAGACACATCCCGCAATTTAGGTTATCTTCAACCGAATCCCTTGTCCACTTGCCTAATTGTCCAATTAATTTGTCCTCATGCATTTTTGACACATTTACAAAACTCATTTCCAACCGAACGCAATCAACATCCATTAATTCAATTTCACACATTTCTCCACTCAAACTTATTTTAATAATAATAATAATAGTAATGATAATAATAATAATAATAAATTAAGGGTGGAATACACTTACTCCCCTTAAATTAGGGGGGGTAGCATCAGTTACCCCCCTAAATCATCAATTGTAACACTTACCCCTTATGTTATAGTATTAAACATATTATTCAAAAAATATCCCCGTCCACTTTGAAACAAATACATTATTTCTTTATTAATTTATCAAAAAATGTTTAGGTTAATTATAAATTCATCCATCCACCAAATAATATTATATTTCAATTTCTTCATTTTTTCGATTTCCTTCGGTTTTATTGTCTCAAATTTTTTCTTTATTTTCGTCTCATTTTTTTTCTTGATTTATGTTTCAATTTGTTTTCTTTATTTTATGTTTCAATTTTTTATATTTCTATCTCAATTTTTTTCTTTATAATTTTCTACGTTTTTATTTAGTGATAATTATCTCATTTATTTTCGATACGAATTATTATTGAAAATATTTAGTAATTCTCCTTCGAATTCTTTTCGCAAAATTCAGGGTTGACACCAAGCAATATTATGTTTTAATTTCTTCATTTCTTCATTAATTTTTTTATTAATTATGAATACGTCCATTTATCAAATAATATTAAATTTTAATTTCTTCATTTATTTTGCTTCTTTTGGTTATAAAAAATGAGATGAAAATGAAGAAGAAATTTGAGTTTTAGAAAAGTATGGTAAAAAAAATGAAGAAATTAAAACATAATATTTTTTGGTGGATGAATGGATTCATAATTAATAAATAGACAATTTTATTTTATAAATTAATAAAGATATTTTTATTTGTGAAGGGAAATGGGGTACTTCTGGAATAAAAACAACAAAACTATAACAACGGGGGGCAAGTGTTACAATTGATACTTCAGGGGGGCTAACTAATACCACCCCCATTCTTTGAGGGAGGAAATTGTATTTCACCCATAAATTAATAAAAATCATAATAATTTTTTTAATCGTGTATTTGTTTTTCTATTTAAGTAGTATTATGTATTTTAAAATTAAGCATTTGTGTTCAACAAATCAGAAATCTCATTTATTTTATTCATGATTTTTTTTTTTTTAAAAAGCACTCGAGCCAACTACCCAGCCCTTGCCAGCGTCAGCAGGCGCGCTCATTGGATTGCCTGCCCAAAAGTCCCTGCCCACCCAACCCCCTTGTCCGTCAAATTGTCATGATCCATCTCCAATCGAACCGAGCCGGTAACCACCCTCATGCCCGGTTGGAGATGGTGTTACATTTTTCCGAGTTATATAATAAAGGTTCCGATGGTACAACATTAGTATGATGTAAATTAACAGGTTAAAAAAAAAATGAATAAATTAAAATAGAAAAGGTATCCATTACTATTGAAAAGATTGTTGATATATTTTAATCTTGAAGTGACTTACCACTTCTTAGAATCTATTTTGCAGTCCAAACCCTGTCAAATCAAACCAGCTGAGAACTCAAATCTCATACTCCGACACGAATAAATTAATTAATCCTTGATACTTAAGAACAAGAAAAATCAGAAATTAAATAATAAAGTATACAGAAATCTCTTGCTAATCCAGTTCCCAGTATGGAGGAGGATCAGATTTTATTATTTAAATACCCAAATGGGTTCAATCGGGATTCGGTCCCGTTTGATCTAATCAACCAAAACCAAACAAAAAGCATGGATAGATAGGTAGATATAAATGCAAGATACGACGTTTGAACCAGAAAAAAGATTTGTTTATTAAAGTAAACATGGGAGAATCAGAAAAAGAAAAAATAGTACGTACTCCCCGTAATTTGTCTGTCTTTCCATATGGACGACTGTCTGTCCCCAAACTTCAAACTTGAAAGCATCGAGAAAAAATATTTGTTTAATGGTAAATTAGAAGATTTAACCAGATTTGGAAAATATTCTTTTAGTGATTGACTATTCGTGTAGCTTTTCGTCAACTTTAATCTTCGTAACACAGAGGGCTGGCCGATTGCTTTGATGCTGACCGTAAGAGATCTTTTTTCTTTTTTCATTTTAAGTTTAAAAGTTTCAAAATATGAAAAATGAAAATGATCTTTCACACAAGCTCTTCGGGCTATTAGGCCATCTCCAGCGGTTGTCCGCGGGGTCGGGCTCGGGGCCAGGCTGGGGAGGAGAACCGCTGGAGACGGTCGCGGGGCGGGGGCCGGGATGGGGAACGGGGCGGAACGGGCTGGGCGCAGGGCTCGGCGGAGCCCTGCGCCCAGCCCGGGGCGCGATTGAAGAAGGAGGGGCTCTTTAAAACAGGTGCCGCCAAGTGGCGGCACCTGATTGGTCTTTCATTTTTTTTTTCTTTTAATGAATTAATTGGTGTATGGTTTATTTAATGTGTGTATGGTTAATTTTGTATAATTAATGTGTTGTATGTAATTTTAATTAATGTGTTATTGTAATTAATATGATTTTAATTAATGTGTTGTATTTTAATTAATGTGTTATTGTAATTAATGTGTTATTTTAAATAGTGTTTTATTTTAATAAATGTGTTATAGTAATTAATTAATGTGTTGTTTTAAATATATAGTATATAATATGATTAATTATTTAATCATATTTTAAATAAAATTATGATATACTAATAAATATAGAAATAGTCCATTTAATTTAACACTCATACAAATAATTTTTTTTAAAATACCAAATTAGTTAAAAATACAAAATAAACACGTCATAAGCATAAAATTTAGATTAATACTTAATCTAAATTAAAAATTTAAATACATACTAAAATAGACAAGAAAATTAAATTTAAACACTCGTTTTTAACCGTATTTTGCATAAACATGTTCTATTAAGTCTTTTTGGAGTCTAAGGTTGGTCATCATGTGTTTCCTTTCTTGTATTTCCCGTATTTTCGATTTCTTGTATTTCCTTTGTTGTTTGTTGTATTTCCTTTCTTGTATTTTCTTTCTTGTTATAAAAATGTTTGTTTGCGTATTAATTTTATGTATTAATTTTAAGTTACTTTTATTAAATATTCTATTTAATATTAATATTTTAATATAATTAATAATTAAATTACGAGTACTAATATAATTACTATTATTAATATTAATATTAAAAAATTATAAATCTATAATAATAATAGGTGAGAGTGGGCAAAGAAAAAAAATGGAATTAATTTCCCCCCGGAGCCCCAACCATTGGAGACGACCAGCAGGGCCCCGGGCTGGCCCTGGGCTGCCCCGGACTCTGGAGCCCGAGTCTAGCCCTCAACCATTGGAGATGGCCTTATAATTTCTTTTTTTAAGTTCAGTTCCTTAAAATGGTAAATATCGATAAATAATAGTTATTGAGATTAAAAAATTAGATTATCGATAAATATTTAAGTTTGGTTGTTAAAATTTAGAAAGAGAAAAATAGATTGATATATAATATGTCAAATCAATAACTTTATAGATTTATGTTAAGATTGAACATGTCTTGAACCTGAGCGGAAACCTACTACTATATTTGAGATGAAACTCCTTCAAACTCATTTTCAAATGCTGTTTAGATCAATTTAAATTGAGTCAATTGATTTTCATTAAGAGCCATCGGTTTAAACACATAGTGCCTGTTTGTTTGGTATTTGAAAAAATAGTTTGGGAGAATAGTGGAGGTTTGTGAATTAATCACGATTTGCATAGTATTGTTTGTTTGAATTTTGAGAGAGTTGTTTGATAAATAAAGTAGATGTAGGTTTTTTTTGGAAGAATTAGGTTGTAGGTGTAAGATGTGTAAGACTTTATGTTAAATTATGTTTGTTATGAGATAAATTGTGTAAGAGATAGGTTACTTTATGTCAAATCGAGTAGAATTTGTATAGGTTTTGCTTTCCATCTCCAAGAGCATGTTTAAAAGTTAAATTTTAACAGTTTTGCTAAAATTTTGATAAAAAGTGTTCTCCAAGAGCACCTCTATAATTTAGAAGTTGCTAAATTTTATAAGTTTGGCTTGCCAAATACCCATGGCCAATATAAATTGTTATTTGTAATTGTTTGCAATAAAGTACTAAAAGTTTTTGTACTTTCATCCAAAACATTAAAATATTATGCTCATAACTCCGATAATTAATTTTTTTTAAAAAACTATTTTTAATTATGAAATTAAATGAAAAAATTAATATTATAAATATATCATTATTATTTATATAAAATACTTCCTCAGTTCCATTATTCTTTATCCCTTGATATCATTGATTAGTCAACTTGACTAAATGCAAAAGAAAATTAATAAATAATTTAATTAATATATTTAACTATTAATTTGATAATATTATATGACATTATGTATATTAATATTTGAAATATTTAATACGCCAAAAATGTAAATAATTTAATATGATAAATCACTTAAAAGATTGAAAATTTTGACTGGATAATATAGCTAATTGAATAAAAATAATGGGATGGAGAGAGCAATATATAAAAGTTATATATTAAAATATAAACTAGCTGTTGGAGTGCAGAGTAAAAAGTGAAAGTGTATAACACTGTTCATTACTTATTTTTTAGAATAAGAGGCTGAAATTTAAAAGAGCTGTTGGAGATGGCCTTAGAGATAAGAAAATTGTTGTTTGTTTGAGTTTTGATAAAGTGGTTTGAGAAAATTGAGAGATGAAAAATTTATTTCAGAAAATAGAAAACATATTTATTTGGCATTTCCTAAACACGAATTTTTTTTGGGGAAACGCCAAACAAACAGGCCCATAGTAGTATTTTATTAAAAATTTATTTCTCATTCCAAAGTTCAATTTTGTCACGAATAGTAATAGCTCGAATTTTTGTTCACTTAAGATCAATTACAATTTTTTGGATACATTTATCATGAATCATGGGGATTCTAGGGTGCCGTTGCGTTAGGTGCCGCTAATTACCACATAAGGTGGTATTACCTCACAATGTGTATCACATTGTATGGTATAACTCACATGTGACGGTACATACTCACATTATATAGTATTAATCCCATATATTTAGTATGATCCCACATCATGTAACATTTATTCCAAATTAGTATTAACCCCGTATATTTAGTATGATCCCACATCATGTAGTATTTATTCCAAATTAGGTGGTATTACCACGCAATGTGTATCACATTCTTTGGTATAAATTATATATGACACTACGAGCTCACAATACATAGTATCAACCTCATATATTCAGTATAACCACACATCATGTAGTATGTATTCCACATTAAGTGGTATCATGTAATTTGTATCACATTCTATGATGTAACTCATATGTGACAGTACATGTTCACATACATAGTATTAATCCATATATTTAGTATGATCTCTCATTATGTAGTATTTATTCCATATTATGTGGTATACAATGAAATGTGTATCACATTCTATGGTATTAACATGTGATAGTACGAGGACACATTACGTAGTATTAACCACATATATTTAATATGATCTCACGTCATGTAGTATTTATTCTATATTAGGTGATTTATGCAATTTTTCCAAAGTTAATATTAATTATTAAAAAAAATTACATACTATTTATTTTAAAATATATATTATTGTAACATTCATTTATTTATTTTCATAATAATTTATAAGAAAATAATTTACTATTTGATGTTACTAAATATATAGTATAGTATAGTATCATTTGTTGTGATATAGTACCACTTATTGTGGTAATATTATTATGACATGTTTTATTTATATTGGTCATAACTAGGGGCACCTAACGTAGCGGCACCCTAAAATTTTCCATCATTATATAGAATAAATGATTAAGTACAATGAATTGTAAATAACCAAACAACTACCAATCATTAATATCAAACTAGAAATAATTTTACATTAGTGAAAGTTAAATTCAAAAAACCACTTTAAGTGTTTTTTTTTTTTTTATCACATTTTTGGTCAATGCAATCATCTCCCCCCCTCCCTCCCTGCGTTCAACCAGACATGTTTAAACTTTGAACTATATTGGACAAATTGAATAACGAATTTAAAAGTAAGATTTATGATGACTAAAAGTAAAGATATATTGAGGAACACTTGTGGTTCAAACAGACTTTAACTTTGGTGGTGGCATGGAAAAAGTTAGGAGTTACTTCGAATTTATTAATACAATTAGATAATTATATCACCTGCTAAATGGTAATAACAAATATATTCTTTGTGATTCCAATTATCAAAGATAATATTTTTACTAAAAATTAACACAATGATATTTTTACCATTGTTTGGCACTAGACATAGAGGATCTATGTAATAATAACTTTAAATGTTAAGTCTAAAATAGAAAATTTAAAAAATTAGTGTAATATGATATAACTTCACTTTTTACATAGTATTTGATATATTGCAACTTGTACATCTAAAAAATCTCGAACCTTTAAAAGACAATAATTAATTTGATATATTTCATTGATTTTTTTTTCATTGATTTTTTTTTTTTTTATAAAGTATAATGATTATTGATTAGATATATATCACCTATCCCTTGTAAACCCCATCATCTAAAATTCAATCCGAAATTATTTTTCAACTTTTTTTGGCTTAATTCCACTTTGCATCTTGGAAATTTGCTCATTTCTCACTTTGCACCGTCTAAAAAATTAATAGCAAATTGCACCTTAAAAACCATGTTTTCGCATCACTTTGCACCCTGGTTGTTTTCTGGTCATTTGACTCGTCATTGGGAGAATATTTTATTCCATTTCAATTATATATTACTCTCTATTACTTTCCTTGTCTCCTACTTGTATAATGGATTATTAACACCAAAATAAGATGAATCCATTTATTACATAGCTTCTCTCCTCCGTTTTTCTTTAAAAAAATCATAATATCACTTTGCACCCTGGTCGTTTTCTGACCATTTGACTAGCCGTTAGGAGAATATTTTAATCCATTTCAATTATATATTGCCCTCTATTACTTTCCTTGTCTCCTAATTGTATAATGGATTATTCCCACAAAAATAAAAGATGAATCCACTTATTACATAGCTTCTCTGCCTTCCGTTTTTCTTTTATAAAAATCAAAACTTATGGGCTTTCTAGTTTCAATCTCACGTTTTCAGCCAAAAATAATGGCATCTTGCTGTGAATTTGAAGATTGTCAAGTGAAAAATAAAATGGTAACTATAACTTGTATATTTGGGAGATTTCAAAAAGAGCTATTTTCGGGATTATTTTTTAGATAATTTGTCAATTTCACCATTAGTTGCACGCCTCACTCATGTGTAGTTTTTGGAGGAAATGTGGGGTGATATAAATGTGAATAGACTAAAATACCCTTTCAAAGGTGAGTCAAATGACCAGGGTGCAAAGTGAACCGAAAACATAATTTTTGGGGTTGCAATTTGCTATTAAATTTTTTTGAGGACATAACGTAAAAAATGGGCCTATTTTCAAGGTGAAAAGATGGATTAAGCGACGAAAAAATATAAACTCAATCCAAACAAGATTTCAAAAGTTTCACCAAAATTATATCTCGATATAAAAAATCGAGTAAAAACCTAGCCAAATGAACCCAAAATTTTTGAAAATTATATGATCACTCTATCTTTTGAAGTTATTTTTATCAAAAATTAAATTTAGAGTTAACATTCGTTCAAATTTTCTTTTATATGATCGGCATTGCTACCAGGGTGTAGACTACCAATTGAATCCTATTATGAAAGTAAAAAAATGCTATTTATCAAGTTTACGGTGCAAAATGCTAAAATATCTAGTTTTGGAGGTGCTAGATGTGAATCACACACAGCTCAAACTTCCAACAAACAAACTGCCGAACATTAATTTCTAAAAGTTGTGATTGAGATTACACGCACCGATCGAGATAATTTTTCAAAATCTTCTCGGGGATTTGGGGACCCAAAATCTTGCTAATTGATTCTATAGAATATTGGGGGCTGTTTTGACAGGGTCAAATATTAATTTATAGGCGCCATCTCCTCTTTCCTCTTTACTAACTTTACTTTGTCAACCTAACCTTATTTTTATATAAAATTATAATTCATAATACAATTAAAATTTACCTTTCCATGCAAAATGAATTGGGTCTAATCACTTTCCTATTTAATTGTTAAATACATCAATTTACTCGATCCTCCTTCCAGCTCCCTCTCATTGTTATAATAATAACATGGTCGATCCTAATCCCTAATTTATATGTATGCCCCAAATTAAATCCTATGTCACCAACTAGGGTTTTAGAGCCACTGAAAGTTTTAGGGACAAAAATGTAATGCTATTTTTAATGCCAAATATTCTTTACTCAATAATAGATGCTTGTAATTATCCAAAAATAAAATTAAATAAATTAAATATATAACTCCGAAATGTAATTACTCATGTAATAAATATTCGCTTTTTTTTGGTAAATGTACATTTTTTCTGTCCTTTGTGGGTCAACTTTAATCTACTGCATTGCTAATAAAATCCAAATACATAAGATTGTGTTCCTCGTGGATTAAATGAACATGTCTGAATGTATTTTGGCTCTGTTATTTCGAATTTTTAGGTATTAATTGGAAACTCATAACTTCAAGGTTCTTGATTTTTTTCACATAAAATAAATAAATATATGATCCCACATGTTTCTAATATATTTAACAGTCAAAAGACATTCCAATGTTTTCATATTTTTAAATTTTAAAAAAAGGTCTAGTCTCACGTGTTTTTCAAAACACAACACTAAAAATATGTCTTAACTTATTTTTACATTACCATATACATGCATAAAACTTCAATTGACTTCACATGTTTCCCGAAAATACCTATATCCTTTTTCCTCATTTAAATCATATTTCAACCATATGAGCTTTTCTTTGAGTAGTTCAAACTCAAACATCATCGCGCAAGTGTGATGTTCATAGGCCCAAACTCGCTTTATATTATTTTTTTTCATTAAGCTCAACCTCAACCTACATATCTAATCGGACTTCGAATTTATATCGACTTAGCTGACTATAAGTCATCACCAAAAATATATATAAAAAGAAGAAAAATAAGTTCGAACTCTCTTCTAAATCATTTTTGCTTACGTGTATTTCACCTCCCCATTAAGATTTAAAGAAATGCTAGTTTTTACACTTTATAAAATAGTTAAAATATAATAATTTAATCGGGTTGAACCTCATTAAGCTCAAATTCCACCCATAAATTAATCAAACTTATTAGAACAACTAAAATTAGTCACACTCATATCTAAGTAGAATCGGCTCAAAGTTAATCGAGATCGAGCAATCATTCTTGGAAATATCCGATTCAATCAATAGTCCAAAAATATGTTCATTATTCTAAAATCACGAATCACACGAGTCAAAATATATTCAAATAGGGCCCAAGTTTTAGAAAACGTGCAACTAAGGCCATGTCAAGTGACTCATTAGCCTAAGTCCAGCTTCCCCTTTCCTTCAGATTCCAAGTTCAGTTTCACCTTTCCTTTTTATAAGTCATCTCAAATGACTCAATCTATTAATTCCATTTAATTCAAATTCTCATTTTCCCCACTCTCACTTAATAATAATAATAATAATAAATATTGCTAAAAAAAATTAAGAATACTTCTAAATTAACTTTACATTGGCATTAAATCGAACTTCAAAATCCTCATAATTAAAATTATCTCAAGTGCAATCCAACATTTATTAATTAATTAAAGTTAAAGAAAAATATATTAATTAATTAAAGTCAAGAAAATTTTATTTAGTAATTAGAGTTAAAGAAAAATATATATTATTAAATAATAGAATAAATAAATAACAGAAAGAAAATAAAGAACTAATTGAAAGAAGAAGAAAAAAAGGAGTAGATGGTCAACAAGTGTCGGCCACTTACTTGCTAGGCCGTGTGAATTGATCAATGGGTGAGGCAAGCTGACCCTTCAAGCTTCAGTTTGAAGTCCAACACCTCAAGGGCATTAGTCTTTGAGTAAAAAAAGATGACTTTATTTGCCATCTTCAAGCTAAGCCCATCATTGAACTTGATCATTAGAGATGGTCTAACATACATATTTTTTTTTATTGAAATTAAGATATTCAGAGGATATAATAAGAATTGGAGGAAGAAGAATTATATGTCACATATGATTATTCATTGCTTTTACTAATATTTAAAGATTACAAGAAACTAAATTAAAGTAGAACTAATCTAGAAAAATAATTACATATTCAAACTACTCCACTTCATTATATATCTGAACTAGAATTCTATTGATTTACAAATAAAATAAGAGTGCAGCAGATAAATGAGCTCAGGATCCAAGACCAGTCAAAACAAGCAGCTGAATGAAGAGACAGAAAAAGAACTTGAAATTTTTTCATTTCACCAAATTTAACCCACACGCTACGGCTACGCGCGAACACAACAGACACAATCAAAATCATGTAACAGTACAATTTTGTCATTTGTCTGTTACCACATTAATTAATTAAACAAACCCATCAAAGAAAAAATTCAAAACTGTCAGATAAAAAGCGACAAGTCGTATGTAAGTAGATTTGCAAAGATCTTCTTCTCTTTTACCCTTTTCGCTTCCTTAAAGTAGAAAACAAGATTTCTTTTCTTTTCTTTTCTTTTCAACACACCCACCCCCACCCCCACCCCCACCCCCACCCCATACAAATAAAGAGAGAAAAGAAACAGAGAGGAAACTAAAAGTAGTAGTTGAAGAAGTACTCTGTTTCAAAGACCATTTTTGCAGACAGTTAAAGAATTGAGAATCAAAACAAAATCTTCTTATTTTTCTTATCTTGATTTGGGTGAAAGTTCCTCAAAAATGGGTAGTGATTATTCTTCTGAGGAATTACATGTTCTTGCCGTGGATGATAGTCTTGTTGATAGAAAAGTCATTGAGAGGTTACTCAAGATTTCTTGCTGTAAAGGTACAAACTTTTGCTTCAAAACATCTTTTTTTTTTTTTTTTTAATTTAAATAAATCATGATTATTATTTGTTTGTTTGGGATTCGCAGTGACTACTGTGGAAAGTGGGAGGAGGGCTCTGCAGTTATTGGGCTTGGATGGAGAGAAAAGCTCCCTTGAATTTGATGTAAGAATTAATTAAAGCTGTCTTCTTTTTTTCTTCTTTCAAAATGTGTTGCCATTATCATGTTTAATTCTCTGTTAATATGGGAGATTAATACTAGTAATTCATTAAGGATTCTTGATCTTGTTCTATGAAAAATCTGGTCTACACAAGAATTTTTCCAGTTGAAATATTAAGTTTAAGTTATTCATGGATTGGGTGGGAAATTGAATGAGAAACGGAAAGTTAATGTTCAATTTGACTCTTCAGTTTCATTGAAGCAATAACTGAATGATTTTAAGTTGTGTCATCCATATACTGTTAAAATAAAAAATTTGGAGTTATTGGTTGATATTAATTTATTTAATCTAATTATTTTTATTTTTTATTGTGGTATATTGGGACTTTTACTGATTATTAGCTTTGATATTCTGATTTCAGGAATTGAATGTAAATCTAATTATGACAGACTACTCTATGCCTGAGATGACAGGATATGAACTTTTGAAAAAGATTAAGGTTTGTGTCCTCTGCCCATATATTTAGAGAATTGTTCATATACGAAAATTTAATTATATCTCTAGTTAGATCTCCTATTTTGAACTTCTTAGCTTATTTAATTTTCCCATTTAAATTTGTTGAAGATTCTACCTAACTATTGATGATGAAACGTTGAATAGAGGTTAATATATATAAGTTGATCCTTGTTGAACAGGGCTCCTCAAAGTTGTGTAAAATACCCGTGGTCATAATGTCATCCGAAAAGGTTATGTCCCGTATTGATAGGTATTGTTTCTCTCATTAATTTGATAATTTGTGGTTTCTTTCTTTTGGTTGATTAATTCCGCGAATGATCAAGTGTATGTACCGATCAATGTTTGTTTAGGTGTATGAAAGAAGGAGCCGAAGAGTTTCTTGTGAAGCCATTAAAGCTAACAGATGTTGAGAGAGTGATTGATTTTATACTGAGAGGGGACGACAAAAATGAAAAGAAGATCGCAACATCGCTCAAGAGGAAAACGATGATGGCGCACGAGGACTTTGATTCACCTTCTTCACAATCATCTTCTAATTGGGAGCAGCCTTTTCAAAAGCGTCCAAAGATTGCTCAAAATTGATTAAGTTGCCAAAATGTTGTTTTGTTTTGTTAGCATTTTGAGAAAAGCTTTTTTGTGGCCCAGATTCATTTGATTTTGGTGATTACTGCAGATGAAAAGTTGAAGCAAAGATTATAACAATTTTTTGTCATGTAAATAGCTGTGAGAAGTTAGGAATAGAAGTCTAGGAGGATATAATCTTCTTGTAATTCTTCTGTTGAACCTTCATTGAGCGATTATGATATTTTAGTGGTTTTTTTTTTTGTTGAAATCTATTATAACAAATTTGAGTAAAATTCAAAAACACACACTGTTTTATTCTTCATTGGAAAAAACATGTTATTATTTTTTATGAGCAAACAAATCCTTGTGTTAAAATGTAAAAGAGATTTATTTATTCTAAGGTCATGAAGGGCATGATTCTTTGTCAAAATTATTTTGTGTTTGAGAAATATAAACAAACATGTTTTTTATTTTTTTAAAATAAATATTTTTTTCTTTCAGTTTTTTCAAAACTATTCTCTCAAAAAATCAAACAAACAAACAAAATCTATAGAAACTCTAGAATTAATATAAAGTAACATTTTCTTTACATATTTTTTCTTACGTAACAAAAATGATTTGAAATAAAATTTTACACATCTTACACATACAATCTAACTCTTTAAAAAGAATCTACACCTACTTCTCAAATCATTCTCTTGAAACTCAAACAAATAACATTACACAAATCGAAATTATTTCACAAACCTCTACTACTCTTCCA
Source organism: Penstemon barbatus (assembly GCA_003313485.2). Lineage (NCBI taxonomy): Eukaryota > Viridiplantae > Streptophyta > Magnoliopsida > Lamiales > Plantaginaceae > Penstemon > Penstemon barbatus. The sequence goes on along the minus strand of CM064883.1, from coordinate 13,031,747 downwards.
AACTACTTTTTCAAACACAAAACAAATGGGCCCGAAGTGTCTTGTTCACTAGTAAAAAAGTGAAAATTATACCATTACATGTTTTCTTTGAGGAAAATGTGAAAACACCGTTGTCCATTAAAAAAAAGTTGATAATGACGCCCCTATAAACATGAAATTTGGTAATCATCCCCCTATGACCACCTCTTAATTTTCTAAGGGGTGCAATAGTTAATAAAATGAAAACAACGGGGGCTTTCCTAATAAAATATCAATACATGGAGCTTTCTGCTAATAAAAATAATTTTTTATCAAGTATGAATAGGACGAGGGTGTTTTTGCATTTTATTTGAACAAAATTTAGTGCGTTGTTTTTATTTTATTTTTCAAGGGTATTCAGAATTTAGACATGACTTTATCTCTTCGTGGAGCATCGGATATATTATACGGGAATCACTTCCATAAAAAAATTGAAACTTGAATTCAACACCCTGTGAGGACTAGTTCCTTCAACTACTCCAATCATCCATTAACTTTGTTTTTCCATTTTTAGTTAATGTGGGATGGATTATGGAAAATTGCTATTTCATCTCTAGGAGCTCATTAGGTAGGTATATAATTTTATTCATTTGCTAGCTAAGTCAAAAGCTGGGGAAATTCTTACCCAGATTGGATTTTGCCGAACCCAAAGTAACTACATGGCAAGTGTAACATACTTGCTTTGAGATTGGATGTAATTTCCAGAAAAGTGATAAATCACAAAGCAAGTGCAATACACTTGCTTGGTGGTTGGATGGGTTTGGCCAAGCTAGACTTGAACAAGAATTTTCCCAAAAGTTGAACTTTGAAAAAAGTGGTGGAAGTTTTCACTTGCTTTTCGGAACAAGCATTACAATAATTAATATAATAAGAATGAAAACTACCTTCTTTCAACGGGTAATATTGATAAGTTTCGACCAAATTATTGAATCTTAATTTTAGAAAGAAATATTTCAATGAAATATTATGATAGTGAAATCTCGAGATATGATTTATAATGGAGTTTGGTTGCTAGGTTTGAAGAAAAAAAATAATTGACATATATCAAATCAATAAATTTACAGGTTATATTGAGACATATCCCAAATTATTTTTAAATGGGGTTTGGCCCAATTTAGATGAGCCCATATTTGACAAAAACCATAAGAGTCCTAAAAGGAATCTCTTCAGCCCTATTCTACAAATAAAACATAAACTATCCATCTCAATCTTCTTTCTCAAAACGTTTTTCATTTATTTGTTTCTCTATTGCCTATTTTATCAATGTACTGCTATGGTCCAGATAATAAGCCCCCCCACACAAAAAAAATTAGATCATGTACTTAATTTTATGGTAGATAAATATATACGTTTCTTTATGACTTTTCTTGACTTGCTTTATTTGTTATTTACTACATGTTACATCTTACATTTTTTAATTAAGTCTTCAAATTAAACAATTGACGAACTATTTATATATTTATAATTTGCAACTTAGAATGAGGTCAATTTAAACATTTTCTTGAAATGTCTGGAGGAAAGCAAAAGCTCTATTTAATTTGTGTGAAATTTTAGTGAATATTTACATTTTCTAATAACACATACACCATAATTACTCTTTCTCAAGAACTATGTCATGTTCGTATAAAAATTCAAACACACAACTTTAGTTAAATGTATAAAAATCATCTCAAAAAAAAAAAAAGTTAAATGTACAAAAATCGAACATAGCTGAAGTAATTTTTCATATTGTTGAAAATATTCTTAGAAACCCAAACAACAAGCCCGCCTAAAAACTAGGAAATTAATATTAAACTAACGACATAAGTTTGTATTAAGTTATACTCCCTCCTTCTCATAATCCTTTATCATTTTCGTAATCAGTCAATTTGATTAAAATTTGAAAAAATTATAGTAATAAATAACTTTAGTTGATTTATGATAATATTATTTAACTTCACATATATTAATATTTAATACATCTTAAACATAATAATTATTAAAATTCAATATGATAAATCACTTAAAAGATTAAAAATTTTGACCCCTACCCTGTAGTCAGTGGAACAAAGATTTTGGGACATAACGAGTATATTGTATGGGAAGATTTTTGTTCAAGTCTGACTTAACCAAACTCATCCAATTATCAAGCAAGTGTATTACACTTGTTTTGTGATTGATCACTCTTCTGAGAGTTACATCCAATCTCAAAGTAAGTGTATTGCACTTGTCTTGTTGTTACTTTGGGTTCGGTCAAACCCGATGTGGGTAAGAATTTCCCGCTTACATGGACATTTGTTTGACTAAAGTCAACCATAAAAATAATTTCATCTTCTTTTGATGTTTAATTTCTTTTTAGGAGTGGGATCGGTACGGATTTTCGGGAATTCGGGAATTTCGGAATCGGTATTCGGGATTAAAATTTTCCTTCCCGAAACCCGTTCCGATTAATCCTCTACCCGGCATTTCCGGTTCCCGAAAAAAATCGGGAAATCGGGAACGGGTTCGGGAAACCCGGTAGGGCTGAAATTTTTAATTTTTCAGTTTTTTACTTTTTATTTGAGATTGAAATTGAATGAGGCGTGAGATTCAGATTCATATTTGGTTTTACTGTTTTAGAATTGAGAGAGAGAAAGCGTTGTTTATAATACAAAACGTGGGTTCTGGTGGAGATGAACAAACAAAAAAAACTAAGTGATATAATTGGGAATTGGGTGCATACATGATATATATATAATCGGGTTTCCGATCGGGTAGGACCTCCTACCCGAAACCCGTCCCGATTTATAATAATCGGGAAATCGGGTTTCCCAAAACCCGAAAAACCCATAAATTTTTGTTTTTTTGGTAAAAACCCGATCGGTACGGTTCGGGTTCCCAATTCCCGATACCAAATGCCCACCCCTATTTCTTTTAGTCAGGACGTTCATTTTTTTTAGAATCATAAAAATTACAATGTCATGATCTAAGGATGACTAATAATCTAAAAGGAACAATAATCTAAAAGGAAATAAGGATAGGTTTTTTTGGGCCAGGACAATCAGAACGCAAAAAGACTTTAAATGGTCCTTTTAGACGGCAATGAGTTTGCTCCTCCACCTGTTAAATCAACATTAAAATCGGATTGTTGATGCATTTATTATCCATAAATTTCCTCTTAATTCTTTCTTCAGTGTTTGTCTCCCTTCTACTTTTTTACCCTTTGTTCCTTGGGGATTTTTTTTTACCTAGAAGCCAATTAGACTAAATCAATAAACGAAATAAAGAATTAAATTTAAGAAAATAAATTCGTTTTATTTCTCAGTTGATTTAAAATGTGATTAGTGATTATTTATTTAATATTTTTATAATTTATATTTTATTGAACTTGTATGACATAAAGTCATCAACAACTAAATTTATAAAGGTTGATCTCAATGTATAGAATTTTGACTTGGTCTAGGAGCTCTCCTAGACTTGTGCTTTGAGTTTTCATTTTAAATTTCAACAAAAACTCAATTATTATTAGACTATACTAATCTAAACCATCTAGACTAAATCAATATATGAAAACAAAGAATTAAAATCTAAGAAGATAAGTTGGTTTTATTTATCGAATGACTTAATAATGTGATTGGTGATTTTTTTGAGAAGCCCCGAACAGGGAAGATAACATTAATGATTTAAATCAATGTTTACAAGATCTATCATATATTTGTATGTTCGGTTCGATTTTAATAACATTGTATTTTTAACCCACATAATTTTCTCATTCGTGTTGGCTGGCGCTTATCAATATATCTCAGCCAATAATTTAGTTTGTGTATGTTCTTTGCAACAGAAACACATTAGAAGTAACTGGAAAGCGCTATATGGACCTTCCATTATTCTTATGTAATATCGTTTTCTTGACATTAAATTCTACATGCAGCTGGATCTTGGCAAACTCATTTTCTGATGCTTTAAATCCCACAGGACAAATAATTAAAAACACGACTCGAATTTTTTCTTTTTTAAATATTGGCATTTTTCTGTCTAACAATAAAAAATAGGTAAAATTGCAGAAAACGTCCAAAACTAATTATTAATTTAGGATTTTCGTCCCGAACTATTTAAATTGGCGAATTTCGTCCCGTAATTTAATATTTTTTTGGAATATCGTCCCAAACTAATTACTAATTTTGATTTTTAGTCCCAAACTATATCAACTCGCCAAATTTCGTCCCATAATTTACCATTTTGTATGAATTTAGTCTCAATATTAAATTTCTAAGTTAATGAAAATGACTTCCAATTTTGTAATTAATTTGGGACGAACTCTGCAATATTATATAATTATTCATGTTAAAATTTACCATGTCATGACCCTTAACCAGCCATGTGATAATTCATCGGCAAATGCGCAATTCCGTCTTATAATTATGGTGGGGATATTCCAAATAAATATTAAATTACGGGACGAAATTCGCCAAATTAAATAGTTTGGGACGAAAATCCAAAATCAATAATTAGTTTGGGACGATTTTTGCAATTTTACCTAAAAAATAAGGTACCAAAAGCAATTCATTATTTCCAAAAACAACAATGGAATGAACATGATCAAATATAAAACTAAGCACTATTGTACTTATCCACACACAATAACTAATATACGAAAAGTAATTAGGTACATGACAATTTTTGAGTGGAACTGGAAACCCAAATAGTAGAAAATCACAGTGAATTCATGGCTACCCTCTAAATAGTCATCATCTGTCATGTTAGGTCCTTTTTAGAGACACTTTTACAAAAAAATGTCCATAAAACCCTCTTAACAGGATGGATGATGGCTACCTCAAAGAATTGCCACGAAATTTTTGAAAATAACGGGACCGAAATTCGATTTAACTCATCAACTATAGTAATGACAGGTTTACAAAATCCTCCCTAGACAATAAGGGGATATATACCAAATTAAAAAAGAGAACACCTCTTGGATAACAAAGAAATACACCAATCACCAATTGAGAGAATAAAAACTCGAACAAATAGAATAACTTACCACTTCATAGAGATTCTTGGATACGTTACCATTATAAAAAACAATAAATTGGAAACATAAAAGAAGTATAAAGATAAGGTGAAACAAGAAGTACTATTTATAAGTAATTCTTTGCTGTCAACAAATTAGAACATATGTCATCATTTACAATTAACATTATACAATAAAACAGATGAAACAGTCAGACCAGCCGTCTGACTATAATAAGTTGAACAAGAAGAAAGCCATCTGCGTTTATTGAGGTAAAATTTAACAAAGCCAACCACCATCAACTACCACTTTGAAACTGTCAGCAGCTAGCACAAGCCTTCACTTTGATTGCATCAACTACAACAAGAAACAAAGAACTACATACCCTTTTCTATTCTCTACAAATTTCCAATTAACTAGTACATACTTGCACAATGCTAAGGTTCATAAAGTGGTTTTATTTCTGAATTTAGATCATACATATATATGGCTACACAAGTAGTTCAAGCTGTCGTAATCACAGCAACAATTAGTCTAATTCTAGCTGCCATACTTTTCTATTTGGTTTATCGATTTATCATAGCTCGAAGACTTAAGAAAAGGGGACTGGACTCTAGCTTTCGCAGGGAGGCTATAACAGTTCCGCGCATCGAGTTAAGGCAACACGGCAGAGCACTAAAAGGAGTTATAGTTGATGAAGAAGGATTGGATGTGTTATATTTACGAAAACTTGAAGATGGGCATTTTTCGGGTTGTTTTTCTAAGGTTTGGTATAATCCTATGGGTGAAGAAGTTAAGAGAATGAATAGCAGAGGAGAAAAGCCTTCTGTATCTGAACCAATACAAGAAATTCCATTGCTTCGAGAACCAATCCGTGCATACCAAGATGATCAACCGATAAAACCACTGCCCGTCATTCCAAATCCTTTGCCAACAAAATCCGAATTTGTTGCACCAAAGATGGCTTCAGAATATGCACATAAACTCCCACCACCTCCACTTCCTAGAATAAGTCGAATCCCACCTTCACCACCACCCACTCCCCTGCTGCATTCACCACCACCACCACCGCCTCCTCCTCCTCCGCCGCCACCTCCGCCACCTCTACCTAAGAAAGGAAATACAAAGCCTGCAGCACCAACTGGTCCACTAAAATCGAAACTTAATAAGGGTCTAATTTCGTCACATAAACCGCCTATTCCTCCTAGAAGCGTAGTAGACAAGCATAGTAGCAGAGTGGAAACTACTTCAGGGGTTGAAATGAAACTGAAGCCCTTACATTGGGATAAGGTATCGGCTAATGTGGATCATTCGATGGTTTGGAATGAGATCAACGATGGATCTTTCAGGTATTTATTTATTTATTTATCTACATACAGAGCTCCATATGCAATGTAGAATAATTCTTGAAATTTTTGTTGTTTTTGTGTGTGGAAATATCAGGTTTGATGATGAACTCATAGAATCCCTATTTGGTTACACTACAACTACGCAGAAAACAACCGACAAAAGAAGTAACAAATCATCGATTCATGGAGGTTCCATCTCGGTTCCATCAGCTCAAGTCTTTCTTCTTGATCCGCGAAAATCCCAAAACACCGCTATCGTTCTTAAATCACTAGCAATTTCAAGGAAAGAAATCCTTGATTTCCTCTTGGAAGGAAAAGGACTAAACACCGATATCCTCGAGAAACTAACAAAAATTTGCCCAACACAAGACGAAATAACCAATATCCTTCAATACAATGATAACCCAACTAAACTAGCATATGCAGAGTCTTTCCTCTACCACATCCTTAAATCCGTCCCCTCGGCATTTTTCCGTTTCAATGCCATGCTATTTAAAACTACCTATGACTCAGATATATTGCATCTCAAGGAGTCGTTACAAACACTTGAGTTAGGTTGTAAGGAATTAAGAAGTGGTGGGGTTTTTTACAAACTCCTTGAAGCCATACTCAAGGCTGGCAATCGAATGAATGCTGGAACATCTAGAGGGAATGCACAAGGATTCAACCTTAGTGCGCTTAGTAGGCTATCTGACGTGAAAAGCACTGACGGAAAAACAACTCTACTTCACGTTGTAGTAGAACAAGTTATAAGATCCGAGGGTAAACGTCGTTCCACCAATCAAGAAACAGATAGAGAGTATCTAAGGCAAGGCTTACCAATAATAGAAAGCTTGAGCAGTGAGTTTGCTAATGTGAAAAAAGCAGCAGCCATCGATTACGACAACTTCATCAACATGTCTTCCGTTCTTACAACAAAAGTTGAGGAGATTAAGAGACTTTTGACAAAAAGCAGAGATGAATCGGGTGGATTTGTGAAGGAGATGAAAGGGTTCTTAGAAGATTGCGAAGAGGAGCTTCGTGTTGTGAGGGAAGAAGAGATTAGAGTAATGGATCATGTGAGGAGAACAACAGTGTATTATCAAGCAGGAGTTTGTAGAGAGAAAGGAGTTAATCAGATTCAGTTGTTTATTGTTGTGAAGGATTTCTTGAACATGGTGGATCAAGTTTGTGTTGAAATTGGGAAGAAATATTTAGACAAGAGAAAAGTTGTGAGTGAAAGTTGTTCATCACCTCCATTGTCACCAACTCCTCCAAGGTCTCCTATGAATTTTCATAAATTACAGTCTTATTTTAAGGCACAGAATCCAGGAACAAGTTCAAGTGATTCAGAAGATGATTTTTTATGAGTTGTTCATATGTTATACTACCTTTTTTTTTTTTTTTTGTTTATTCTTGTTACTGTAAATAACTTAAATGCTATTTCTTTCAGTTGAAAAATTAAAACCTGTATAATATCTTTTATAGTATTTATGTATTATGTCGTTATATTCCATTGAACCAATAAATTCACTTCAATTCACTTGTCTTTGTGATATATATTTGTAGAAAAATAATCTATATAAGATACATGTACATACAAATGTATCTATTTGTGATTGAATGAGTTTGATCAATAAAGAGTTAAATCAAAATATTTTTCTATTTTTCAAGTTATTTTTGTCAGTTGTCATGCTAAATAGTACTATAAATTTATAGCGTTTAAACCTTTAAATCATTAAGCGTGCAATTACTCAGTATATTATAATAAATTGATACTTTGAAAATTATTTAATTTGAGTTGCCAACAACAATACAAGATAATTAGATAGAGCTAAGAATATGAATATGATTGAATTGATATAACTAGAAAGTAGAATATCTTAGCTGAAATTATATCAGCATATATACAACCATAAGTTTCAGGGATCAGAGTTGCAAAGGTAATGTGTACAGAGCTAAGTACCATAATCTCACAAAAAGGATCCCGGTTAATTTTGACAAGAGAACAAATCATTTCAATAGTCGACAAAGAAGGTTGAAATGATACCGCAGTTTGCTCTCAATTAATGCCGCGATATATAGCTCCAGGGCAAAGTTCATCCATACTATCAACATTCCGGAATCCATTGAACTCTCTCAAACAAGTCCAGCCACGTCGGGTGAGAAAATCACGAAAATCATCTTCTGTGTAAAAGGTTTTGTCCTCCGTGGGTACCGGCAAATGATTTGGCTCCTCGTAGAAACAAACTTTTATCGTCAACCCTGCAACCAAGAATAAGATATAATAACTAGAATGAGCTATAAATGCACCCCCCCCCCCCCCCCCCCTTGCTATTGTAAAAAAAAATGTGTTATTTGAATCAGCAAAATCCCTCATTTGAAATTCCTTCATGAGTCAATAGGGAGGTGATTGCTAACTTTCAACTGAATAGGGAGGTTATTGCCAATTTCAAAGTTAACAGGGGTTTATTGATAATATAAGTGAACAGGGGGTTATTGCCAATTTACAAAATGAGGGTTATAGATAATTTCTTAGGTTAAGGAGGGGTGTTTTCGCTTTTTGTTGGGTATGATTGTCATTTTTCCTGCAAAATATGTATTCCAGCATGGGAGGGTTTTTTTTGCCAGTAAAAAATAATACATGGGGTTTTGCTAACAAAAATAACACAAGAGGGTTTTGCTAATTAGGCAAATAACAGGGGGCATTTTTGCAATTCACTCTAACAAGTCTGTGTTGTCTTCTTTATGACCCTTAAAGAAAGAAAGCTATACCTTCATCAACGTGAAGAGTGTAGTTTCCCAAAGGCATATCTCTGTCGAGTGTTCGAACCACGTTATATTCATCCTCCAACCAAAATGCACGCTTTGTTCTTAGTCGAAAAGCAGATTTGATGGTTTCTTTGATGGCATCAGCGGTGCCATCGATGCCTATTCTCTTTGTGCAATCCCCTAGTTTTATTGTAATTACTCTTCCATCATATGTGTTACTCTGTTCACCTGCCAAAAAAAGGAAAAAAATTACATAATCGGGAGAAGTTTAAGATTTTTCACATGTTTTAAACACGAACCATTTCCGGGAGTCTCCCTCCAATTCCAAGGAGAAGCTCCACTTGCTCCAACAGCATCGGCTGCTGTGATAGCAAGGGGATGCCCATCGTGATCCAACTGTCTTTCTAAATTGAGGGTTGACCTGCCATTAGCTGTATTTAAAAGTAATAAGATGTAAATGGTAATGTATTAAAGCCGTCTCTTGTCAGATAAAAAACGTGAGCATTGACGCCGCCATTATATACATGAAATTAGGTCTAGGATATTGGATACCCAAACATCAATGAGGGGCAGGAAAAGAGTTGAATAAAACCGAGAACCAATAGTAAGGTTTGTGATTTATGCAATCATCCAAGAATGGATCAACTAACCTAGTAAAAAGATTCACGAATCGCTTGTCGAGAATTCTTTCTAAGCTAAACTCATGGTGGAGAATTGTATATATGGATTTACTCATTTGGAAGCAAGATATATCTGTACTCTTGATTTCGTTTTATGGTAGACAATTAAAGACTCAATAACATGCCCAATTTGTTATATAGATATCCATAACACAAATACAATCTCAATAAACCATCTCACAAATGTATATATGTATATATATTCATAATATGCTTGTATATGGAGATGTATTGAAATCATTTTAAGGAGGAAATCCGGTAGTAAAACATGAGGAAAGGAAGATTTTTATTACTTTATTAAATGATATACGTAGAGTTATGCATGAAATAAAGGCAGCAAACCAAATCCGAGAAAATCATACTAACATTATGTAAATACTAACTCGTGAAGATTACAAAATTAATATAGTAATTCATGTACAACTCCACCGAGTATACCTTTTAGAATTAAAAAATAACATTCCAGTTCATAACTGGCTGATGCTAGGACCATAAGAGCCACTGAGCCAGGTATCATTACTAAAGAAGTGTGTTAAAAAGCTATAACTAGTAAATATACCTTCCACAGGTCCAAAAGTAAGACTGATGTCATCAATACCTGCAGACGACAAATAAGATTTAGGAGTTAATATAAATCCTTTTAATTTTGGAAAAACGTATGCTCAACGTGGAACATGATGGCAAAAAGATATAATTGATCTAGAGCAAGAGCACTTATTCAATTATTTTCTACACGAGATACAAGGACACTAGGCAAGAAACTAACAAATTTTACACTATCCCCTCTACGAAATTAGAATCAAAACACACAAAACATGTTTCATATCTCTTCTTGATTTTCATCATAGGGGATGTAACACCACTGCTAGTCTATAAATGTACATGAAACGTAAAATAAACGTATTGCTTAACTTCTTGGTTTCTCAAAGTACAGGACCAAAGCACACAAACACGTGTTATGATATGCCTTGGCTAGAGAAAACAGGCACATACAAACTACAACGCGCTATATTCATTACAAATATGTTAACCCAATGGAATTAATAACAAGAACAGTCAGACGAAATTTAGCAACCTAAACATGACTACAATCTCATCCATATTAAGTTAAAAACCATAAACTAGGGGGGAACCATAAATATCATATCAAGAAGGATACTCTTGTAGACAACTGCAAAACAAATCAAGATATGAAACAGAATGCAAAGTGGTATATATAACAGAACCAAACCCCAAAGTGAGCAAAACCTATTAGATCCATTTACTCCTCAAAAAACCAAAGGAAAAGAATCCAACTCATGCTGCATTCATCATCAGAAAACTAAATAAATAAAAAGATGAGCTCAAATCCCACAACCCAAAAATAAAAACAAACCCTTCATCAGTTAAAACCAAGAAGAAAATGATAAAAATCAAACCTTTATCAGCAAAATGCATAAAAGAATCAACTTTAGAACCCCCACCATCATCATCACCCCCATTACCAGTGGCTTCGGGAATCTTCGGATGAGGCCCATTCTTAGTCCTCTCTTTCAAAATCTCCTCAATCTCCTTATAATAAGCCATCTTAGCAGACCCATTTCCATCTTGATTGTTCTGCTTAGCTTTTTTGAACTCCTTGAGCAAATTTCTCCACTTATCAGTACACATAGTGGGGGATCTATCAAAACCCTTTTCCCTCATTTTCATGGATATGCTATCCCACAAATGCTTGTTCGATTTTGAAGTGTTGAACAGCAAATCTATCTCCCTACGGAAAGATATTAGGGCCCGGGTTTCTTCTTGGACCCATGTCTCGGCCCGTTTCTTTGGGGCGGAAGTAGATGATGGATGGTTGACGGTGGTGGGGGTGGTGTCATCTCCGCCGCTGTTGGTGGCGGCGGCGCTGTCGGGGAGGTGGTGGTTGGGTTGAGGGGGAAGATGGACGATCATGGTATGATGTTGTTTCGGTGGTGGGGCGGTTGTACTTGTTGGTGTTGGGGTTTTCCAGACCGTACGTATATTTCTACCTTACTTGTAATTGTTTATTATATCTATTGAGGTTTGGGGTTTCATGACTTTCACGACTTCATCCAAGAAAAGGTAATAGTTTTGAGGATTTGTGAAGGTGTCGATATTAATGAGAAAAAGACAAAAGCAATAATTGTGTTATAGTAACTTTCATGTGTTCTCAAATTAATGCCAAGCAATTTCTAGAAATGAAAGTGTGATTCAAACACAAAAATTATAAATATTTGATCATATTTTATTTTTGATATGATAATTTTACTTAAATTATAAAAAAAAAATGACAATTTTACATATGACATCAAGACAAAAATACCACATATGCATTGTTTAACTCCAAAAAAACTATTGTGTCATTTTAACTCTAAAAAAACTCTCTTTGATTGATTTTAATTACCACAATCGATCAAAGTAGTTATATACTTGAGTTTTCAAATGGAAATAAAAGAAACTAATACATAGGGGTAATTTGTCATTTCACCAAAAATCAAAAGTCAACTTCTACTTGAGTCGAGTGTGGTAATTAAAATCAAACACAAAAAGGGATTTTTGGGAATTAAAAATAGCACAATTTTTTTTTTTTTTAAATTAAACAAAGTTTATGGGGTGTTTTTATCTTTCACTCCAATATTAATATAAATAAGATTGCAAAATAATGTCTTACTTGGCTTATATAAGACTCCTAAAATTCAATAATTCGCTGAAAGCACTTAAATCAATTTTTGAAAACCAAGTTCAAGTGAATCTGAATTAACATTGATCTTTATATTGAATTCCTATGGTTTTTATGGATCAATTTTATCTCGGTTTCATTATGTGATTGTAAAAATTGATGTAAATATTTTTGGCTAAACTTATGAAACATGATGTAGATTTTTGTTTTGGATGTATTATAAATATTTAAGATATAATTTGAATTTGGTTACTTTTTATATCTGTCGGCAAGGGCTAAACCTTGACATGCAGTGGAATCGGGGGCGGACCCTTTTGAGGACTTGGGCGGGGGGAGGGGGGCATGGTCCCCTAGAAAAATTAATACTATGTATATTTTTATATGTGCTTAAAAGAAATAATGCTGTTGGCCGGGTAGTTGGGGTTTTGCTTAGAACTTTAGATTTAGAGGTACCATGTTCAATTCCCCCTTTGTCCAAATGATTTTTTATTTATACTATTTCCTTTATAGATATTCAAATTTATTTTGTAGACTATGTAGTTATATATTTTTATGAAATTCAATTTATTCGGTATATTATATAACCATATTATTTTATGAAAAATTAATTTCTTATGAGAATAAAATTCAATAGGATTGTCGTCAGAGGAAGATTTCTTTAATTTAGGAAAAACTTGTCACCATGATTTTAGTAATGTTTAACAAATTGAAATCACTATGATCCTATGTTTGTTATGTGAATATTAATTTGATATGATTATATATATATCATCGTAATTCTTGTGATATGCATAACTTTACGATAGTGTTTTTAATGCATGATAAAATATAAACTTTTCGTTTATACTTATATATCTTTAAGATAAATATACATTATAAATCATCTAAAACACCTGAAATATTAAACTTTAGTACTTTTAGTTTTTGCCATTTGACCATATGCTCTCTCTAAATTAATCTATTTTGCTAAAAAAAAATCTTGGCCCCCCAATAAATATCCTCTAGGTCCGCCTCCTGAGTGGAACCACAAAGTTGGAGTATGGAAGGGGCAGAAAGAATTTCCGTTGGAGCGGTGAAATGCGTAGAGATTGTAAAAAATGCCAAAAAAACAAAACATAAGAAACAATATGATGATAGGTATGAAATTATTTTATTAAATTTGAGAGAAAATAACATAAGTATTAAATCAATCATTTTATTCATAATAACTTGACTAAGTTTCTGATTGATAATGAAACCGGGAAATAACATGCTGGTCTATTTGGTATTCACTTCGGAGCTAAGGCACCACTTATGGCTATGGAACATGCTCGGGAGAATAATTGGAATCTAAGACGACTCACAAACGATTATTAAGGCTATCAAACGTCTCTCGAGCTCTAGAGCTGATTATGGTACGATAATTGAAGATGTTAGAGAGGTAGTCAGTGACAATATCAATATGAAGTTTACAATTAGACACCTTTTTAAGAAGGTAATTGGAATGCTCATGAGATTTAGGTTTTATCGAAATATGGTCCTTGTATGCCAGGTGTTTTACCCGTATTGAGGATTTTTGGCACTTTACACCCTGAAAATATAGAGTTTTGATACTTTGCACCCTATAAATACAATTAAGTTGGTACTTTGCATTCTAATGTGTGTTTTGATGAAAAAATTCATGGACGGAAGGATAAAATAGTTATTTTCGAATATTTTTGGCACTTTTGTACCCAAAAGTATAGATTTTGACACTTTGCACCCTAAAAATATAGAATGTTGGCACTTTGCACTGTTGCGTGCCAAATACTAATACGCAAACTACGCAAGTATACGGTCGTTACAAGTAATATAAAACGATAAGTACATACTGAGTATCGAATCCCCACGAATGGGTAAAAGGTGGGAATAAACGAATCAATCGACGGCTTATTTCATCTAAGAATGCTTGATACAATATTATCGAACCCAAACATATGATAAGGGTGATTTTATTTAACTACGAGCGATAAAGTAAATCTAACTACGAAAGCAAGTAAATGGGGAGTTAATTATGTGGTAAGGAGGATTCATAAGCTATTAGTTAAAGCAGATAAATCATGCGGTTGTTAGGTTAGCTATGCAAACTATCCTAGATTTAGTGTTGTTTGTGAGTTCAAATTAGTTAAGTCTCCCTATCGGTTTGACTTAACTCTACCAATCTACCCAAACTCTCCATCTCCGGATCAATAACGAACATCGATGTCAACCGATGCTCTAAAGAAAGTCCGAACCCAAAAGAGGATTCTAAGGCGTATCGTTGTCACCCGGGACCTAAAACTAACCCGAATCCCCGAATAAAGAGAATCTAAGTTATTTGATGCATTTACGGACGAACCCATTATACAAACACGGACCAAACTAGGTATATAACTATCCTAGGTTGAAATCTACAAATCGTCACTCGCCTAACCTATGTCTAGGTTGCATTAAATGTAGATGACCAAAAGTGCGATAAAACAATAAACCCAACAAATCAAAGATAACCCAACATCAAACATAACTAATCAAACGATAACAATGACTCGACAATTAATATATTATGCTCGTGCTTGCTATTCAAGGGTTCACTGATGTTCGTATGTATCTTTCGATAGCATACCAACCTATCGAATTAAACTAATCCAATTTACGTATAAACGGAATAAAATCTAATCGATGTCATTTAAACTCAAACCTTAAACGAATATGAAACGACTTAGGTATATGTCTATCCTAGAATCGAATCACAATCCAACTTCATAATCAAATCCTCAAAATCACTAAATATAGCAATCAAGAATCAATAACTTTCATCTCCAAAGGTTGTCAAACCACAAGACGAACAATAAACACGGAATCGGATTAACGAACACATATAAGCACCATACTAATCATTAAGACATCATTTAATCAAACAATAACATAATATATATAAATCCGGAGAATTCAAATCCACAATCATTCATATAAAAAGGAAATACAACATCAATCTCCTAATCAATGACAACTAGGAAATAGAAAAATATCACCTAATCGGAATGAAATCGAGAGATGAATTATCCTCCTCTTAATCACCACCTAATCACTCTCCAAGGGTGGTGATTAACTCACCCCCTTGGTGGAGCCTTCAAATACAAGAAAAAGAAAGAAAAAGTAAAGAGAGAAAGTTGAGGGAGGCAAAGAGAGAAAGGGAGGCAAAAAGAGGCAAAGATTGATGAAGTTGTCCCTGAAAAGTGTTATTTTATCTTGCCCTAATAGCTCCATAAGAGAAAACCCGAAAATGCCCCTCGAAAATGTGGAGACTTTGCTGATATTTCGCGCCAGCAGCAGGACCTCGCCGCGGCGAGGTTTGTGCCGTAGGCTGGCTGCAGATTTTCTGCTCTGCCGCACTTTCTTCCGAGCAGCATATCTTTTGACTCCGAACTCCGATTGCGGATCCATAAAGTCTGTAGCGTAGCTAACTCACTCATCTATGACATATCCAAAATTCAGCTCATTTGGATCATCCATCAAATATTTATGCATGTTCTAGTGAGCAGCTATCTACATTTTTGTACAATGCGCTCCGGATTCTCTTTTCTTTGAAGCTCTTTCTGCGCAAAGGCTTGCATCAACGGCCACCGAGTCTTGATTTGATGGAATTGCATTGAATCATAACCTTTCGGACTTCTCTTTAGCCTTCCAAAATTCCCAAACCTACAAACAGAACAAAAACACGACAAAAAACGAAGAAAACAAAAGAAAACACACAACATCCCAACAAGGGACTAAAAACGCAAACGAACGCGAAAACAAGCAAAAGCACACAAAACTCGAATCAAAGCAAGATATTTTGGGCTTAAAGAGATAGGCAATAACGACGTTCTAACGGCGTTATCATGCACCTAATATTTATTTTTCTAATTTTGGCATTTTCAACCTCGACTTAATATGATAGTATAAATAATATAAATAACATACAATATAATAACATGTTAGATTTGTAAACATGTATTTTAAATATAAAGTAAATAATCTAGAGGATACTTGAAAATAAAATGAAGATAATGTCTTTTTTTTAATCTAAATTTTACTGAGAGAAAATGTCAAAATAAGTCAATATAACGTAAAATAAATTAAGAATAACATGTTGATGATTGTAGTACATATAAATGACAAATTTATCTCTGCATAGACGACATTAATGAATTTGTTTTTAAGAAAAACACATTAGGGTGAAAAATGGCATACAAATTATATTTAAAGGGTGCAGAGTGCCAAAAAAAATTAAATCAGGGTGAAAAGCGCCAAGGTTTTATAATTTGGGGTGCAAAATGCCAATATTTTATTTTTTCAGAGTGCAAAATCTATATTGTAAGGGTGCAATGTGCAAAAAAAAAAAAGGACTATTATGCCATTTTACTAATGAATTTTCTCATCAAAACACACATTAATGTGCAAATTGCCAAATTAATATAATTTACAGGGTGCAAAGTGCCAAAACTTTTTAGTCAGGGTGTAAAGTGCCAAATTCCTATAATTTCAGGGTGCATGTAATGCCCCCGTAAATTTTGGACCTTTTTAATCATATTTTATTGGATTTTTTATCCAATTTCATGTGTTAGATATCTTATTTCTAAAAATTAAGTTACTTTGGGTAAAATGTGAAGTTATCTTCTATGTCCTTATTAACTTTGAAATGATTTAGGCACACAAAAATACTTTAAAATATTAGTATACCTCTTTTGAAAAATACTTGGACATAATTTTGGAAAATAAATAATTTGGGGGCAAAAATGTACTTTCTTGAAACTTCAGGGGCAAAGTAAAAATTCCGCTCCATACTTGATTGCAGCTGATATAAGAGCTTTTATAGACTAATTATGTCTTCCTACTTTTTCAAGGTGTATATAAACACCTTTCTATTTCATTTTTATATTTCTCTTCACCCATTTGCACCTTAGTATCCATAGTTTAAGTTAGAATTAGGGAAGAATAAAGAGTTTCAGGGTGAGAAATTGAACTAAATGAGAGGAGGAAAAAGTAAGTGGAAGGAGAAACCACCATCTGTACCACCTCACAACCATTATTGTAACACCGCTGTCGGACCACCACAACCGCTGCCATACCGCCGCCACCAGACCGTCACCCACCCACCAACGGAACAACCCTCAAGGAGTTTTGGCAACCTCAAAACTCTTTTATAAGTGTAGTTTTATTCTTGGTAGAAAATCATAAGTCCTATGATAAGGAAAATGATTTTGAAACCATTTTTAAAACTTTGGTTCATATAATAACTTTAATTTTCAGATTTGTTAATGATTTTATTTTGGGTTTAAAAATAGTTTTACATTTTTATGTGATTTGGTAGTTGATTTTGTTGGAGTTTTTAATAGATCTATGTTTTTTTTCCATGAAATAATATTTTTGAAAGTTTTTTAATAGATCTATGTTTTTCTCCATGAAATAATATTTTTGTAAGTTTTGAATGGAAAAAGTATGCTATTCCCAAAGATTGATTACATGTGTAAAATTACAAAAGAAAATTACATATTATATCTACAAAATTTTTGTGAATGAATGGAAATTTGTGAAATTTTTGGATGTTAAAAAGTTATATTATTTTTTTGGGTCTATTTCTATAAATTTGAAAAATAAGGGGTGTATTTATGCATATTTGACGAGATGCCCGGAGCCACCCCACTTCCGGCAACTGTGCACCGGCCAGGTTACTACCAGACCACTAGCGCCCTTAGGGCATCTCCTATGTAAAGAGGGGAAGATGGATTTGGGGGTTATTGGATCTAGGGGGGAAAAATGAGAAAAAATGTATGAAGGGGAGAAAAAGCTATTCTCCCCTTCCAATCCCTTCTCACAGCTTCAAGGGGTGAGGCAGTCCATCTTTGGATTGCCTCACCGCTTGAAGCGGTGAGCGGCGAGTGCAGCCCAACTTTTATTTATTTATTTTTTCTTTTTTAAATAAAAACTTTTTTAATTTTAAAAAAGATTCTTTAAAATACCTTATTAAATAAAATGTAATTCTTATTTAATCTTAATTTTATTTAATTTGTGACGCCCCGCTCCCCGGGTTGGGTCCAACGTGGCCCATCCCCGAGTTTGGGATCGCCCGGCGCGGGATAACCCATCAGAGTTGCTGAATTTTTTTTTTTTGAAACATGATGACAAAAATAAAGCATGCGATAAATCCAAATTAAAAATTTAAAAGGTCCACTAGCTCCGTTATATACGGAGAAAGCCAAATGTACGGTCATACGGGTAACCCCGCAAGCCTACGGAAAACATAAACACGATATTCAAAATACATTGTTCAACCTTATATCAAGGTGACAACAAAAGTAATAAGTAACGAAAGCAAAAGAGACAAAAGGGAATAATCCCTCAACGACCGACTGGATCCCAGAAACTGACTAAACCATCGTAACTCGAGACTCCTGCATCTGAAAAGATTGATAAAAGGAACGCATAAGTTGATCGTCCAACTTAGTGAGGCTGTGGTGCATTGTGCGTGTGACACATGGATGCAACATAATATATATCGTGAGCATATAAATGAATTAAGCATATATCATATACATAAAATCAAAGCATAGAGTTCAAATAACCAAGAGTTGCTGATGCCGTTCTCCACTTACCCTCCATCCTCATTCTGATGTCCATCCAAACTCACCGAGTAAGGAGCGACCTTACTATCTGAAATGCATCGACATGTCTTTGCCGGAGTTCGTCCTTACTCCCCAAGTGTTCCTCCCCACTTGGGTTGTAAGGCCAGGCCTACGGGTAACCGTGACAATCCTGCCGGCCCTTGCCGGCCAGGTTGGCATCGGGTCCATATACCAATCAAAAGGGGGCCCACACAAAATCGAAAACAAACGAAAACATATAGTCGGAAACAAACGGAACATAACATATCAAACATATTAACATATTATCAACATTCAACGATTCACCGAAAGCAATTCAAACATATAGCTGGGTGAACATATTCGCAACTAAGTAGATCTAGATTCGGTGTAGCATGTATTAGGATAATCATGTTGATATGATAAATGATTCATAAAAGTCAGCCTATTACGAACATACACGAGGTAACTAGCATGGCACGTGATGTTCTAATTATTTACAACCTAATTACATGCTTAGACTTGACCTACTAGCATATCGGACTAACACACGAATGAACACAGCGCTCACCTGTTCTGCTTACGGTTCTTGAAAGTTTCTCGGTAGAACGGCGATTCCAGATCCTGTACATATTTACGTAACGTTTAAGGATCTAAACTCGAACAAGAACTTATGATTGACTAAAGAAATACTTTAGTCGCAATTATAGTCGGGTCATGGACGAAATGAGACAATGATCCAACTTAAACTAATTAACCCGATTTAGGGGTTCATAGAGCTACGTTGTAAGGAAAGCCACGAATAAGGATTTATAAAAATCCAAGAAAATTCTTTAATAATAGGCATTCATTTAATTTGAGTAAATCAAAGTTTATTTTAAAATTACTTATTTTTCTAATTTTGAAAACTTTATTTATTTATTAATTTTATTTTCAGATTAATTAAATTTAGAAAATCATTTAATCAAAACTATTTTATTTTATTTTCAAATTATTTATTTCCCGAAAATTATTATTCAAAATTATTGTATTTTATTTTTCCAAATTATGGATTATTTTTAATTAAGAATTAAAGTTCCCATGAAATTATTTCATTTTCTTTAACCCTCTTTTCTTTTCAAAATTATCCAAGTAATATATTTATTTTCGAAAATATATTTATTATTTAAATTAAATAAATATTTATTTTCCAAAAAAAATTTAATTTATTATTTATATCTTAGAAAATAATTAATTAAAATTATTTTATTTTATTTTTGAAATTATTTATTATTTTTATTTTTCAAAATTTAATGTTAAATAATTATTAAAAATTATTTTCTATATTTACAAATTTATTTTCAAATTTAGTTATTAATTTTCAAAGTTATTTCTAAGTTTATTTTATTTTAAGAATTTAGTATTTAAAGATAGGTTTCAAACTATTTTATTTATGTAAATAATTTTTCTATTCTTCAATTAATAATAATGATTATTTAAGGAAGTATTAAAACTATGTTTTCAATTTATAGATTTATTTTCGGAATTTAATTATGTATAAAAATATATTTTCTTTCCTTTTTTTTTTTTATGTGGACTGTCCCTTTGGGCCAGCCCACAAACAGGCCCTAGTGGCCTGTTGCTGTACAAGCAACAAGCCAGGGTCTGTTGCTTGTGCAACAGGCCCAAAATTGGGTCTGTTGCACACAAGCAACAGACCCGGCAGCATGTTGCTGCCGGAGGTGGGGTGGCTCCGGCCACCTCACCAAATATGCATAAAATACCCATATTTTCTAATTTTATAGAAATAGCCCCAAATAAATAATAAAACTTTCTAACATTAAAATTTTTCATAAATTCCAATTCTTTCACAAAAATCTTATAGATCTATAATATATATGACATATTCTTTTAAAATTTAACACAAGTAATCTTTGAGAATAAAATACCTTTTGTTTTTAAAATATCCAAATATTATTTTCTTGGAGAAAGAATAGATCTATAAAAATCTCAACAAAATCAACTATCAAACTTCATATAAATATAAACCTATTTTTAAACCCAAATTACAATCATCAATAAATCTGAAAATTAAAGTTATTATATAAACTAAAGTTTTATAAAGTGTTTCAAAATCATTCTCATTAACATAGGAGTTAGGGTTTTCTAACAAAAATAAAATTACACTTATAAAATAGTTTTGAGGTTACCCACTCCTTGCAAGAGGTTCCGTTGGCGGGTGGGTGGCGGTCCGACGTCGGTGGTTCGGCAGCGATGGTGGTGGTCCGGTGGCGGTGCTACGGCAGCGGTGGTGAGGTCCGGTGGCGGTGCTACGGCGGCGGCAGTGAGGTCCGGTGGCGGTGGTGGTTTCTCCTTCCACTTCCTTCACTTTCTCACACTAATTTTCACTCTTCTCACACACTCTATTTTTCTCTCTAAATCTAACTTAACTATGAAACTAAAGTGCAAATAGGGTGAAGAAAATCTGAAAATGAGTGTTTAAAGGTGTTTAAATACACCTTGAGAAAATATGAGACATAATTAGTCTTCAAAAACCAACCAATGCATGTATATCTTGGGTAGAGAAATTTCTCTACCCAAGGGGCATGCTTGGCCACCCTAGGAAGCTATAAAGGCTATCCTAGCAGTTGCAATCAAGTGTGGGCGAAATTTGCACTTTGCCCCCTGAAGTTTCGGTAAAGTGTATTTTTGCCCCAAAAATTATTTATTTTGCACAATTAAGTCCAAATATTTTTCAAAAGAGGTATACTATTATTTTAAAGTATTTTTATGTTTCCAAATCATTTCAAAGTTAATAAGGTCATATGAGATAATTTAATTTCCCATTTTTACACAAAGTTTTCGAAATAAGATATAACACATAGAATTGCATTAAAAAATTATCCAATAAAATATGATGAAAAATGTATTAAATTAACGGGGCGTTACATAATTTGTGTACTATTTTTAAAAAGTTAATTTTAGTATAAAAATGTAACTTTTATTTAATAAAATCAAATATAATGTAATTATTATGTTGGAAAATTTAATGTCAATCAAGTATTTAATTGTTGTATTATTGTGCACCAATTTTAAAATTCCTTTAAAAGTTAATTATTAGAAACTCAAATTTAATTTAATTAATAAAAATGAAACCTTAAACGAACTTTTTTTTTTTATAATAAACCTTAAAAGAACTTAATGAACATTACATATGACTCGTTAAATAAAAAACGACATAACCCTAACAATTAGACATCTAAAATAAATACGATTACATATGATCGCCATTTGGACCGTGTATTGCCCACACATGTTCAACTAAGTCCTTTCGAAGTTGACGGTTGACCTCTACTGAGCGTATTTGTTGATGACGTAACAAATATTCTTCTACGGGTATCGGACCGGAGCGAGGCAAGCCAAATTATTGGTTGTCAAATATTTAATTATTGTATTGTTGTGTTTTTTTTTTTTTTTTCAAAAAATATTGGTTGTTATTGTTATTATTATTGTCAATCTTAAATTATATCTTATTGTTATTAATTATTTATTTATTTCACATACGAGTTAATTTTTTTTTATTATTATTAGTATTGCTATTATTATTATTATTAAGTGAGAGTGGGGGAAATTGAGAATTTTAATTAAATGGAATTGATAGATTGATACATTTGAGATGACTTATGAAAATGAAAGGGGAAGTTGGACTTGAATTCTGAGGGGAAGCTGGACTTGGATTCTGAGGGGAAGCTGGACTGAGTGAGGGGAAGCTGGACTTGGGCTGAGGGATACATAGGAGATGGCCTTAGGGCATCTCCAGTGATGCCCTCAGTCCAAGTCCAGCTTCCCCTCACTCAGTCCTGGGCTGAGGGATACATAGGAGATGGCCTTAGGGCATCTCCAGTGATGCCCTCAGTCCAAGTCCAGCTTCCCCTCACTCAGTTCAGCCTCCCCTCATATTTCAAGTCCAGCTTCCCCTTTCCTTTTCATAAGTCATCTAAAATGATTCAATCTATCAATTCCATTTAATTCCAATTCTCATTTCCCCAATCTTACTTAATAATAATAATAATAAAAATTAAACAATAATAAATAAATAAATAATAAATAACAATAAGATATAATTTAAGATTGACATTAATAATAACAATAACAACCAATATTTTTTTAAAAAAAACACAACATTACAACAATTAAATAATTCATTGACATGATTTGGAATTAATAAAAATAATTTAATATTGACATTAACTTTTCCAAAATAATACACAAATTTAAGAATTTTTTTTAAATTAAACAAAATAAATTAAATTTGATTTTATTAAATAAGTTTTACATTTTTATACTAAAATTAACTTTTTAAAAATAGTACACAAATTAAATAAAACTAAGATTAAATAAGAGTTACATTTTATTTAATAAGGTATTTTAAAGAATTTTTTTTAAAATTAAAAGGGTTTTTAATTAAAAAAGAAAAAAGAAACAAAAATTAAAAAAGAAAAAGAAAATGGGATCAACATTGAATCATTGAATGACTTGAAGGGGTGAGGCAATGGGGTGTTTGGATTGGCTGATAGCTTCAAGCGATGGATGATGGGCTGAAGGTGTAATTGCTTTTTTCTCCTCTTTATTCATTTTACTTCATTTTTTCATCCCCCTAAATCTAAATCCAACTTCCCCCTAAACATAGGAGATGCCCTTATATGGGTTGGCCCTTTGGGCCAGTCCACATCTCTTAGAAAAATAAAAGGAATTTTAATAAATGAATATATTATTTCTGAAATATATAATAAAATTCAGGATATAAATTCGTAAATTATAAAGATAGTTTTAATAATTCTGAAAATAGTAATAGTCATTATTTGAAAAATAAAAGAATTATCTAAATAAAATTATAAAATAAAAGTTATTGTTGAAAATAAGATGAATATAACTAAAATAATTTCTTAATTATGTTTAAGTTTAACTTATAAAATTAAATAAACTTAAAAATAATTTTGAAAGTAATAACTACATTAAAAAAATTAAAATGAAAATCTTGAAAATAATTTAATAATTATTTAACATTAAATTATGAAAAAGAAAAATAATAAATAATTTTGAAACTAAAATAATATAATTTTAAATAATTATTTTTTGAAATATAAATAATAATTTTTTTCCAAAAGATAATATTTATTTAATTTAAATAATAAATATATTTTTGAAATTAAATATATTACTTAGATAACTTTAAAAATAGGGTTAAATAAAATAAAAGAATTTTCCGAAATCTAATTAATGTTTTAAAAATAAAATGTAAGCTTAAATAAAAATAAATTATTTTTTGTATAAGATCATGAAAAATACTAATTTTGAAAAAGAAAATAATTTCAAGCAAACTTTAATTCGTAATTAAAAATAATTCATAATTTCAGAAAATAAAATAAAATAATTTTTAATAATAATTTTTAGAATAGTAAATATTTTGAAAATAAATATAATAATTTGATTAAATAATTTTATGAGTTTAATTAATCCAAAAATAAAATTAGTAAACAAATAAAGTTTTCAAAATTTAAAAATAAACTTTGATTTATTGAAATTAAATGTATATCAATTTTAAAATAATTAAAGAACTCAAAGTCGTTTGAAAATTTTAAGATGAAGTATAAACCTAAAGAAAACCACATCTACACTTGTTTGTTGAAATTAATTAAAGTATTTGTTGGATTATTGAAGAACTTTCTCGGGTTTTTATAAATCCTTCTTTATTTGTGGCTTTCCATACCACGTAACCTAAGGAAGCCCCAAGTCGGACTAATTAGTCTAAGTTGGATCATGGTCTCGTTTCGTTCATGACACGACGATAATTGCGACTAAAGTGTTTATTTAGTCAATCATAAGTTCTTGTTCGTGTTTAGATTCTTAAACGCTATGTAAATATGTGCAAGATCTGGAATCATCTACCGAGAAACTTTCAAGATCCGTAAGCAACACATGTGAGCGGTGTGTTCATTTGTGTGTTAGTCCGATATGCTAGTAAGTCGAGTCTAAGCATGTAATTTGGTTGTAAATAATTTGAACATCATGTGCTATGCTAGTTACTTCGTGTATGTTGCTAATAGGCTGACTTGTATGAATCGTCTATCATATCAACATGATTATCCTAATACATGCTACACCCGAATCTAGATCTACTTAGTATTGAATATGTTTACCTAGCAATACATCTAAATTGCTTTCGGTAAGTTGTTAATTGTTGGTAAAATATTATATTTGTTTGATATGTTATGTTTTCGTTTGTTCTAGATTTTGTGTGGGCCCTATTTGTTCTATATATGGACCCGATGGCAACCCGTTTGGCAAAAGCCGGTAGGATTGTCACGGATACCCATAGGCCTGGGCTTCCAATCCGAGTGGGGATAAACACTTGGGAAATAAGGACGAACTTTGGCAAAAACATGTCGATGCGCTTCAGATAGTAAGGACGCTCCTTACTCGGTGAGTTTGTATGGACATCAGAATAAGGATGGAGGGTAAAGTGGAGAACGACATCAACAACTCTTGATTATTTGAACTCTATATATGCTTTGATTTTATAAATGTGATATATGTTTAATTCGTTTATATGTTCACAATATATATTATGTTGTATCCATGTGTTACACGTACAATGCATTGGACGATCAACTTATGCGCTTCTTTTATCATTATTTTCAGATGCGGGAGTCTCGGGTTATATGGTTGAGTTGATGAGTTAGTTTCGAGGATCTAGTCGGTCGTTGAGAGATTGTCTCGTTTTACTTGCTTTCACAACTCAACTACTTTTGTTGTCACCTCGAAGGCTGAATGATGTATTTTGAATATTGTGTTTATGTTTTCTGTAGGCTTGCGTGGTTACCTATATGATCGTATATTTGGCCATTCTCTGTTTATAACGAAGCTAGTAGGCATTTTGAATTTTTAATATGGATTTATCGCATACTTTATTTATATCATCATATTTCAAAAAAAAAAAAAAAAAACTTTAGTAAATCTGATGAGTTATCCCGCACCGGATGACCCCAAACTTGGGGATGGGCCACATGGGACCCAACCCGAGAAGTGGGGCGTCACATTGCAAAATACCAAAAACTCCCCGCATTGATTTAAAATATTGTAATTTTTAAGAATATTCATTAATGAAATATTGGGAGAAATTCACACTTAATGTGTCCGACACGCTCCGAAATGATTGAATTATTTGAAAAAAAAATTAATGAAATATATTTTTTTTTGAGATGAAAAATTAATGAAATATTGATTACCCTAAAAGAAAAATCATAATTTAGGGACCTTTATATTTTATTTAAAAATCCAAGGAATTTCTTTCTTCTGAAACCATTTATCAATTATATTATGATAAAAATTATTGTCCAAGACTGACTTGGCCAAACTCATCCAACCACCAAGCAAGTGTATTGCACTTGCTTTGTGATTGGTCACTCTCCTGAAAGTTATATCCAATCCCAAAACAAGTACTTGTCATGTAGTTGCTTTGAGTTCGGCCAAACCCGATCTGGGAAAGAATTTCCAATACCCCCACTTCAAAAACCCTGAAACTGTAAAACCTTATTCTCGCACGGACTCGGGTTCCACATGGGTTCCATATCCATTTCCAATTCGGACTAGCTCCCTTCAAATTTATGTGAGTTGGCCGTTTGTCTTTAAGGTATACTCGCAAAAACACCACTTTTTGGGTCTGAACATTTAGTTTTTATAACTGAATTTGGATTCATTCAAGCAACAGTTTTTATCCTCGTTTATCTGTTTATGAAGCCAGCTTTTTTCTTCCATTTCATTTTGTTCGTTTCTTTGTGTTTTTTATGTTGTTAAATTTCTTGAGTCAGAACTTTTGTGCTGCTAACTATCAGTGTTGCTCATAATTGTGGGAAATGCTTAATTTGATATTATATTGTGCAAAGATAGTATCTTTACGAAAAAGTAATTCAGTAAATGTAAAAGAAAAGAAAATATTTATAGGGCAAAGGAGAAATACTTACATGGGATGTAATTTTTTCTGTCTATGAACTGCAGCATTTTGCAAATTATTTGGAATTTTTAAAAGAAATGAGATGCTTAATGGTTGTTGCTTTTATAAACTATTCTTAAAAAAAATTTAATATTATCACTGGGGATGATAAACTTGGCTTTTTTGTTATAATCTTCTCACATGATATACTTAGAATGGAATCTTGCCCAATCAAAATTGGTTTTTGAGTTTCATGATTTTTTCTTGTTCTCTTTCTTTTGTTCCTGGGCTACTGAAATTTTCGTCCAAGTTGACACAAAATAATACATAGGTCCTGCTAATTGCTGGTATGGTATTGAAATGAGATTATATCATTCACAATTATAAAAAGAAGTTTTGTATTGTCATTTCAATCATATATGTGTGAATATATTATGTATTATGAACAAAAAAAGCGCACATAGTCAAATGATAATATTTCACAAAGAATTTCAATCATCTATATCTTATATTTCAAGTTGATTTTTTGTTTTCATTCTCCCCCTTGATTTATTTGCAGCTATGACATGCCTGCATTCCTAAATTCACCTGCATCCACAACGCAGCATTGCCGCTTCCTCAGAGAACAAAGTTTAGAGTCGTTTTCATAAGAATACTTTCAACCTGTACTTCACCATTTCCCTTTTCATCACACCCCTCTTCATTTGTGTTAAATTCCCACCTCACATCATCAAACACTCCCCAATGCTCGGAAAAATGGTTTGCTCTTCGTAAGGACAAGCTCACGACCAGTACTTTCAGTACCGCGCTCGGACTCTGTAAAGGTAACCGCAGGTACGAGCTATGGCACGAGAAGGTCTTCACTCCAGATGTCAAATCAACCGAGGCATCAAAAAATAGTGCCATGGAATGGGGAGTTCTCAATGAATCCACAGCTATAGAGCGATACAAAAGCATCACTACTCGTGATGTGAGTTCATTGAGTTTTGCCATTCACTCGGAAGAACAATTTGATTGGATCGGAGCTTCACCAGATGGGCTACTTGGATGTTTTCCGGGAGGTGGGATTCTTGAAGTGAAGTGTCCTTTTAACAAGGGAAAGCCAGAGAAAGGGTTGCTGCGGTTGACTATGCTGTTTTATTACATACCTCAAGTGCAAGGTCAAATGGAGATAATGAACCATGATTGTGTGGATTTGTATTGTTGGACTCCGAATGGGAGCACTATATTCCGTGTTTATAGAGATCGTAGTTATTGGGAATTGATACATGGGATTTTGAGGGAGTTTTGGTGGGAGAATGTGGTCCCGGCTAGGAAAGCGCTTCTTTTGGGGAGGGCGGAAGAAGCTAAGTCGTTTGAACCGACATCAGTACACAAACTAACAGGGCTTGTAATAGCTAAAAGCATCAAATTTGCTGGTGAAGTGAAGTTGCTGTGCAGGGAGACTGCTGGCCATGTAGAATTCTTTCGGTAATAGGCTTTAATCGGAAGAAGAAAAGGCGATACTTTTACATCTTTGACAGGTTCAATTTTAGTTATTCCCCATGTTTGTTTATTGTTCCTTAGTTTCAATATCTTGATTGCTTCTTTATATACATTACAATTCAACCCCCTATGTTATACAACAGATTACATGTATAATATCCCTTGTGCTATCATGAACATTACAAAAAACCACAATTCAGTCAATCCTAGAATAGTACATATAGGGCATTTTTGGAAATTTTAAAAAATATTTTTCTTGATGTCATGAATGGTCATTAGGAGGTAACTCCGCGAGGAAAGTTTTAGGAGCGTACAAAATTTCGGGGGGGGGGGGTTACAATTTCCAATACACGAGGGCTACTTTTGAAATTTGGCCAAGTTGAAACTTAAAACAAAGGATGAGAGTGAATTTCTCATTTTCTCTAAAATAGTTGCCTAACCAGTGGAGCTTATTAAATTATGATCACATAGAAATGGCCTAATTGTGACAACCATCAGAACACATACCTGCTCTTCTTCTTGGAAGTCTTTTTGTGTAATAAATAAAAGATCAAAAGAAACAAGGAACAAGAAGAAGAAAAGAGAAGGAGAGCAATGGACTTATACAACTCGAACGGGAACTCGTGGGCCGATCAATGGGATCCCGAGCCTCTACCACCTGCGAAAAAGAATGACAAGAAGGGTAAAGATGGGTCAGGCAAGAGCACATTAGGGAAGAAAATCATGAGTTTCATGTGGTTAAAGAACATAGGCAAGAAATCTCATAATAATTCACAAAAGGTTTAGATTTTATGGGGGAATCAATGGTTTCTTTTGCTGTCGTCCATATAATTTTCTGTTGTAATTGCATCTTTTTATATGTTTCTACGCTAATCTTGTTCGGAGAACAGGTCAATATGGTGAATTTTGTATATATTTTAAGGTCTTTTGTTTAACTTTTTCATCTTGGTCTGAACGATTTTAGCTGACTTGAAAGATTTACATGTTAAGAAATAATAACCTTGATTTAATTAATGAAATGGATTGTGTAGTACTATGTTTTTTTCCTATGATTTTATTGATCAGAAATATTTATATTTGTGATTTTGCAATTCTGCAACGATTGAAGATTCACATACTTTATTCATGAAATTTTGACGATATGATGGTTGATTTTTTAAATTCTTACATGGAACTGTACTATACAAAATAGTAAAATGAAATCACTTTGTTAAACCTAAAATGTAGTATAGGATTTATTTATATTCGGCAAAATTACTTGAAATTTTATAATTTAAAGTGTGTTTGAGTTCAAACGTTGATATGTTAACTTTATACCCCTTGCTGAATTTTGATTCATTAAATTAACTTTTTTCTGTCATGCAAACATTTGGTTAGCCTCTTCTTGTGTTGCATTATGTGATCATCTGGAAATGACACATTGATTTCTGTTTAGATCTTAAAACTATAAGTTGTGATCCCTTTTACCTTTTGTTTTTTGTTTATTTAATTATGCTATCTAGGATCTTGAAAGATAATACATTCTCATTTTTTAAATTATTCCTTAATTATCGAACGTGTAAGCTCATACATGTATCTCACCGCCCTCTTACAACATGAGACTTAACTGATATTTATGGCCCTTTAAATACAAAAGTCCGACATTCCCCTAAATTTAAGAACGACGACTCCATAAATTTTCATTGGTGATCAAGAACGAAGGTGGATATGAGGCTTAGTACATTGAAATGACGATCAAAACACAAATCAATGATCTTATTCCTTGTGTAAATTACCAATTAATTGCAAACCATTATAGAAGAGTAGAGTTGTCTGATATTTAAACGCGAGAGCTGATGCATTATTACAATTTGCAAGTTTGATATACATCGCCATTTGAAGAAAAGTTATGTTGATGGTATCAAGCAAGCCAGTTATTGATTGATACCGTCAATTGTGGAGTATCAAAATGAAGACCTCAAAGTTTAGAGCATCTCCAGTGTCTTAACGACTTAGTTATAGCTAGCCAATCCAGCAGTCATCATCTAAAATTTTTAGAATTATTATATTTTATTCTTTTTTCAATATTAAATTATAAATGACATTATAAATAATGTTGTATTACATTTGCATGCAAAATATAAGTAATAAATATATTTTTTTAATATTTTTATTTAAATATAATAAATTAAAAAAATTGCAAAAAATGACTTTAAATAACAATTTAATAAACTATTTAATTCAAATAAAAATTTAACTAAATCAATTTAATAAACTATAGTTGAGACATAAATTTGTTGACATGGATGTTTTGTATAAATATACATGGACATCCATATATGCAAGTTCGAATTTGTTTTATACATAGTCTTGTATAAATACAAGATATTGATGGAGGATAAAAAATTGACTATGGTTATGTATATTTGTATTTTTAACTATTGGAGGAGCTAAAAAAGTGACTGCTGGAGATGCTCTAAGGGTGCATTAGTGCATATAATGAATTGGGTCAATTTAAGGGGAGAGATGGTGGTTTTCTAATATTATTTACTCGAATTGTAATTAACTGATTTTCTGAATTGAATATGTAATATAATATATAATTATGAATTTTTAAAATGATATAA
Organism: Penstemon barbatus; assembly: GCA_003313485.2. Taxonomy (NCBI): domain Eukaryota; kingdom Viridiplantae; phylum Streptophyta; class Magnoliopsida; order Lamiales; family Plantaginaceae; genus Penstemon; species Penstemon barbatus. Next base: position 13,000,617 of record CM064883.1, on the reverse strand, counting down.
AAATTGGATTTAAATTCCAGAAGTCACGTAGCATGGCTTTATCCGGTTGGGTCAATCTATTTTTCTTTTTGATATGATGTCCCTTGTTCCAAATATATAACCAAAGGCAAACATATTAAAAGAAAATCCAAATAAACAAGAAAATTTGTGGATAAGCTAAAGCCAAAGGCACCAAACCCAAACGGGGTCACAATTTTCAATTCAGCAAGAAAAAAGAAGAGCTCCTCCACTGTTTGCAGCAAAAATGGAAGTGGGTATGTCTTTGAATCCACTGGTGAGACTGCCAAAAGGACGAACAAATGAAACCTCAATCATCAGGCACTCTTTCACTTCCACTTCAACAACAAAGAAGCAACAGAAACGACACCACCTGTTAGTGGTTGAAGCAAAGGGCAAAAAAGGAATGATGGCTAAGCAATACCAACGCTCTCCACCTCCACCTTTGCCCAAGCTTGAAGATGATGGTAACCCTAAATTTGTCATCTTCATCCGTATGGCAAATGTCAGTCCCCTTTTACTCTTTCTCTCTCTCTCTCACACACTCACATAATTCAAATTTATCTGTTTCTGGGTAATTCTTGTTTTTTTTTTTTTTTTTTTCAATTTAGAAAATTTTCCCACCTTTTCTGTTTATGGGTGATTGTATAGTGTCAAGTTAGGATTTTTCTTTTTTTTTGGTTATAATAATCATATATAGTCAAATTGGAAAATTTATATTTTGATGGATAATTTTATTGTTGATGGTATCAAAATTGGATGGAAACAATGGCAAATGAATTTATCTCTAGTGAAGTGGGAAAACTATCTTTTATTGTACATCATCTGGAGTTACTCTTTGAATTTAGTGTCATTAAAATGCAAAAAGAATAAGATGATATCTACATGAAGTTCTTGATAGTTGGGTTTTTTGTTGTTGTCCAGGTTTACCTTTGGTACCCACTGAATATTGTAACAGGGGGCACAACTGCAAAAATCATGGTTGCTGCAAAGGACAATTTTCTTGGGAAATATATTTACAAAGATACTCTTGCTAGAAATCTTGCAGCAGTTGTTTATAATGTAAGTTTCCTACTGCTTCCATTACTTGACTTTCTTTTTTAGAGTTATTGAAATGTCATCTATTTTCTTGAATTACAAACAACCGCACCTTCTTCTTATCTTCAATTGAAACAGGATGAGAAGGAAATACAGAAGATGGCTAAAAAACAGTTTCGTGTATTGCGTTCTGCTACGGAGTTTAAATATGGCTACAAACTTGTTGTAATGTTTCTAATCTATACAATTCTATAAATGCCACAATGCGGTTTTTGAATTCCAAAAGGCGGCACCTTTTAATTTTCTAGTGTTCTATGTGCAGGAAAAAAACAATGTGAGAGCTGCAGTAGCTGCAAATGATGTTATTGAGGTAGTATATTCATTTTTTTCCTTTTTCTTTTGCATAACGAGTATTTAGCCTAGTTTCTCCTTGTTTCATTTCTTACGTGTTATAGATGTTTGTGTCGATTTTCAGCTCCCAGCAAAGGATGAGCTCAAAACAGTTGTTGATAAAGTGAAGGACTTTTTCGGGGACGCTAAAGAATCGTTTGGGAAGATGACATTCTTAAATCCTGAATCTGAATCTGAATCTGAATCAAATGAAGAAACTAAGGAAAAATCAACGTAAGTCGAGTTATGTGGATTGCTATTAACATCCTTATTTATTTTCCATCTTCTGAAATTCTCCAAATAAACATTATTCAATAGGGTGAAAAATTAAACTGCTGAAATAAGCAGCTGAAGAGGTCGAGATAATATGCCAAACGAGGAAATCGTACCCGCTTCAAGCCTCATATATAGCTTTATCTGCTGCCACAATTCAGAGTCAGTTTTGTACACGCGAAATTTGACAGTTAAATTTGTTCATATATATCTTGCAATCTATATGTTATGTAACTTCAAACCCTCTTTTATACTAATGAATATGTTTAGATGCTTCTTCGTTGCTTTCGGCCTCTTAGATCTGGATTTTGAAGATTAAAAAATATCACCAAAAACTTTTGCAAGGTCATAAGCGAGTTGGAGTAGCGACAACATCACAAGTTATTAATGCTTGGTTTGATTTTCTTATCAGACTTGAGCTTGTGTTTGAACTTGATTTGATTATTAAAAATATTAAGAACCTTTCAGATGATAACATCGAATTTTTCTTAAATTAGCTTTACTCGAATCAAACTCAAACTGAATGTTGAAAACCTTGCTTTCATGTTCTTGAAATCTCAGATCTATTGTCTTTGTATGCCCATCTTCCTTTTAAATTTGAAGAATATTTCTGCAAAGCTTATGCATACTTTATGATAAATTTAATTTCATTGTTTTTCTCAAAAGTTGACTTGAAGCTCAGGTCAACCCTACAGGACTTTTCAAATTATTATTAGCTAATTGTGTCATAATCTTCCTAATAGAAAACATATTCCTAAGTACTAAGATCAGTTTTCAATACAAAATGAAAGAGTGAAGAAATTATCATGGAACTTAATTTTTTTTAAGGTTGTCAAAAGTATGGCCACCAGTTTATGCACCCCATGGCCTTGTAATAAGCATATATATGTATATATATATAAAATATAGTTCTGTCAATTCAATCATCATAACTAAAATATTCAGAAGAATCACATAAAGATATGATTCACGGAACATTCACTGAAAGAGACCATTAGAGGAATCAAAACTTCCATTAATTAGAAAACGATAAACCTCTGATGAATAAAAGAGTTGCCTCCCATGATTTAATGAAGCTGTCATTGTTGTATAATTTTTCTTCTTTGTTTTTAGTGTGTAAGCGACCAACCCAAGTTTATTTATACTATGCATATTTGATTTGTTTATTGAACTCAAAACTATACCTGAACTTTTTTAATTTAAAAACGAACTGAATTTGAACAAGCTTAATCTATCGTTAATCTATCGTACTGAATATGAGTTGAGCTCGAGTATATTTTACTGAGTTAATGTTAATTTATCCTCATGTGATATGTATAATGTACTACTTACCCTTTGTGATTTGAAAAAGAGCACTTCATCCTCCGGAAATTTTAAAGGAGCAATTTACCTCATTTCATAGCGTAACACACTTGCCGGAATTAAGAGCAAACTGGCAAAGTGTTGCATAAAATGACAAAATACCCTTAACGGAGTAAAGTGTCACATTTATCATATCACAGGGGGTAAAGTGTCACATCTTTCATGATACAGTGGGTTAAGTGCTACATTTATCATAATACAAAAGGGTAAACTGTCACATTTATCATAACTTAGAGAGATAACATGCCATATTTATATTAACACAAGGAATTAAGTGTCACGTTTATAAGTTGATTGAGTCATAGTATAATATATAAGAGGGGTATTTTGTCAATTTTTTATGTTTAAAAATTTCAGGAAGACATTGTGAAACTTTTTGAGTTTATATGGTAAATTGTTCTTTTTCAAATTACAGAAAGGTAAATTGCATTAACTCTATAACTTAAATATAATTTGTCATTTTAGTTTATTGAGTCGAATTCGATTCATAATCTAAATAGATGTTGTTCAAACTTGATTTGATTTATATGAAAAAAGAACTTAAGTGAATTTTTATTGCATTTTTCAAACTCTTGAATACCAAGTCTGCACAGAAATCAACTGGAGCAGGCATTGTGGGCATAATATAAATAAAACATGTCAACGACAAGGACTCACGTCTGATTTCTCATTTTTTCTAATATCTAATGTTCCTCAACATAAGCTACCTTCAATCATTTGTACGATTTAATCTTCTAATTAGTTGAATATTTAGCATAAATACAATTGTTCCAATAGTACACAGGACATTCAATTATGACTTTTGCTCATAAAAGAAGAGCAATTGATGTGTGCATTAGCTGGAAGAATCTTTGTTTCAATATAAAAGCCACCCCTTCTTTTGGCTGCTGCTTTTAAAACACTTTTCTCGTGAATGAATAGGAACTATTAAATTGCATGCACAAATTTCATAGTTTCTGCATTGTTTGGTTGCAATAAAACTCTGCTGTGATCATGGGAAGACAACCTTGTTGTGAAAAGGTTGGACTCAAACGCGGTCCATGGACAATGGAAGAAGATAACAAGCTTATGAATTTCATTCTCAATAACGGAATACAATGCTGGCGTTTAGTTCCAAAACTTGCAGGTATGTATATACGTTAATTTTATCTTCGATAAACTGAAAATTGGACGCTTAATAGCATGTAGATACATGAAAATACGATGTTATAGTAACCGACTAACCGTATCTCGTGATTATGATGTAGGTTTGATGAGATGCGGAAAGAGTTGTAGATTAAGATGGATAAATTACCTAAGGCCAGACCTTAAGAGAGGTGCTTTCACTGAAGCAGAGGAAGACATGATGATTGAACTTCATTCTCAACTAGGCAACAGGTAAAGGAAAATCATGCATATGAGTATTTACTTCTTGATTATGTCACAGATTTCAGCTATTAAGACATTGTAAAACTTTCTCTTAACGGTATTTAGGATTCCTGAAATGACAGGTGGTCTAAGATAGCGGCACATTTTCGAGGCAGGACGGACAATGAAATAAAGAACCATTGGAACACAAAGATCAAGAAGAAGATGAAACTCATGGGTTTAGACCCAATGACTCATAAGCCAATTGATCAGCAAAATTCTGCTGGAGAAAGTGAAGAAATTAATCAGAAGCTGGAGTTTCATGACAGTAGTGACTCACCTGCAGATCTTAAAGGATATACCCAAATGCAACAAAAAACAGAAGGTGAACTAATTTGTGGTTCAAGTCAGGATAAAATTGAGTCATTTATCGAGAATATGGAAATGGGGTCTTCAATTATGTCCCAAAATGTAGAAACTCTGGAGAATTTGTGCTTCGATTCGTTACAGAATTGGATAGATAATCCCTTTTTGTGGGATGGTTTTGGTAATTTGGAAGAGTTTTTTTTTTTTTGAAAAATAGATTCATTTAGGCAGTAAGCCTGGTGTAAAGAGTAATGTTCCACTATTGTGTCTAGATACTACTAGACATCATTTTGATTAAAAAAATTAAAATATAATTAGACATCAGTAATTTTCTTCGGAAACTTAAAACAGGAGGAAAGTGTGGTTTAGAGGTGTTAAATAGGCCGTTTTAAGAGGATCCAGGATCGGGATCAGCTAATTGTTTGTTTCTTGCTATTCCTTTATTTTCCAGAACTTGTGCACTAGGACTCAAAAATCAAGCAAGTTCACTCGATATACGATTCAAGTTCAGTCTATGAAAGCTCATCTGAGCTTAGTTCTTTGAACATAACAAATCAACCTGGAACTTCAGTTCGAGCTCGGCTCGTGTTTACCTAGATTAAAGCCCGTTCGAGCTCGATTCTTCTAAAACTCAAACTAAGTCAAACAACATCTTGTTTGAATGTCTTGCCAGTAGCCACCATTTTGCTGCACATTATAAAAATATCTATCCACAAACATGCACTAAGTTTACATTCATCATTTGCCCTAACTTGAAAATCGATTGTTCTGCTTAGCATCACAGAAAACAAGTTAAAACATCAATGTCACCTAAAATAGGAAATTCCACTAGATTAAAACCAGAAGATAGTTTATCTACAAACCCCCAGAAAACTAGAACATTAGAGAGTTGGTTATGTTCAATCAAGCAATACATCCTAAAAACTAGCAAAGGTCATAAAATATGCAGACCTTGGTCCATCATAGGATACTCCACAGGGTCACACGGGTACTCACAGTCGAGATTGAATGAATCAAACAATTGCGGTGAAACTTGAGGAACAAACTCTTGGTTACTGCACCCAATAGATTCTTCTAGAAGATCGGTGGCATTTGGTCCTCGAGAAGAAAAAGAATTGAACTCCTCATCCCACAACCGAGAAGCTGATGATGATCCAGTCCCATGAATTGAGTTTCTCTGGGAAGAAGATTCCAGATAATCGAACATATACTGATCCAAGTTGTGGTTCTTCGTGCCCCACATAGAACATGAAATCTGCCCAAATGAGTTGGAGTTTGTCAAATGGCTTTGAACTTGAGTTACTTGTATATCTGGTTCTTTGATGGAAGGTCTAGGATGCACATAATCGAACATATGCCCCGGCTGAAAATGTGGATTTTGTCCTTGCTTGAATTGCATGAATGAAACTCCGGGACCCCATGAGTACTGATTTTGGATCTTAGCTTCTGATTTTGGTCCAAAATAGTGACCGAAACTGATTCCTGAGGTATTGGTTTTTGGAGGATCAATCACGTCTCCATACAGAGCTTTCTTTGATTCTGCCATAGGCATTGGAAGTGTCGATTTCACATTTCCAGGAGCAGCATTGCTCTCATTTGGCAGTATTGTTGAGTTTTGAAGGCAAACATTTCCAGTAGCTTTGACCTCATTTTCTTTTTGCAACCTGCTCAAGTAGAGTCGATATTTCTGAAAAAACATTAAAAACACAAAAAAAAAAAAGAATTAGGATTTCCGAAATTATAATCATTCTTTTCCTACAAAGAGGATGATGTATACCTGCAAATGGCTAGCCACATTTTCTCTTGTTATCCATGACACTCCCATCAAGTCGCGTACTTTTTTCGGCCCTACTTCTGTCAAACATTTGCTAAGTAAGCGTCACAAATTAACAATTATTATTATCATTGATAATCATACTTACTATCCAGTCCAATCTGATTCACAGCTTTCACAAACTTCTGATGAAGATCAACAGTCCAAACGAGCCTCGATTTCTTTGCAGAGGAAGAATCACTTTTGATATCAGAATCTTTTCTCTTCTTTCCCGAAATTGGATCTCCTCCACTAAAAAAGTAACCATCATCTGATGATTTCTCGCTTCCATTTCTCATCATGTAAAGTTCTTCAATGCTTTCATGTCCTTCGATATCTCTCACCTCGTGTATCCTTTTCCTGTATACATGTTGCCATATGTTTCTAAGCTCTTTCATTCTTATCGGTTTAAGAAGATAATCACAAGCACCGTGTTGGACCCCTTTCATCACCCTGCTCGTTTCTCCATCAACCGACATCACTATGTAGGACAATGGAGAATCGGAAAAAGACTTAAAAAAACTAAGTAACTCAGATAGAATGACAAATATGGATGGTTATATATAACTCACTTATGACAGGAAGGTCCATCTCGAGTCCAACAAGCTCCAGAAGCTTGAAGCCATCCATGTCAGGCATGTTCACATCACTGATTACAAGGTCGAATCCGTCTTTTCTTTCTCGAAGCAGGTCCAATGCCTCTTGCGCCAGATTACATATTGTGACTGAAATTCACAGAAAAAGTAAATGAGATTGAAATGGCCAGATCAAGTTCAATGGTCAACCAAATCAAAGTTTGATTCTCCTTCCTCATAAAACATATTGTTTTTACATGAATAGAAACTCCAAAATCACTGTGGGTAGGTTCTAATGTAGTATTCTGCAACATGCACTTATAATCTCTAGTCATTTTAAGTGTAAATTCACAAACAATGGAATTGAAGAAAAACAAAACCATGACACCTGCATTATATTTTTACTCTTGTTGATTTTTGTGAACTGTATATCTTAAACAGAAATTAAGCCAGCATAAAGCCAAAAACCACATAAGGAAAATTGCAACCATGTTTTAATTAACTAAAGTTTAGTTTTCCATTTCCCCCCTTTCTTTTCCTCACTAGAAACTATTAGGAGTAAAACATCAAATTTGCTACTCATTTGGTTCACATCTTTATTCTGAAAAAGGTTTGAACTCTATGCACCAAGCACTTTTGCATAATTTTCTTGCATTTCTTTTTGGATTCACTATAAACCCTAAGCAATAAATCATTTTGTTCATCTCTCAAACACAGAGCACCAAAACCATTAATAAAAATAAAATTAAAAATACAAATATGTTTTTCCAAGGACAAAAGAATTAGCAAAATTTAAGATTTTTCTTCTACAAAAGCAATTAACCTATGAATCATCATACCCTAAAGGCCCAATTTTTACCAACAAACAAAGACACTGCAGAAATAAAAGCAGTCTCTTTCTCAACAGTGATATTTCTGAGAAAACAATTACAAAAGAAAAAGAAAAAGAAAGAACCTTCATAGTTGCACTTCTTAAGCATCTTTTCAAGAATCTTCAACCATGTGGGATCATCATCCACCACAAGGACCCGAAGACCCGCAGGAAAATAATCGGACCTTGGTGACGAAAACCCACTTGAACCCATGAAGAAAAAGGACAGATTTTCAGCACATAAGAGACAATACAATATTAGAGTGTGATCATCAATACAGAGACTTCACAGTCATACAAAATGAGAGATATATATATATATATATATATATATATAATAAGTTGATAAGAATAATTAATGTATGGATATGTATAGTATGTGTGTGAGAGTGAGAGAGAAGGGGGGAGACGGTTGAGAGTTCAAAAATGGAGAGAGTCTATGTGCATTTTGAAGGGGAAGGAGAAAGAGAAGAAAAGAATATTTGGCGCGGTCTTTGTGGTCACCTCAGCTAAATCTGTTCCTAATTTTTCTACTTAGGATTTATCAGTTAGTTAATTTATTATGTTTATCTAATTGAATGAATTAATTGCACACTTGCCCCATTTCCTTTTCGTTTTGCCTTTCTTCCCACCCTCTAACTCACCACCACCAGCAAAAATCACTACTTAATAATCGACTCAACAATTAAAAAGTACTTGCGACTGAGAATAATTTGAGGATTAAATAACAATATAATAAAAACATTTTGTTGTGTTGTGTGTTAAGAAAAATATATTACCAACCTTACTACGTTAATTTTACGGTATAAAATTATCTTATTTTATTAAAATATGTGTGGTAAATTCACTTATTGACGTCCAAAATACTTCAAGAATTAAACAAGTGTGTCTCTCATTCGCGTTTTGTGAGACTAAAATTTGATTTCAATTAATTTAATTACGAAATTACTTAAATACCCTAAATTGTTAAAAAAAAATAGCACTCTCACCCAGACCCTTTACCCATGAACCCAGGTTGTTGTCAGCCTTAGATTGAAGAATCATGTTGTGACGGTCTGGTCGACCTAGCCGTCATAGGTCCTGGATTTTTCGACCCCTGGTCAGACATACATATATGGGTTTTTTATATTTTATTTTTATGAATTGCTATATTAAAAATACTAATTAATTTATAACATTTAAAATTTGAAGTGTTTCAATAGATATTTAGGGGGAAATGGTAATTAACCTTAAAAAAATAAAAACGTTAACTGTTTAACTGAATAAATGAGAGACTGCGGATTTTTTTAATAATACGAAGAAATTTTGTATGATATAACTAAATTAACATGAGGGATTTTGTTTAAAATCTCCTTAATACATGGGGCTTTATGTTGTTAATTACCCCAGAGATGAGGAGCTACAAACACTTTTCACCTACATCCCATTTTTACCGATTCAAACTTTAACCGAAATTTGAATATTGGTGTGGATAAAAGGTTTGTTGAGAATTGGTTGTGAAGGAATAAACCTTGTTATTAGTGAAAATATAAATTTGTTAAAATTGATTGAACTTACTGCTCTTTGGTTTGGTCCTAATTCCGTAACTTTGTTACAGTTTAGAGATTAAGTGCCAAATTTGTTAAATATAGTCAAAATATAAGTACAAAACAATTGAAACGTCACGGAGAGTAAAGTTCTACTTTATCAAGTTGAAAGAACAAAGAATATCTTTCTTGTGTATGGTAATGCTAGCTGAAAGATCAAATACTTCATATAATTGTTATTTATATAAGATTTTGAATGAAATAAAACCTTTTCATATGTTCTTTATATATAATATATGTCAAATTAGTATGTTGGCATACATGCACATGTTAGTTGTAAACTTTAATAACTTAAACTAAAAGATCATTACAAAATAACTCAAATGAAATCAAACTCTTGTTTGCGCGCATGTTCATTAGCTATATTTATGTTTTATATGTGATAGTTGGAAATTGAGAGAATTTTACTTCTTAGTACTACAATTTACCTTACTTTAAAGATTTGGTACCATAATTATTTTGTCCGACACATTTGATACCATTATTTGGTGGGACGTTACACATTTCATACTTCAGTTAAATTGATGACAGAATTGAATATGTGAGGAGCACGTGACCGTCAAAAATTGACGGAACTAATGAAACGATTGTAGAATTGATCCTATAATTAAATAATGCTGTCAAAGTTTTCCCCACATGTTTTCTGATTGACAAATTTACCCCACAAGACACAAATCTAAAGCATTTCAGCCACAATTGCAAAAATAGTTAAATCATTAATCCTATTTAATAAATGTTATAAATTATTATTAAATCTCTTAAAATATATATATATATATATATATATATATATATATATATATATGTATATATTATATTTAATATCTAAAACTAATTAGACTTTTTTTATAAAATCTGAAAATATTAAATCTTTTTAAAATTATATAAATATTTTAATCCTATTTAGTAAATTTTATATGTTACTACTATATAGCTTAAACTAAGTAGATTTTATATTATTTAATAGATTATATATATATATATATATATATATATATATATATATATATGTATCTTTAATTAAAAAACAAAATAGAACCGTTAAATGTAACAAGAATTAAAGATACGTAAAATTTATTAAATATGATTAATAATATTTATATAATTTAAAAAGATTTTATTTTGAATATTTTATATAAAATATTCTTTAATTTATATATTATTATATAAAATCTTATTAATTAAGATATTTAAGATATATATATATATATACACACACATATGTGTGTGTGTAATCTAGTTATTTTAAGAAATTTAATAAATATATAAAATTTATTAAATAGGATTAATAATTTAACTATTATTGTTATTGAGACTGAAATAGTTCAAATTTGTGAATTTTGGGGCAAATTTATCGACCTGAAAATATGAAGGGCAAACTTTGCCATCAATCTTTAATTATAGGATCAATTCTACAATTTTTTCATCAATTCCGTCAAATTTGACGGACACGTGCTCCTCACATGTTCGATTACATCATTAATTTTTTTTTTTTTTAAAGCGATTACATCATTAATTTGACTGAAGAGGAATGTGTAATGTTCCGTCAGATAATGGTATCAAATACTCCATATCGGACAAAATAATTATGGTACCAAATCCTTAAATTGTGGTACCAAAAGTGAAATTTTTTGGTTGAAATTTAGGAAATCAAAGTAATTAAAAATAAATGGAAATTTAAACTTTTCTTTATCATCCCAATACAAATTTTAGTTCCATCTACCAATAAGAATTCGACATTTGAACTTGATTTTTGGATTATTTTTAATGGTATAATGTTGTTATAATTGCGATAATTGATGCCTTTGCCATTAGTAGTTTTGTTCCATTACTTTGAAAAGTAGGTTTAGGCAATAAGACTAGATCAATAATTTTTTTTAGAAACGAAGACTAGATCAATAATTAGTTACTAGGGAATCCGAGTCTTCTCCTGTATTTATTACAAAAATAGACGAGTTAAATCACATTATTCTCTTTGCTTTAAACAACACCAATAACAGAAGATTAAAAGGAACAAGAAAAAATTGTTTGGAGTGATTTTGAATTGATCTTGATGGTTTTGAGGTTTTTTGGAGAGTTTTAGAAATGGCTGGTTATTTGGGAAGACGTAAAAATTGTATTCGAATTAATTTGTATTGGGTAGTTCATCAACGTGTTGTTCTCGATAAGAAAAAAAATACTTTATCAATTAAAACTAGTACGATATCTTAAGCATCACTCAACCTAATAAATAATTAACATTTTACATTTAAATAGACACATGTCTCTCTTTTTTTTCAAGGAAATTAAAATAGACACATGTGTTAGATAGTACAAATTTACTCAGGTTCATATTATTGTTGTGAAAGATCCTTATATAATATGTCTGAATATTATTGAGAAATCAAATTTCACAAAAAAAAAAAGATCTAATTTCAAATATTAAACTATTTGTATACTAGAAAAAAAATTACATTTATGCACTATGATAAGTATGACATAAAACTTGTTAAATATACGTAATAGTTTTCAAGAAATTGGTGGCGTCATACAATTTCATCAGCAACTGCTTTCTAAACCAAACAACTAAGCTTTAATTGGTTGAATAAGAACCTTGTTTTTCTGCACTTTTAGCCCCATAACTTTTTTTAAATTTTTCTTTACATGAGCCAATACATCTTAAACAGCTGATAAAACTCGAAGAGTTCCAAACCAGAAAAACGAAACACCCACATATATAAAATTATCTAAGAATCACTCTTGAATACGCAGTCACATGCACTGGCAAGAATAATTAATTGGCGGGATATATGCCCAATCATTGAACTTATTAGCAAAACATACATAATGTGATAATGACTTTAATTAAGAGCACTTGTACTTGTTGATTTTTATGAGTTGGGCATACTTTATACACGCGTAGGGTACTGTTCTGTTAGTACTATTTACCAAATGAAAAAAGGTGTTCGATCTTCTAGTACTCTTGGATACAATGAAGCTATCACCATAGTCCAGCAATTCACCATAATCAAATAAATAATGTATTGTAGCTATCATAATTTTTTTAGATGGTAAATACATCTTATTATTGTTAAATTATAATCTATCCAACAATATATAATTATTACATGATTGCCAAATCATAATTTATCCAACAATACATAACTATTACATGAAAATAGGCCTGTCAAGGTCCCATTTGAACCCAAATCCGATCTGAATATCAATTATTGGGTCTAAACCCGACCCGACCTGAGTCTTTAGTCTTTAGTCCCGAACTGTTTTAACCCAAACGAATGGGTCCAGGTAGGATTATACCTAGATCTGGATGCGATGGACCCATCAAATTTTTTTTACCTGGACTTTTTAACCCAAACGAACGGGTCCATACCTGGATGCCACCCGTACCCTAATCGAATCAATTTTTTTATATATATTCTAATACATACGCAGTTGAGATAAAAAAAAAAATCTTCCAACACAGTCGTGTTTCTCTGAAAAAAAATTATCTCATCTTGCCGCTACGCCACCGTTTCAGTCTCAGCCAAAGTCTCATATCTTTGTTTATTATATATTAGTCATGATTTGAGGTTTATTTGAATAATGAGATTATTGTCAATCTTAAATATTTATAGGGGTTATTATCAATTTTTTTAATGTAATAAGGTTGTATTTGTAGGGATTTTGGATTTTTTAATTTTTTTCTGAGAATTTCGGTTGATTTAATTGAAAAGAAAATCCCCACTTTGAATAAGAAAGGCAAAATTTTTTGATTTTTTTCAGAATGCTATGGAGTATGTAGGTAGCAAAACAAAAACAAAAAAGGTCAAATTTCAGGATCATTCGGGTCGGTCCAATCATAGTCACATGGTTGGGTCTGCAGTTGGTTTAGGTCCAAGTTTAGTCCAGGTCTAATTATATTAAATCAAATAAGATATTGGTTGGGTGTGGGTTGAGTCCGATCTTTGACAGACCTATATGAAGATTAATCTAATAACTAACAACAATACTAATATAATATTAGAAGAAAAACTCACACTAATGAGAATGGAATCTAAGACCTAGAAGTCATGGGGCCTCAGCTTGTCTATCAAAATTTAGTTACCAACATATTTGTTTGTTTGTTATTTTTCAGTCATAAATACTCGATACTAGTCTTCCTCAAATTGGCGATGGAAGTTAATTTATTTATACTTCTTGAAGATTCCTTGTGTTTTTATAATTATAAAAATTATATTGAGTTCATCACCAAAAATAAAAATATTATCACTCCCTCTGTCCCATAATTCTTTCATTTTATGGGCCGGTCAATTTAAATAAATTTCAAATAGTGTAGAAATAATCAAGTTAATTTTTTCAATAATTTAATAATATTATATATAGCACTACATACATTATAAAATTTACATGGTTCAAAAACATCATATTTTTTTTTTTTAAATCTACTTCATAAGTCACTTAGAAAATTGATGTCCGCATTGTAATTAATGGAGAAAAGAATTTGGACAAAGGGAGTATTTTTTTGTGTATATAGGGGTAATTACTTCATGTACAAAAATCGTTTTACTTTCATTCCATCAATATACGGTACCTAAATTCGTCATTTCTCGTGCTTTTAGACTAACCTTTGAAAATGTGAAGTACTTTAATTAAGTCTGATTACACCTAAATATCCAGCTTCCCAGTTCAATGTGATTCAATAGACGCGGGCATGTTTGTTTGGCATTTCCCAAACACGAAATTTTTTTGGGAAACGCCAAACAAACAGGCTCTTCTGGAGCGAATTAATTATATACTTAATTAAATATGAAGCTATACGATTTAAAATGACAGACAATTATATATAAATTCACTTAAGTTGGTAATGAAAAATAAATCCATAGGCAATGCAACTAGACGTTGTCTGGCAATCAAATGTGTATTGGGTGCATTGTGATCGATCACGAGTTGACAATGAAATTTGATGCAATTATAAAAGTATGTAATTGATTGTGACTGGCTATGTATCATTGTCCTGAGCTAGAAGCTAACAAGCCTAACAACATGACAGGTGGCTAGAAAAAATTAATAGGGAGTATATAAAATTACATCTCCTTTTTACAATTATACTTTAGTTTAACTAAAGGGGAATAAAAGAAACATGTCAAGCAATATTGAAGTGCAGACATGTGCAAATTGAATTTGCAAATGCAGCACTAATTTGATTATAGCATAATATGGCAATGACTCAATTAACACTAAGTACAAGTGTTACTTGAGGTTTAAAAGTGGGTTGGACCATCCAACTTTAATTTATTTTGTTGCTGCATTAATCAACTGATCAACTTTGTCAAAACCCCACTTCATAATATATAGTTTAGTTAATTTGTATTTTATCAAACTTGTCATCACATCTTTTGCAGCATTAGCAAAAGGAACAATTACTAAGCATACATAATAATTAGATAGATAAAGGATATATATTGTTGAACTTTTACATGACACCAATTTTATAAATTTCATTTGCTATTAACGTTCCAATTTGGAGCTCATGGATCGTATTTACTTAATTGGAACTCGTGAATTATACTTATCATATTCATGTATCACATTTACTCTTTAAAAATCGTTTCTTAATTTTACATGTTATTAGGTAATTCCTACGATAGAAGTAAGTTGAGTGATGTTCGATTGTAAAAGCTAGCTTCCATGAACCCCCCTTATATTATCTAATGAGAACATGAATGAAATTATATACTTTGTTTTAAATTTATTGCATCAAATCTCATTTCATTATTAGAAATTCTGCATATTCTCCCAACTTTCGTTGGTATCGCTAACACATTTAGTTTTTTATATCAATTATCATTTTAGCCTCGTTATTTAACATTATTTACATATTTATTAGAATAATTTATTAAATATACTATCCAAAAATTAAAAAATTAAATAATATACTTTTTATAAATATTAAAAAAAAAAACATTTTGTATACATATTTATTAAAAAAAAGGTTTTATATATTATTCGCAAATTATGCAGAATTTTAGTATATTATTTTATAAAAGATAAAATAAAAGTCTCATTTATATTTACATTAACACTTTAGTTTTATCATTTATTAATAAATTAAATAAAATTTCAATATAATATTCTATAAAAAATATTATTCATATATTTATTAAATAATAATATAAGTTTATTATTTTAAAAAAAATAAAAAGGGGAATTTTGTGTTGAATTTATAAAACCAAAAGGGGAATCTACTTATAAATATATTTGAGATCAGTCTTTTAACTGCCATCTATTAATTTTGACTCAATTCTAATTTTATAGAGTTTTGAATTTTCTTATATTCTCCAAAATTATCACTCAGTTAAAATTCTAATTTCAAAAACACATACAGTTTCTTCCAACTTTCTCCCACACGATTTACAATTTTACATTGCCAAGATCCACCACCATGAATATATTCATCGGATTTTCCCCCAAATTTGTGTCAACTCTTTTCTATATTACAAATTGCAAATTTCACGAAAGGATAGCCACAAAATGACGGAGATTTTTGTGTTCTTTATTTTGTAATCAAGAGGTAAAGTCCCCAATTTTATCTCTTAAATTTATTTACATGGGTTTTAGTTCTTTAAATGTTCTTCATTTTTTGGGTTTTTAGGATCAAAACACTTGAGTAAAGGATATCAAAAGGTTCACAACATTTTGGTGGGATTATTTATTATGCAATTTTTTTTTCAAATTGATGACAACACTTCACGAAGGATAGCCATAAACTGGGGGAGATTTCGGTGTTCTTAATTTTGTAATCAAGAGGTAAAGTCAGCATGCTTATCTCTTAAATTTAAGTCTTTAAAAGTTCTTCATTTTTTGGGATTTTAGGATTTGAACACTTTAGTAGGCATTATGTGGCACTAATTCATATGTCGTTTTTTATATATTAGAACAATTTTATGAGAAACTACACAGACTTTTGGGTTTTTAGGATTTCAACACTTGAGTAGGCGTTATTCTATTTATACTCTATTTGATTGGCCTTACATCCACAAATGAAACACTTTTATGAGAAGCTTCACAGACTTTTGAAGCATTATCATTTAATTCTTATGGTTGATTTCACTATATTATCTATGTAGATTATATGTGAATATAGTGGTAACTTCAAAAGAAAGTGTATTAATATGAGTTCAATAGAATGAAAAATCGAGATTGGTGTTTACTTTATAGTTGATAGTTTGGGTTGATAGATATGAAATGTTATGGACTTTGTCTTTATACTGAATAAATTGATTTTGATTTGTCAAAAATATATCGAGGGGTGAAATAATTTGATTTGCTCAATGTGAGGTGAAGTGTGTCAAAACTTATAAACCAAAAAAATGGAAGTTCACTTTTGAAACATTCTCAAGTCATTCTTATGTCCGATTTCACTAAATTGTCTGTGTAGGTTATACATGAATTAAAAAGAACTCCACATTCGTCATGACTCGCCCCGAAGAAATCTCAAACAGAACTTGGTAAGATTCTTTACGAAAATTATTTAAATACTTACTTCCTAATTTAGTCAATGGTGATATAATGGTAACTTTAAAAGAGGGTGTATTATGAGTTAAATACAATGAAAAATCGAGATTGGTGTTTACTTTATTGTTTGATTGTTTTGGTGATAGATAACAAAATGTTGAGGGAGCACGTCTTTTCATTTCTACACTGTACATTTACTTTTATCATTCCGGTGCCGCCGAAGTTTGTGAGCCCACATTCTTGTGCGGTTAAATTTGTTTTGTCTGTAGACTGGTCTGAAGAATGTTCATATCTTCCAAAGAGACGATCGATTTTAGGTTAAGATAAGTAAGTCATAATTCATTACCTTAAATCCTAAATATGCATGCATGACTCAATTATATTGAGATATTATTGACTTCTCTCTTGCTCATTATGCAGGTATCAGTTCAACATCGACGGTGTGCAAATAACCCCAACTAAATTCTATTTGTAACTTAGATGTTCAAAGTAATTTGTAAAGATTATAACTCATTCCTCTATCAACTCTACAGATATTTAACGCCTAGGTTTTTATTTTTATTTTTCTTTTGTATATAAATATTATCATTTTATATGTTAGTTTTGTACATTTTAACCATGACGTGCTTTACACAATTCTATCATATTATGCAAGATATTTAACAAAAATATATTTACTTAGAGTAGTTGGTCAATAAATTATAACACATGGTAGTTGCACAGAGGTTTCCAATAACAACACATGGGACGTTTTGTGTATTTTAATTAATTAAATAGATGACAAATTAATCCTGGCTAGTCTCGCTGAGCGAAAAATTTAATGAAATGAAATTTTGTGCAAAGTTTATTAAGCAGAACGGGATATGGCCATGGTACAATAAACTTAACAATTGATAGTTTCATTAAGATTTTCAATAACACATGGATGTTTCATCTCTTCATGCATTTTACCCGTCCTTTTCAGATAATATATAACCTATCAACACTCTTGAAACTTGAATCGATCGATCCTCATTCATCCGATCATAGATGTGAATAACTAAACAACCACATATGTGAAGAACTACATGAGGCACTCAAAGAAAGAGTGGAGTGAATACTAATTTATGATTTTTTTTTTTTTTGACAATTTAATTACTAATTTATGAAATATATGATTGTTTAAATATAAACTAGTCCCAAGTGATACAACCTAAACTCGAGACAAAATTCTTATACAAACTAATCATTATCAAATCATCTAATTTACAAAAATATCTCATTTCAAAAGGGAAAACATAAGTTTTATAATAGCTGAGGTATTAACTTTGACCGGTTGAGTCACCATGATTTACCTCCTCTCACAATCCCGTCGGACAGGGAGGTGAGGGACGCCCGGGGTGAACGATTTCACCTTTTGAAACAATAATAGGGTAGGGTTTAAAGGCATACCTTTTGAGAGTGGGGGCAAAGAGGGGTTGCAAAAGAAACTCTCAATGGCTCAAAAAAGGAAATTCCCACTAACCAAATTCCTTTTGGCGAAAGAGCAATTGAACTTGTATTTTGCTTAAAGAGAGAATTCAGAATGATTGGTCCTTAACATATTGGGAGGATTTACTCCATCCAACTACTCTTTAAGTGGGCTTATTCTTTTCGTTTATTTTAATTAAAGTGAAGAATTATATTTCACCTCAAAAATCTTTTTTATTTTTATGCCCTTTCCTTTCCTTTCCTTTGATGCTTATGTGTTTATTGATTTCATTACTTCACATTTATTCTATTTAATCTAAGCTTTTTAACTCCTAACTCGTTTCAAGATGCTGTTTAGTGATTTATTCTTGGTATATGTGACAACTATATTAGAGAATGACTTTTTTTTCCTCCTGTTCTAAAATGAAAATGTTTTATTTTCTTGTTAGGGGTTTGTGGGCCGTTGATAAGTTGAATTTGGGCCAACTCTTTTGGGCTGGACTTGAGTTTGATTATAAAAAAATGTTTAGAATTAAATTCGAACTCGATTGAATCCTCTATATAAAATTGTTATAGAGTTTTTCCTTCTTTTTCCAAATTTAAGTAATGGGGATGGATATTAGCATTAGGTGAATTGAACCTAGAAAGTCATTACGGAAAACTTTTCCTCTTACTACGTACGTTGAATTTGATCAATTTAACAAATATACAATCACAAATCGATTCATTAACATTTTTTAATCTATAAATCTATATGTAAACATAAATCTTAATTACTTCTTATATAAATATGAAAGAATTATAAAAAGAAATGATTATCTACATTAGTTGATCCGATTAGGTTCAAATCATAGTCGGGCGGATAATCATGCAGTATTGAGTTATCCATCGATTTCCACTCTTTGAGGTCAGACTAAATTTTCAATCTAGAATTCATAATTAAGGATATAAAATTCTAGTGAGATTATAATTAGAATTAAATGTATTACTTGACATATTCAATGAATATTCATCAAAGACAGGTCCATGCCATTAGGCCCAATAATCAAACGAGTTGTCAATTACGTTAAATGAAACCAAGTTTATTTATTTTGGGCCAAGGAAAGTGGAATAACAGCCACTTCGAAACAGGCCCATTTTCTTTCTTACATTGGTAAACGTGTGCAACTCTCATTAAAATAAATAGGCAAGTATACTTATCATTTTTTTTTTCGAAAGTAAACTTATGCATTAAACGATATCGAATAAAAAATATCGGTTACATTAAATTTGGGATCACCCCTATCGCAGAAGACCTCCTAGGGAGGGAAGAAAGCGAGATAAATTCATTACAATTACAAGATTTCCCCATTTGGCAAGGGAGTGGACCGACTTGTTTCCGAGTCTACAAATTTTCTTCAACTTCAATTTCGGTCATAGTTGAGCAATGAACCGAGCAGAAAGTTCGTCGGCATCATTGCCTGAGATCATCATCACTACAAGAAGAGAATCGCTTTCGAAAATGACTCGAGGACATCTAGTTGCGTTCATGAGAAAATAAGCTGCTTTAATTGAAGCGGATACGGCACTAGTGGCATCTGTAAAGCAACATGTTGGCCTCGTCATACTGGTTAAATGTACTAGATAAACATGATTAATACAAGAATTTGAGAAATCATTGGGTTAATACAACTCTCAGACGATTAATTGGTTGATGAGGTTGACTCATTTTTATCCCATGAATTCAATATTTTGGGCCACCACCACAATAAAAATAAAAATAAAGAAAACCTTGCTTTTTTGTAAGTGAAATGAAGATAGATGATCCACATATATATATTTATATTTTGATGTATTTTAACTAATAGTTCTAAAAGTTTGGAGTTTTATCGTTTTGAAATAAAAAGAAGAGAAATAGGATTTGGAAATTTGTGGAGTTCGAAAATAAAAAAACTGTAATTTGGTTTTATTTTCTATTTCGGTGTTAATTGGTATTTTTAGGAGTTTATAAAAATTGGGTATATGCAAATGTGTTTGTATTTATTTTTAATATTTAATATTTTTTTTAAAAAAACATATATTCTTCCAAAAATGATAGAATTTTGAAATTTTATATAATTCAGAAATATAATGTAAGCAATGATGTGACCATTCCCTCAAAAAAAGAAAATGATGTGACCATGAGTATCCCAAGTGAATCAAACAAAACAGAACAACAACCTTACTACTTGAGTTCATAAGATAATATGGCCCACTATGTTAGACTAAACCCTCGCTTCCTCATTCTTGGGTTTAGCTGTCAATGGGCCGGATTTGACTTGGATCAGTCATGATCCAAATTCGACTCATTTTATTTATTTGGGATCAAACTCGATCGAATTAACACATATTTTTTGGACTTAATAGAATTCCAACTATCAAAATTTACATTAGTATAGTTCCTAAAACAAGTTTATTATCATTACAATTTTATTTAATTTACCTTATGTCTCCAAACTTTCTTTACTAATATTTATATTTTTATCAAATTAGACATAAAAATAAAACTATGAATAAATTGTTAACTAATATCTTCAAGTATGTGAAAATCCGACCCATTAACCTTCAAAGTACACCTTTCAATGT
The DNA here is from genome assembly GCA_003313485.2 of Penstemon barbatus. Taxonomy (NCBI): domain Eukaryota; kingdom Viridiplantae; phylum Streptophyta; class Magnoliopsida; order Lamiales; family Plantaginaceae; genus Penstemon; species Penstemon barbatus. The sequence goes on along the minus strand of CM064883.1, from coordinate 12,979,452 downwards.
TGCCCACGTCAAAATATTAATTAAACTTTTCATATTTTCCGTCAAAAAACATTGAAATGTTTTAGTTTGTGGTTTCAAAACTTTTTGATTATGACTCTCATTTTTCTTGATTTAATAATTTATTTACAATTTTTCGTAACAACTCCCAAATATTTCCAAAAGCATTTTGAAAATTTTATAATAATTAACATACACTAGAAACAAAATCCATTTTTGCGACCCAACTCTATAAATGACACACAAATAAATTCTAAAATATTTAACACAAAATGTGGAGTCACTACATATACGTGTACCAATGGTACATTTATCTTTTGTATGTATTTTCGCGGCTCATATATCTTGATACTTGTTTCTATGGCCCATTTATCTTGATATGCTTAGGGACCAAATTTGCTTATGTATAGTACCTTAAGGAAATTTAGTTGAGCAACATACTTTTCAAACTTTATAAAGTGAAAGACAACTTGGTCCAAGTGAAAAGAAAAAAGAGATCTTGTTGTGTAATCTAAAGCAAAAGAGGTTAAAGTAAAAAAGTAGAGATATTAATTATGTAATAATGTCTCTACCATGTTCTTATTCTTTTCAATATTTTTTCCCTCTTCATAGATGCCTTGGACTTTGCATGGCAGGAAGAGAAAATATTTTATATAACACTTACTCTAATGATTAAATTGACAAGCTAAGAGGTAATATGTATTGCAAATTCAAAACAATTCAAGCTCGAATAGCTCGATTTTGTCCGACTCGTTTATAGCTTGTACGGGCACCATTTTTTCATATATTAAAATTTCAAAATGTAAACATAATCTCAAGCTCGATAAAAAAATTTATAAACACAGATACCAAGCGTTGAAAAATTGAAATTAAAGTTATAGGTAGGTGAGTTTTTGTTTTTATAAATTGGTTGAAAATTCATCTATCATTGCAGTAAATGAAGCAATTTCCTCCCATTCCTGCATAGGCCCCCACAAGAAATAGCTGCATTTATGTTGTACTCCTATCCATCACACAATAATTCATCCTTGTTTAGTTTTTAATAGTAATTGAGAATTAAAAAGAATAAAAAACAAGAACAAAGAAAACAAACAAATAATGCTATTCTCTTACTTTTTATGGTTTGCACTGGTGTCATATGCTAATATTCTTTTCCAAAGCAAGAAAAGCTAATTCTGAAATGAAGCTCAAATCCCCCCCTTTTTCTTTTTCCAAGGAAAAAGTAGATTCAAAATCAAAGAAGATTAACAATTGGACCGTGAATGAACATTGCACATACTCATCAATAAGAAAAAAAGGTTAAAAGGCTCAATTAAAAGCAGAACTCACCCCTTTATTCTCTTCAAGCATAATGAAAATAATGTGTCTCAAGAAAAAACCAGCTCTCTTCCTCTGATCTACTACAATATGGGATTTTTCTCACAATTCTTAGTCACTTTTATTTGCTTAATTCCATCCATTTTATCTCAAGTCACAGGTTAGTTCTTTTTCAAATCTAATTCTTATACTTAACTTATTCTTTGTCACTGTCTCTTTTAACTTAAACAAGAAATAAAAATGCAGAGTTCATCAGCATAGATTGTGGAGCAACGAGTAATTACACCGATAATCGTACCGGCTTAGCATGGATTTCGGATGATAAAATTACATCACAAGGCATATCAGTGAGAGTACAGAACACATATGTGAACTCACTTCAGTATCGAACGAGGCGAGATTTCCCGACAGACAACAAGAAATATTGTTACACCTTAACCACACAAGAACGAAGACGATATATTGTTCGAGCCACCTTTTTATATGGTAATAATTCCGTAATTCAAGGCACATATCCAAAGTTTCAGCTTTACCTGGATGCAACAAAATGGTCAACAGTCACAATTGTGGAGTCTTCTAGAGTTTATGTCAAGGAAATGATCATTAGAGCACCATCTCACTCTGTTGATGTGTGTTTATGTTGTGCGACCACCGGTTCTCCGTTCATATCGACTCTCGAAATGCGCCCTTTAAACCTGTCAATGTACGCCACTGATTACGAAGATAAATTTTACTTGAAAGTTGCACAGAGAGTCAATTTCGGTGCTCCAACTCAAGAAGACATAAGGTAATTTACTTAAATTTTTTTATGAAAAAAATAATTTATTTGGTTTAAATGAAGGTTTTTCTCAGGTACCCCGATGACCCTTATGATCGAATATGGGAATCTGATCTCGATAAAAGGCCTAATTTCTTAGTAGGGGAAGCGTCTGGAACCGAGAGAATAAACACGACAAAAAACATAGATGTGAACACAAGAGAATATCCACCTGTTAAAGTAATGCAAACTGCGGTTCTTGGTACTAAAGGAAGCATAAGTTACAGGATGAATCTAGAGGATTTTCCAGCTAATGCACGAGGGTATGCTTACTTTGCCGAAATTCAAGAATTGGGAGTAAATGAAACTCGAAAATTTAAAATGGAAGAGCCTTACATGCCTGATTACAGCAATGCTGTAGTAAACATTGCTGAAAATGCAAATGGGAGTTATACTTTGTATGAGCCAAGTTACATGAATGTATCACTGGATTTTGTGTTGTCTTTCTCATTTGTGAAAACCCGGGATTCTACTCGGGGACCGTTGTTAAATGCATTGGAAATTAATAGATATGTTCAGATTGAGGCTAAGACAGATGAGCAAGATGGTAAGGCTCATTACTAGTTGTATTCATGAGCTTTTCTACAAGGCTGATAAGTTAAATTATTTTGTGTTGAAGTGAGTAATCTGAACGCCTTCCGTTCTATGTCGATTGGAAGCAACTGGACAGAAGAAGGTGGTGATCCTTGTCTACCCACAAACTGGGAATGGGTAACTTGTACCTCTACTGCACCACCAAGAATCACAAGAATGTGAGTAATCATTCAAATGAAGGAAATATTGCTACATTGATGTATGAAAAACTTTGTCAAATTGATACCTCGAAACAGTCTCCTTTCAGGCAGGAATGTGAATGGGGAGATTCCGCGGGAGCTTCGGAACATGGAAGGATTAACAGAACTGTAATAGAGACTATTAACACAACATTTAACTTTACTTCACCATTTCCCCCCTCTAATATTTTGAGTTGTTTGTTTAAGGTGGTTGGATGGAAACTCACTATACGGAACGATCCCTGATATGAGTAGTCTTGTCAACTTGAAAATTCTGTAAGCTCTTCGCTCCAGCGGTTTTCCAAACAGTCTTATCCCATTCTTTTGATACTTCATGTCGATTTTCGTTATGCAGGCATTTAGAGAACAATAACCTTAATGGCTCAATACCTTCATCTCTTGGTAGTTTGCCACAATTACAAGAATTGTAAGTTGCAATCTGAACATTTCTACTTTCATAGTTATATTAAGAAGCATTGAGTTTAAGGCGCGTTTGTTTGGACTATTTCCGACAGGTACATAGGGAACAACTCTTTGACTGGAGACATACCTCTGCCATTGTTAAGAGGAAACTTTACTTTCAAGTGAGTATGCTTATACAATAAAAAATATTACTGAAATGGATTTTCAGCATCTTTCTTCTTGTAGCTATGCAGGCAATCCTCATCTTAAAAAAGTGAGCAAAAGACCTAACAAAGTAATAATTGGAACTTCAGCTGGAGTGTTGGCTGTTCTATTTGTTCTATCCATAACAAGCATACTACTGCTTCGTCATTTTAACAGAAAAAGGACTTTACAGAGGAATGACATGAAAGGTTTTTTCTCTTAGACTTTAGTGATTGCATTTCATTTTCCTAGCTAGTCCATTTCTACGTATTTAGAGAGTTCTCTATTGTGAATCAGGCAATTCATGGCACACAAGCACAAGGCCTTTGACAAACTATTCCAGTGCACGGGGTGGGTCTTTAGTCGATGAAGGTACAGCATACTATATCCCACTCGCGGAAATAGAAGCCGCCACAAATAGTTTTTCTAAGATGATTGGTAAAGGAAGCTTTGGGCCAGTTTATTATGGAAAAATAAAAGGCGGGAAGGAGGTGGCCGTGAAAATCATGGCTGATTCATCTAGTCATGGAACCAAACAATTTGTTACAGAGGTAAATGATCCCTGGCTAATCAATCATCAAATTTGGTTTCTGAACAAAATCATGAATTTGATTTCTATACTTACAGGTAGCTCTCTTGTCAAGAATCCACCACAGGAATTTGGTTCCTTTAATTGGATTTTGTGAGGAAGAGCATCAGCGCATGCTTGTTTACGAGTATATGCATAATGGGACCTTACGTGATCATATACATGGTTTGTTTGTACAAAAATAAATTTAGATTCTTACAGAAAGGTTAAAAAAAACTATTAACATAAGATTGTGACAGGTACAGACAACCAGAAGCACGTTGACTGGCTAACACGTCTTAGGATTGCTGAAGATGCAGCTAAAGGTTCTCTTCTTGCCATGAACAAATTTAATCATAACATACATATATGACCTACATAACAGAAAAAAAATTGCAGGTTTGGAGTACCTACACACTGGATGCAATCCTAGTATCATTCATCGTGATGTGAAAACAAGCAACATTCTTTTAGATAAAAATATGAGAGCAAAGGTATCGGATTTTGGCCTATCGAGACAAGCTGAAGAAGACTTGACACATATATCAAGTGTGGCGCGAGGGACAGTAGGCTATCTTGATCCAGAGTAAGCGTATTCATTGATTAACTATATTGAATCTTTGTTTTACCTTTTGAAACTAACTTCCATTCTTTCCAATAGGTACTACGCAAATCAACAATTGACTGAAAAAAGCGACGTGTATAGTTTTGGGGTAGTTCTCCTGGAACTCGTCTCTGGTAGAAAGCCTGTCTCGACAGAGGAATACGGTGCTGAATGGAGCATAGTTCACTGGGTAAGATCTCTGAAATTACAAACTACTCCCTACAAAGTTAGTCTAATTTTACGGTGACTGAGAACAATGGTTCGATTTCTTGATGCTGTTTTGTAGGCAAGATCATTGATCCGCAAAGGAGATGTGATTAGCATTATAGATCCTACACTCGCAGGAAGCGTGAAAATCGAGTCGATATGGAGAATAGCAGAAGTAGCAATACAATGTGTTGAACAACACGGGTCATCTAGGCCAAGAATGCAAGAGATTATAACGGCAATACAGGATGCAATGAGGATTGAGAAAGGAACAGATAAACTGGATTCATCATCTGGGAGTTCAAAAGCACAGTCTTCAAGAAAAACACTCTTAACAAGCTTTCTTGACATACAAAGTCCTGATATTTCTAATGGGTCTTTATTCCCTTCTGCTAGATAAACAATGAAGCATCAATCACCACTACTTCATCTTGATATTACTAATTAATGTGTCTAATTGTAGAGATATATTCAGATTATGTTTAAAGTTTGTAACTTTTTTAAGGGATAAAAGAATGATTATTGTGTATGTACAACATATTGCATTGCCAAGAACATGAGTCAACATACTTTGCTAATCTCTGTATGTATCTTTACAAGTTGAGAAGGTCATGTGCTTTTTGTTAAACAATTACTAACTCAATTAACTTTTTCTTTGTTGGATGAGCTAAATCTAAGAAGAAATTCAAAATTGGTGTACCTTACCTAATCAATTAAAGAGAGGTCGGTCAAATGCATTTCGTGAATGCTTTTTAGCTGGATCATAAATCGGAATTAGGTTAAAATTTCCATCAAATTAGGGGTCCCGTGGAAGTTAAAAATTACCTGAGTTGAAGCCCGTAGTCAATGAGAGATTCAGCTGTTCACGAAAATGGGTTGAGCGTCAGAGCGGGAGGCTAACCATTCTTGAAATATCTACTACTCCTGATTATATTAAAAATAAAAAATTACAAAAACCATCATGCCTGTAATTTAGTTCTTTTAAAATTAACAATTAAGTCATGTAAATTAGGAAAATATCTGAAATTATCAAATTAATTTAATTGCTAGTTTGAATTTTAAAATAATATTTAGCTAGTGAGACTTAGTTACAAGGGAACTTTTGAAATTTTAAGATTTTTAGGCTGAGATAAAAATAAAATTGTTGAATTAAGTCACGTGTAGGTCATATGACTCAATAAATTGTAATTGATGCTCTTGCCCTCCATTCTTCTCCATGACCAAAATACCCAATTATTTGAATCATGTGACCAACATGCGACTCAATTGAAATTTGAAATTGTGAGATTAATTTAGTTACATGATTTAATCCTCGGTCTAAATCTTAAAATGACTTGTTTAGCTGCAAACCTTTAGTTACTAAACAAATTTATGACAAAATTAAGATTTTCTAACTAAAATTATCAAATTAGTTTAGTCATAAGACTTAATTGCCAACATGAATCTTGAAATAACTTTTTTACCAACAAATTTTATTTACATGGCGATTTTCGCGATGTTCCCTTATATAACCCAAAAAAAAAAAGAAATTAGATACAACTAAACAAATGAAATTGAATTTGAAAACTATAAAGAAGAATGATTAAGAATCATGACTTTTAGTGTAGTGGCTATACCAAAGTTGTTTATATTAGAATATAATCTTCACATCATAAGTGCGGTTCTTTGGTTAGTTAATAGTAAAACCAACTTTAATTGTAATTTCATCGAAATTTAATTTTAGAACGACGAATACATAATTTCTTCAATTATCGTTTCATGAAATGTATTGAATCTGTATCATCGATATCAAAGGATAATTATAAAAGTATTAAGATTAATGTTTTAGCTATCATAGGAGAAAAATAAAATTATTGAACTAAATAAATACTCACACAATTCACACAATAATAATGATCGAACTCAACACTTCTTGATCTTATTTAATAACTTGATGAGTTGTAAAACATTAAGGTATCACATTTTATTATAGTATTTGATTACGTTAATCTCAGTAAGAGAACAAAAGAATAATTATAAATCCCATTGACATTGTTTTTCTATATCATTAAACAATTCCCATTAAACAAAACCCCCTTTATAAAATTAGTAAAATTCATATTTTCTTTTAGGCCTTTATTGAAAAAAGCAAGTAGACAAGGAAAAGATAATATGATGATAACAATTATGTCATATTATAACAACAAACAAAACCAACACCAACTTTTCATCATAGAAACAGAGGAAAATAACAAAAAAACAAAAAAAGTAGGAATTCCAGTGAAATAATAAATAAATTTGTGTCTGAACCCAACAAATACCGAAATTGTGTAGATAGCTCAAAGCACCCCCTCTTAGTTTCAGCAAAAAAGAATCTGCCGATTAAGGTGGAACGGAGTCTTGAAATAAAAGACACACCAGAAAGTATTGAATACATTTATTAAATGGGTAACTAAATTCTTTTCTTTTTTTCTTTATCTTTCTTTTCTTTCTTTTTTCAGCATTTCTTGTTGTCTAGTAATGAATATTGAGTTTTTTAAAAAAGACCCAGGCTTTGTGCTTCTCGCAGCTTGAAGGGTTCTCTTTTACTTCCATTAAAAAGAACCCCTTTTTGTGTTTGTCCTTTAGCTTACTTCTTGAGAGAAAGAAAAAAAGAAACAATTTTTCTTATTAAAGGAGAATAAAGAAAAAGAGAGAGAGACTGAGAGAGTGAAGAAGAAGAAAGGAGATGGATATGGATATGGTGTATTATGAGCAATTGGGGAGGATTTCATACAAGGATTCTTTCAAGGTTTTGGAAGCTGATGTTCATCATGCAAATGCTCTGTAAGCTTAATTTATTTTATTTTATTTCATCTGAGTTTTATTTCCCTTTTCTTGCCTTTTTATTATTTATTTATTTATTTATTTCATGCATGTGTTTTGTGGATATTTATTCTGTGTTGAGGTTCATTTAATAGTAGTTATGGTTGTGCAGACTTTATTGATTGATTATGTTTAAATGAAATGATAGTGCTGCAATTAAGTTTGAGTCTTTTGGTCTGCCTTCTTTAGATTGTATTGATTAAATCTAGTTGTCATGTTCTGTATTAATTCATGGTTTCTGCATCTTACTCCGTATAAGCCCCATTTGAGGATATTAATTATACTACTCATTTATAATTATGGGACTTTGACATGTGATTATTTGGTTATTCTATGCTGTCATGATGATGATTGCTGGAATAAGAAGGTTTACATTTTTTAGTCCTAGATTTTAATTTAATTAGTTGGACAATTGTTGTGTCATAGTCTTTCTTTTTAGGTTAGGTTTCTAGGTATCTGCTTATATATATGAGGTATCAGCAATCGATTTTGCATTTAGAGCAACCAATTTGGTAATTCAATAAGGTATTTTTCCTTTTAATCAGTTTTTTGACATCCAATTTAGGAAACATTTCATGAAGTTAGAGTATTATAAATTGCATACCATACAATTGGTTTATACAAAAGGGAGATTTTGCTCAATAATCAGAGGTACTTGGTCAACAAATAGCTTCTCTTTTTGCATGGATGGGGTATCGGAACCAAAGATAGCTTCTTAGGGTTGTTCGAAGATGTGATTATGTATTACGATATTGGTGTGATTTGTATGTACTAATTCACTTTTTTCTTTTCGACTTTATATTTGTCTTCATTTGCTTACGCAAAGTAGGGAAATCAATACCGGTATTCTTGGCTTGCTTAACTTGTATGCGTTAATTACTGGTTTTTCTTTTGCCGGTGACGTATTTGTTCTTTTGCCGGTGATGTATTTGTTCACACTAAATGAAGTTTGAAGTATGACGACAAACGGCTTAGTTATGATGAATCTTGTTGATTTTGTTACGTCAGCAGGGCTATGTTTGTTTCCTTACTATATGTTTGCGGAGTTGATGACTAATAGTTTTAATTCCAGGGCTGCCGCAATTCCAAAAGCAAAGGGGGATGCACGTGTTCAAATGAAATTGGTCTACAATCACTTGGCACCATTCCTTCTCTTTATTCTTCAATGGATTGACTGTTCCTGCATTTGTTTTTTGCCCAAATATCTTAAACTCGTTCACATACTTGTTTACAAGGTATGACTTATTGTCCTACCCTTTTTTTTTACCATCTAGACAAAAAGATTGATTTTGTTTTGATCGCGATTGCTTTCTGTTAATATTGAGTAACAGATGCACATTGACCCTTCACTTCTCATTTTTCTCGTGTTTGCAGGTGTATACTGATGGAAGGCCAAAAGTCACGCCACGTGGAAGGAAAGCATCTATTGAAGACTTTTACGGTTTGTCGGTTTCTTGCTGTATCTATTTGTCTACTTCAGAACAAATTAAGGGACTTCTCTATAATATACTCCTATATTACAATATACTAATTAAAGCTTAAAATAACATCTTGTAGCTGTAATATTGCCATCACTTCAGCAGCTCCATTATGACTTGGTAGAGCTTGGCGTCACTAATGGTAAAAATATAGTCCAAAAAAGCAAGAAACTGGATCGAGATATTGGTGGATTTGTCAACACAGACTCGGAGAGAGACGATGAATGTGGAATATGCTTAGAGCCTTGCAACAAAGTTGTATTGCCTACTTGCTGCCATGCCATGTGCATACACTGTTATCGTGACTGGTAACTAACTAAATCCGCATAATTATTATACTCGATCATATTCCAATTAAATATCGAATTATAACTCTTATTTACTTTCAGGAACACAAGATCTGAGTCGTGCCCGTTTTGCCGTGGTAGCCTAAGAAGAGTAAAGTCGGGAGACTTATGGGTTTTAACCTCCAAGGATGACGTGGTGGACCCAGACACTGTTTCTATCGAAGACTTGCAACGCTTCTACCTTTACATAAGAAACCTGCCTAAGGATTCTCCAGATGCTTTGTTCTTAATGTACTATGAATATCTGATATAATGTGAAATGAGAGGCATGTTAAATACATGTATATATAGAACGAAGCCGACCTATATGTGTAGATAGTGTCTGGTGAGGAAATATTCGAATAATCACAGTTTTTGTTCATGCGGTGTTCTTTGCGAAACCTTAATAAAATTAAATTCATTGAAAGAGGCTGGACAGAGGTGAGCTGTATTATTGTTAGAACCAACAATTTTCATACTTCTAATATATGTTTTCAGGTTATGAATGCAAATGTAACACTACAGCGACAAGAAGAAGAATTGTTACTTGCTGAAGAGAAAATTTGTTACCTAATCTTAATATTCCAAGTCTTTTTCCTACCACAACAAACAAAAACTCCCGTCTCCGAGCCTCCACGATGTCGCCTCCCGTCTCTCCCAACTGCCTCAGCCTGATGAAGAGCTAGTCAGCCAAGATGGAAGAATATGGTTGTTTTTTTGCCGTCTCATTAACTTCTGTTGAAATTTGAAGACAACAAAAGTGATAAATTATTTTGATCAATTTTTTATATTGTAGGATAGACATATTATGAGATAATGTTGCTGGAAACTTCGTAATTTATTTTGCCCGTATGGGCAGCTCAACTGGTCTCAGAGGTGAAATTTGGAACAAGAGACTAAGGATCGAACCTCACCAGCGACAGCGTGGGAGCAACCTCTCAAAAAATGAGGGGGCGCTTTGTGCGTAGTGAGCACTGGTCTCAGTCTCTGTTGCCGGTTGAGTCACCATGATTTACCTCCTCTCACAATCCCGTCGGGCAAGGGGTGAGGGGCGTCCGGGGTGAGCGATTTCACCTTTTGGAACAAGATAATGTTATTGCTGGAGATTTATCTAGAAACTGGATGCACAATTCGTCCTGTCACTTCCTGCAGTATTTGATTTGAGTATACTTAAGTATTTTTTTCCCGAACAGATCTTGTATCTGCCCCTAATTTTACACTTAAGAACAGCAAATGTAGAATTATAAATCTGTCATTCTAACGCGTCTAATTTCTTTGTTTTTAACTAATTTGACATCAATAGCTTCCTATACTTTTTTACATTTCGAAAACGACAAACACAATTTTTACGTACACGCTATTTGGAATTCTTTTTCTTTTTTATGGTTTACAAATTTTGGATATTTAATATCAAGCCACGGTAACCAAACAAATTATAAATATTTGTATAATTTTCTTGTATTATATACATAAAATACAATTTATAAATGACATTATAGAAACATATATCCTCAAATTCTACCCCAAAATGGGCACAAATTTACATTGGAGTCATGGAGTGCCTTTATTTTATAATTGGGCATTAAACCAAATTCCTTTCCCTAAACTTTAAACTCAGCTTCAACTTTTTTTTTTTTTTTTTTTTAATTTTTTGCTTTTTCCATTTTTAAACTTCTGTTTCCAACTATCTTGGTGCTCTTCTCCCAACATAAATAAAATTTCGTACTCGCAAGAAAAAGGAAAAATGGATTTGTTGAATACAAACTGCATGTTTAGAATGAAATCCTGCAATCTACTTCAGCATGCGGCTTACTTGTTTGGTAATTATTCTTCTTTATCTGAAATTTCCTGCTAATATTTCGTTGTGGGCTCGTCCTAAATATCTAGAATTGCTGAATACAAGATATTAATGGTTAAGAGTTTATGTTTATATGTTGGTCAAACAATTATCAGGTAGGGATAAGGGTATTTGTGGCAGTGGTAGTTCACAACAGTTCTTCACCCAATTATGCTTTGTGAGTCTTCATTTCAAGTTGTTCACATTCCTTCAGAAAAAGAAGGGGCAACCCTTTATTTTCTATGTTGTAATTGTATTTCTAATTAATTTTCAATTTTTACAAGAGAAATGGAGGTAATATAAAGGCTTTTGCTAGTCAGAATCAGACCAAAAAGTTGAGAAGACGAGGTAAAACTCTGAAGCAAAAAGATGAAAATTTACCACCTAGAGAGGAATTACCTGATGAAAATGATAATTTGGAGGTTGAAACTAGTTCAGATATTGTTCCATCAAGAAATGCTGTGCTTCAAGCATGTACAGTGACTTCTGGTTTGATATGTGCTCTTGGTGTTTTGATTCAACAGGTGCAATTTCTTCCTCACCATAATTTTTTAGCTCAAACATTCAACTTTTGGTTTGTTGATTCTGGATTTATGGCTTTGTGAACTTGAATTTTTTCACAATTAGATCATTTTGTATCTTTGTGTGGTTATGCAACCCTATTACAGTTAAGATCTTGTTGAGGAATATGAGGAGCAATGCTTCGATTTTGCATCTACTCGTATGCCATTTCATATGTTTCCTGCAAAATAATTTTATTATTGGCATTGTCGAATTTTGATAAACAATAGGTATTTTGAGGAAACGTGTCTAGATTGTCGTAAAGAATATCCTGTGAATAAATGTTTTGTGGACTTGTAGGTTTCTCACATTGCATCAAGGGAAGGATGGCCTATCATTGACTGTTCCACAAGTGTAACATGTAAGCTTGAGTGTTACTTTTTTAATGTTTAGATCACCGTAGACATGAAATTTAATATTTAAGAAACTAGATTATCCTTTGTTTTCTGCATATTTCTGGACATGGAGGCCTTTAATCTAAGCTAAATTGGATATTGTTTATGGAAGTTTGTTTTTTCTGCTTAATTGTTATCTGAAAATCCTGTCTTGTGCAGTTAATTTTGAAATATGGCATTTGGGGCTAATTGCGGGATCAGTCATACTCGTATCATCGTGTCGCTTTGTCCTATTGAAGACATGGCCAGATTTTTCAGAGTCTAGTGAAGCAGCTAATCGGCAGGTATATATCCTCTATTGCATTATTTTCTTTCTTCTATATGTCTTCACTTAGACTGAAGTGTGATTATGCTTATGTAAATTTTCTTTTCAATTTCAATTGAAGGTTCTTACTTCCCTGGAGCCTCTAGATTACATAGTTGTAGCTTTTCTCCCTGGAATTAGTGAGGTAATTTTTGTTATCCTCTATCGAACCAATATTCTCTCACACAATGTTGGCCTTTGAAATAAGATATTTTCTTAGTGTGGGACTAATATTGTAAATACTGTGGATGATTTGGACCGAACAGGAAATTCTTTTCCGTGGTGCATTATTGCCACTTTTTGGCATTAATAATTGGACAAGTATCCTTGCAGTTGCTGCCTTATTCGGGGTATTACACTTAGGAAGTGGTCGGAGATATTCCTTTGCAATCTGGTATTATTACCTTTTTTTCTTTCTTTAACTATGGCATATTCTGTAATAAGTTTAAGTTGCTTATATTAACCTCATCGCCGACATGAGTTTGAAAATTTAAAATGCATCTGTATGCCAAAGTTAAGTTAACTTATATTCGTAGTCTATGTGAATGCCGTTTATCCGATTATTCTGTGGTGTAATAATATTAATCTTGAAACTTTTGGCAGGGCAACCTTTGTTGGGATTGTATATGGTTATGCTACAACTTTATCCTCGAGTTTGACTGTGCCAATGGCTTCTCATGCGCTGAACAACTTAATCGGAGGCATCATCTGGCGCTACACATCTAACTCTTCAAAGCAGATCCCGTAATTCATCGATAGTGCACAGTCTTTATTAATATTCCATGTAAGTGCACTCTTATTTCCATCTATTTCGTGTATTTGTGAAGATAATCTTAGTACCGTAAACTTGTACTTGATATATCAATATGATCAGTTTGAAATATTGATTTGGACTTGTTGATATCTGAAGGAGCAGTTCTACTCAAGTATCAACTATAAAAAAAAGTTCCCTTTCTGTTTTACTACACAATCTGTGTCTTGTGTAGGGTAAATATATGGGGAAACAAATATGCAAAATCTGTGCAAACTATATTGGGTTTAAATATAATAAATTTTATATGGATTGGGCTAAGTCCACATTAAATAGTTTGGGCCTAACTCACCTAATAAACTAGGGTAAGAGACGAGAGTTACCATTTTGATACCCAATTCATGCTGAACATTTGGTCTCAATAAAATATTATTATTTCAAGAATCAGATTGTGAGATTCTGTATTTTGAAAATCTTATTTTGCAAATCAGCTGGATGCCCTTTTCATTAAACTTTTTAGAGATGTAAATCTTTTGATAAAAGACGACCATATCATTATTTATATATAATTCCTAAATCTTTTCTAGTTGTTAAGGTTCTAAAGCAATGAAGTCTTGTTCATTTGCATTTGTATTGGTTCTGTTTGTTTTATACTGCATGTCTGGAATTGGTGTCGATGCTGGTGGCAATGGTCGCCTGCCGCTTATTGTTAATCGTCAGGCTGTTGAATCCTCAAAAGACGTCATCACTGTTTTCCGTATTTAATTTAGATAATTAGTTGTTCTTTCCTTCCTACTTGCACATTTTGAATATCTGAATGATTTAATTTTGTGTTTATTTGAATTTGCAGCATGCACACCCGGCAGTTGTGTATATGCTTGTTGTTATTGCAACATCGAGAAGATACCTCCGGTATGCGTTAAGTGCTGCTACCCAAACCCACCCCCCCGAAAAAACAATTTCTCCAAGGAGAATGAATAAAATGTGTACTACTAAAAAAAAAGAAAAAGCTGGGGGGGTATTTTAACAATTCTACTTTTTAGAGATGTAAAAAGTACTTTAATGTAAACGTTTTACAACTGAAATAAATATTTCCCTTTGAAGTGTGGATAAATTGGGATTTGGATTTCCTTTTTCTTTTACTATAATTGGGCTTTAGACTAAAGGTGTATCACCTTATCAAACTCCAACTCAAATTTTTTAACATTGAATAGTGGTATACGCCCAAGCCCAAATACAGTTGGGCCTGTGCAGCAGGCGGGAGCAAAACCACAAACTTACATCACTAGAAAGTAGAAACGGATTTTAACACAAATTAGGGATTAGGCTCACAGCTCACTTGGTGGATTATTTATTCGTTTAGAAATTTGTCGTATTTGATTCGATTAGAAGATCTATAATTCAAAATATATAAAAGATTAGAGGATCTATAATTCAAAATATATAAAATGATTATGGATAAGTAGTAATAAAACATGTAAAAATTTCTATCATAATGTATATAAACTTTTATACATTTCAATTTAATGTGCTAAAAGAGAAAATATGGATAGAATTAATATGGAAAAACAATTAAATCTGAATCTAGACATTATTTAGTTTAAATTTGCTAGTTAAATTAAACTGAACAGATTATATATATATAAAAGAAATAGCAACCTTCGGATGTAACCTTAAAAAATTAATAGTTCTCATGTAATGTTATATTAAAGTCTTATGTATGAACTATGTCATTATTCATTTTGTTCCAACAAACTGTACACAATATTTATATTTTTATTTTTTATTGTGTCCAAGGGTTTAGTACAGTTAGAGGAGTGTCGGACGTGAGAACCGATTCATATCTCTTTATTGAGAATGAGATATTTGGAATTTTATTTTATACTTTTTGAAAAGATAAAATAAGTATAAGACTTGGATTTAGATATTCCGTTCTACTCTTGGATTGGGCCCATATCCGTTTTACATTTTGGATTTGGATTCAGATTAACCTTGCACTGTTCGGAGTCCTATTCACGATCACATGCATTCCATGTATTTTTATTCGATAGATATTATTAATTTAATAGATAGTCTAAATTTGGAGAAGCTACTTATTTAATTTGTTGAGGACTTGTGGTCCACGTGACCCAATGATTCATTCATTTTTTTAAGTTGTTACATGCAAAAATAAAGTAGTTATGTTAGTTATGTGCAATTTTCCCCCCTGCTAAGTTTTGGAATAAATGAAGAAGGAAAGATTCAACTCGGGACAATTCAACTCTCAGCTGCTAACTTATGAAAACGTAACTAAGAAATGACAACTTTGGCTTTCAAGTTAATATGACCCCGCTTACGTGGAGAAGTGACTGGACTGATGACAAGGCACCAGCTGGGGGGTACACGTGGACAAAAGAGCAGGACCACTGTTGTGGTCCTGCAACGGCATCTTTAGCTGAAGGTGCACACACTTGAAAAATTCATTCAGCAAATTGACGTGAGCTTCTTCCCTCTTTTCCACTCTGAAATTCCAGCTATGGCAACTCATTTTGATCATTAATTTAGCTGTGTTCATCTTCATTTCAGGTGTGTGAAGATCACATAGTTGGGTGGCCAGTCCGATTGAGTACTCAATCCTACTGTCCTATTTTCATTACTGTTTGATTGTAGTTTGGGGTTTGGATTGTTGTAGTTGATTGTGATTGTGATCGGAGTTGTGTAAACCATTCTATTCATTCATATATTTTGATTGTATTGGAGTTTATTCATTTATATATTGGAGTTTGGATCATTACTGAATTAGTTGGATTGTTTGATTATTAGTTATTATTATTTCTGGAGTGTTACAGTGGTATCAGAGCCTTAAAGCCTTGAGAGGATTTCTTGGCCTAACTGGTTATTACAGGAGGTTTGTTAAGAATTATGGCACCATTGCCAGACCTCTTACAAACCTACTCAAGAAAGATCAGTTTGTTTGGACTCAAGAAGCTACTGAAGCTTTCAAAACTTTACAACAATGTATGACCACTACTCATGTACTAGCACTACCTGATTTCAACTGCCCCTTTGAGATTGAGACTGATGCCTCTGGAAAAGGAATGAGAGCAGTTCTGATGCAGAATCACAGGCCAGTTGCTTACTTTAGTAAGGCTCTTATTGATAAACACTACCCGTTACATGTTTATGAGAGAGAACTCTTAGGTTTGGTCTTAGCTGTGGAAAAATGGAGACCCTATTTGATTGGAAGACACTTCATAATACATACTGATCACAAGAGTCTGAAATTTTTGTTGGAACAAAGGATCTCCACTCATGAAAGAAGCAAGCATATTGATAATAAAGTATCACTTTATTCGGGAATGCATATCTAGGAAAGAAGTTGAGCTTGAATTTTTGAAGTCTCAAGATCAAATTGCGGATATATTCACCAAGCCGTTAAGGATTGATGTGTTTCGAAGATTGCGAATGTCTCTTGGCGTAATAAATATAGTCTAAGAAGGTGTGTTGAAGAAATAAACTTTATTTTATGGATAAAGTTAGTACATGCATTTTAAAGTGTCTAGATATCTTCCATTCATGAATTAGATCAATGCATGTATAACTTTAGTTCATGTATTTACTTTATGCATGTATTTAGAAAATGGGAAGAATGTAATTAAATATTGGTACATGTACTAGACTAGATGAATGATAGGATTTTCCTATAAATACCCATGTATTCTTCCCATTTGCAAGAAGTCAAGTTAAGAAATCAATAAACATTCATATTTTCCTCCACTATTATTTTGAGTGAGTCTGAATATTCTAGTGTTTATGCTCTTCAATTTCTAACAAATTGGTATCAGAGCTTTTACCCTTATGTTCCACACGAGATTTCTGTTCTCGTTGAGCTCATCTTAGGACACCTGCTTTATCTTTTAACAGATGTGCCGCCCCAGCCAAACTCCCCACCTGACAATGTCTTCCGCCCGGATCAGCCCGCCGAGGCGAGCCTTGGGTCCAAAAGAGGGGCAGTGCCCCGCCTCCGATTCACGGAATAAGTAAAATAACGTTAAAAGTAGTGGTATTTCACTTTCGCCTTTCGACTCCCACTTATCCTACACCTCTCAAGTCATTTGAACTCCATTTTTAGTTCCACAACTTACCAAAGAACATTTTGGTAATTGGTGCCTTCGAATGAAGGCCCTGCTTGGATGTTATGAGGCTTGGGATACGGTGGAGAACGGTGTAAAGACTGATGATGCAGCCTCTTTTAAGAAAGATCATAAGGCTCTCACCCTCATCTATCAAAGTTTGGATGAGAAGATGTTCGAGAAGGTTGCTAGGCAACCAGTTCCAAGCAAGCATGGAATATTCTTCAAACTTCTTTTAAAGGGGCTGATAAAGTGAAGAAAGTTCGTCTCCAAACATTAAGAAGTGACTTCGAATCGCTTCATATGAAGGAATTCGAATCGGTAGTCGTTACCGGCTTTCTGTTTGTATCCTTTTGCGACCAGTCTAGCTTTATATCTCTCCACCTCGCCTTTTGAATTCTTTTTTGTCTTGAATACCCATTTGACTCCAATGGTTCTTTTATCTTTAGGTAATGTCACCAACTCCCATTTTTCATTCTTCTTAATTGCGTTGATTTCCTCATCCATGGCATTTCTCCATTTTTTATCACGAACAGCTTCTTCATAATCTAGAGGCTCACAATCCGCAAAGAGACATAATTGAGTCATATCACTTAAATTTTGCGTTACCTCGTTAGTTGTATCATAAATCTCTCTTAGACTTCTAGTTTTTTGAGGTCTATCACTAGAACTTGCTTCACCAATCTGTGGACTTTGTGGTGGAGGTGGTGGTGGTGTATTAGGTTGCATCGTGCCATCATCTCCTTCATCATCAATGAGTGGACTGAAAATGTACTTTTCATTTGTGATGCCCCATTCCCAAGAATTTTCTTCATCAAACTCAACATCTATACTTATTACAATTTTTCGATTGCTTGGGTTGTACAGTTTGTAACCTTTCGAATTTTGATCATAACCAATAAAGACTTACCTTTCACTTTTGTCATAAAGTTTAGTCCTCTTTTGATCTGGCACATGTGCATATGCTATGCTTCCAAAAACCCGCAAGTTCGAAACATTTGGCTTAAAACCACTCCATGCTTCTTGAGGGGTCTTTCCATGAACACTTTTAGTATGACTCCGGTTGGACAAGTAAAATGCACATGCAACTGCTTCAGCCCAAAGTTCCTTTGGCATTTTCTTACTTTTCAACATACTCCTTGCTATGTTGAGAATCGTCCGGTTCTTTCTCTCGGCTACGCCATTCTGCTGCGGTGATCTTGGAACCTTCATTGGACGATGGATGCCATTTATCTCATAATAATTCTTGAATTCATTTGAAGTGAATTTTCCTCCTCTATCGGACCGAAGTGCTTTGATTTGATAACCGCTTTGTTTTTCCACCAAAGTTTTGAATTTTTTGAAAGTTTCAAACACTCCGACTTCGCCTTCAAGAAATACACCCAAGTTTTCCGAGAATAATCATCAATAAATAGAATAAAATAATTATTCTTACCAAGCGATGATGGTTTGATAGGTCCACAAACATCCGAGTGAATTAGCTCTAAAGGATATTGAGCTCTCGTCAAAGACTCCTTCGGAAAACTCTTTCTTGCTTGTTTGCCAAAAAGACATCCTTCACAAAGTTGATTTGGAAGGTCAATAGTTGGTAAGCCCTTTACCATTTCTTTGCTCATCATTTTGAGGCCGTCCAAAAGAATACTTCGTTATATTAAAGGTACACTTGACATTGGAATCTTATTATTCGTCTTGTCAAGACTTCAAGCCTGTTGGATGTTCTGATAGTGATTAGGCTGGTGATATTGATGATCGAAAAAGTACTACCGGGTTTGTTTACTTTATGGGAAATTCAGCTTTTACTTGGAATTCAAAAAAGCAGCATATTGTGACTCTTTCTACTTGCGAAGCGGAGTATGTGGCAGGTACTTCTTGTGTTTGTCATGCAATTTGGCTTAGAAGTTTAATGAAGGAACTTCACCAACCACAAGAAGATCCAACGAAGATATTTGTTGATAATAAGTCCGCACTTGCATTGGCGAAAAATCCGGCGTTTCATGAAAGAGGCAAGCATATTGATACTAAGGCCATCTCCAATGGTTGAGGGCTAGCCCCGGGCTCCGGAGCCTGGGCTAGCCCAGGGCCAGCCCAGGGCCCTGCTGGTCGTCTCCAATGGTTGGGGCTCCGTGGGGGAATTAATTAAATTTTTTTCCTTTGCCCACTCTCACTTGATATTATAGTTTTAAATTTTTTAATATTAATATTAATAATAGTAATTATATTAGTACTCGTAATTTAATTATTAATTATATTAAAAAGACTTAATAGAACATGTTTATGCAAAATACGGTTAAAAATGAGTGTTTAAATTTAATTTTCTTGTCTATTTTAGCATGTATTTAAATTTTTAATTTAGATTAAGTATTAATCTAAATTTTATTTGTATGAGTGTTAAATTAAATGGACTATTTCTATATTTATTAGTATATCATAATTTTATTTAAAATATGATTAAATAATTAATCATATTATATACTATATAATTAAAACCCTAATTAAAACAACACATTAATTAAAATAATGCATTAATTACTATAACACATTTATTAAAATAAAACACTAATTAAAATAACACATTAATTAAAATAACACATTAAATAAAATCACATTAATTACAATAACACATTAATTAAAATAAAACACTAATTAAAATAACACATTAATTAAAATAACACATTAATTAAAATCATATACAACACATTAATTATACAACACATTAATTATACAAAATTAACCATACACACATTAATTCATTAAAAGAAAAACAAAAAAAAAAAGAAAAAAAAGACCAATCAGGTGCCGCCACTTGGCGGCACCTGTTTAAAGAGGGGCGTGTGTAAAACACGCGCCCCTTTCTTCCTTCTCAAACCCACGCGGGCTGCGGGCTGGCCTGCGTGCTCCGCGCAGCCCGCGGCCCCGCCCGTTCCGCCCAGCAGCCAAGCCCCGCCCCGAGCCCTCTCCATCTCCAATCGTTTTCCGTCCAAGCCCCGCCCCGCCCCGCAGCCCGGCCATCTCCATTGGAGATGGCCTAAGTATCACTTTATTCGGGAATGCATATCTAGGAAAGAAGTTGAGCTTGAATTTGTGAAGTCTCAAGATCAAATTGCGGATATATTCACCAAGCCGTTAAGGATTGATGTGTTTCGAAGATTGTGAATGTCTCTTGGCGTAATAAATATAGTTTAAGAGGGGGTGTTGAAGAAATAAACTTTATTTATGGATAAAGTTAATACATGCATTTTAAAGTCTCTAGATATCTTCCATTCATGAATTAGATCAATGCATGTATAACTTTAGTTCATGTATTTACTTTATGCATGTATTTAGAAAAGGGGAAGAATGTAATTAAATATTGGTACATGTACTAGACTAGATGAATGATAGGATTTTCCTATAAATACTCATGTATTCTTTCCATTCACAAGAAGTCAAGTCAAGAAATCAATAAACATTCATATTTTCCTCCACTATTATTTTGAGTGAGTTTGAATATTCTAGTGTATATATATACTCTCCAATTTCTAACAAAGTGCACTCTTATTTCCATCTATTTCGTGTATTTGTGAAGATAACCTTAGTACCGTAAACTTGTACTTTATATATCACTATGATCAGTTTGAAATATTGATTTTGACTTGTTGATATCTGAAGGAGCAGTTCCACTCAAGTATCAACTATAAAAAAAAAGGGTTCCCTTTCTGTTTTACTACACAATCTGTCTTGTGTAGGGTAAATATATGGGGAAACAAATATGCAAAATCTCGTTCAAACTATATTGGGTTTAAATATATTAAATTTCACATGGATTGGGCTAAGTCCACATTAAATAGTTTGGGCCTAACTCACCTAAAAAACTAGCGTAAGAGACGATAGTTACACATGACCTTATAAAGGTGTAATTAGTTTTGATATCCAATTCAACATTTGGTCTCACTAAAATATTATTATTTCAAGAATCAGATTGTGAGATTCTGTATTTTGAAAATCTTATTTTGCAAATCAACTGGATGCCCTTTTCATTAAACTTCCCATTTTTACTTGATCTTATTACTCTAAATTCTAGTGATCTTGAGGACCTATTTGTTCAAAGGTTCATGGAATCTGCGTTTCTTTTCAACAACTTTTCCTTCGAATTGATACACTACCTAACAGTTCCTTCATCTGCAGTACTTATTATCATCTATGCCTCTTCCGAAGATACGCACCCTTTTAGTTTTAGTAAGTCAAACAGAAATAATGATTAGTGTGGATAAGATTATACTTTACTTACCCAATTTACAGAACAAGATTTCAGTAATCTTCATTAGATTGTATATTTCAAGACCAATACACCTTGTATATATAGTTCAGTTCACTTTTGAGAAAACACGACCATATTATTATTTATATATAATTCCTAAATATTTTCTAGTAGTTAAGGTTCTAAAGCAATGAAGTCCTGTTCATTCGCATTTGTATTGGTTATGTTTGTTTTATACTGCATGTCTGGAATTGGTGTCGATGCTGGTGGCAATGGTCGCCTGCCGCTTATTGTTAATCGTCAGGCTGTTGAATCCTCAAAAGACATCATCACTGTTTTCCGTAATTAATTTAGATAATTAGTTGTTCTTTCCTTACTTACTACTTGCACATTTTGAATATCTGAATGATTTTTGTGTTTGTTTGAATTTGCAGCATGCACAGGCCGCGGTTGTGTAAGTGCTTGTTGTGATTGCAACATAGAGAAGATACCGCCGGTATGCGTTAAGTGCTGCAACCCCCACCCCCCCAACCCGCCTCCCCGAAAAAACAATTTCTCCAAGGAGAATGAATAAAATGTGTACTACTAAAAAGAAAAAAGCTGGGGGAGGGGGGGTGTATTTTAACAATTCTACTTTTTAGAGATGTAAAAAGTACTTCAATGTAAACGTTATACAACTGAAATAAATATTTCCCTTTGAAGTGTGGATAAATTGGGATTTGGATTTCCTTTTTCTTTTACTATAATTGGGCTTTAGACTAAAGGTGTATCATCTTATCAAACTCCAACTCAAATTTTTTAACATTAGATATTGGTATACGCCCAAGCCCAAATACAATTGGGCATGTGCAGCAAGCGGGAGCAACACCACAAACTTACATCACTAGAAAGTAGAAACGGATTTTAACACAAATTAGGCTCACTTGGTGGATTGTTTATTCGATTAGAAATTTGACGCAGTTGATTCGATTAGAAGATCTATAATTCAAAATATATAAATGATTATGGATAAATAGTAATAAAACCTGTAAAAATTTCTATCATAATGTATATAAACTTTTATACATATCAATTTTATGAGCTAAAAGAGAAAAAATGGATAGAATTAATATGAAAAACAGTTAAATCTGAATCTAGACATTATTTAGTTTAATTTTGCTAGTTAAATTAAACTGAACAGAAAAAGAAAAGAAAAAAAATATATATATATATATATATATATATATATAAAAGAAATAGCAACCTTCGGATGTAACCTTAAAAAATTAATATTTCTCATGTAATGTTATTTAAAGTCTTATGTATGAACTGTCATTATTCATTTTGTTCCAACAAACTGTACACAATATTTATATTTATATTTTTTTATTGTTTTCAAGGATTTAATCCCCGTTAGAGTGTCGGACACATTGAGTGAGAACCGATTCATAAATCTTTATTAAGAATGAGATATTTGGAATTTTTTTATACTACTTGAAAAGATAAAATAAGTATAAGACTCGGATTAATATATTCCGCTCTAATCTTAGATTGGGTCCATATCCGTTTTACTTTTTGGATTTGAATTCAGATTAACCTTGCACTGTTCGGAGTCCTATTCACAATTTCACATGCATTCCGTGTATATTTATTCGATCGATATTATTAATTTAATAGATAGTCTAAATTTGGAGAAGCTACTTATTTAATTTGTTGTGGACTTGTGGTCCATGTACCCAGTGATTCATGGAAAATTCTTGCTCAAGCCTGGTTTGATAAAATTCATCCAATCATAAAGCAAGTGTATTGCATTTGCTTTGTGATTGATCACTTTCCTGAAAGTTACATCCAACCCCAAAGCAAGTATATTATACTTGTCATGTAATTAGTTTGGCTTCGACCAAACCCGATCTGGATCAGAATTTCCCGTGATTCATTCATTTTTTTAAGTTACATTTTTTAAGATTGGATTTCGAAACATTACTATTCTTTCTGTCAAGTAACAACACACCAGTTTTAACGTATTACACCAAGTCAAGTCATTGATGCAACAACGTAATTTCAACAATAGATTTTTCAGAAAGTAAAGTGAACCAATTGATTTTGATCGGATTTGGTTGAACATCATATATTTTTCGAATTCAATAAAATCTTTACTTTAAATAATTACATTAGTATTTCTTTTTAAAATAAAGTTGTTAACATTACAATTTAATTTAATTTAGTTTAAATGTTCAAATTAACTTTATTTATTACTCAGTATTCATGTTAGAAATGAAAAAATGCATAAAATTAAATTTATGAGCGACCTATTAACTACTAGTACCTTCTTACATTATAGCAATAAATTATTACTGCTGGACCCGTTAACAACCCTAGCCTAGACATGGGAATAATGCTGGACCATTTAGGTGCAATTATGGAGCCTTATTTAATTTAATGTGACCACTCCCCACTCGTTTATCAGCCGTCCTTTGCGGTAGGGGAATTTTCCACTTCAAGCCCCCCTAGTTTTTGCTAATTAGAGTGAATGACATTAGTCGTCTTTCAATTTTGACAATTGTAATAGTTTGATCATTCAAGTTCAAGATGTCCCTGTTTGGTCCTTTCAGTGATTTATTTGTCCATCGACCATCCTTTCGGGCAACTTTCAGAGGAATCTTGACACATTTTATGGATAAATCTGCTAATTGAATTAATACCTATTCCGATGGATTTAATTCACCCGGGTGCTGGATAAGTGCCACATGAATATGAAAGGAGACAATCTTTTATTCTTTCATGTCCATGTGGCATTCATCCAACCTCAATGGATTAAATCCACTAGTGTAGTATCTAAGTAACCCCTATTACAGATTCCAATCTTTTTCCCAAAGCATTTTGGTCCCCTTACTATTAATTTTGTTCCAATTTAGTCCTTAAACATGTTCAGATGGAAAATTATAACTCTTTTCCCACAAAAAACATTTTCTTACCCACTATATATATATACCATTAATTTTCTCTACCAGTATTACTCAACTTGTTGCAAGCTAAAAAATATTGTTAAAGAAATTAAAATGTAAGGCGTAATGTGTATGTGTTAGGGCTGCTAAAAATGGTGAAACATAAAACAACACAATTTGGCTGTATCATGGTAAATACAGTATTCTCCATGTATCATGGTAAACCAAAAAAAATTAAAAAAATTACCTAACTGCAATTTTTGGTAAATTTCTTTTTATTTTATTTTTCATAATTTCGTAAAAATGCAGAATCGCAGTTGGCAACTGCGATTTTTCATAAAAGGTACATTTAGGAAAATACTTTTCAGTTTGAGTCATTTTGGGGAATACTTTGATCTAAAATGCTATATTGGAAAAAAAATTCAATTTAATGGCTATACGCCGCTTTCTAATTCATTCAAAAATTAAATAGTACAACTATTGAAAACAAAGAACACTATTCTATAAATAAGAACTTGCCTAAGTTGATGATCTAAATTTTACAAATAAAGCACATGAATCCCCGAATTAATTGTCCAGTTTGGCAAAATCCCTAAATTAATTGTTCAGTGTGGCAAAATTCTCAAATTAATTGTCCAGTTTGGTAAAATCCCTAAATTAATTGTTCAATGTGGCAAAATTCTCAAATTAATTGTCCAATGGACAATTATGCAATTTTTGGCAAATTGTAGACTATAATTGCAGTCAAGTGGACTAAATTTGCGGGTATAGAAAAGTTATAGGACGTATCTTGCATGCTGGAAAATTTAGTGTCCTGATTTTGCCGACTTGTGAAAGTTAAGGGACGTAAAATGCTTGCTGAAAAATTAAGTGTCCTGATTTCGCGGACAAGTGAAACTTAAGGGACTAAAAATGCTTGCCGAATATTTAAATGTCCTACTTTTGCGGATTTGTGAAACTTATGGGACTAAAAATGCTTGCCAGAGATTTAAATGTCCTAATTTCGCAGACTTACGAAACTTATGGGACTAAAAATGCTTGCCGGAGATTTAAGTGTCCTACTTTTGCGGACTAGTAAAACTTAAGGGACTAAAAATGCTATTTTGCCGTGAAGTAAATATATAGTACTGTATATTTTTTGTTTCCAGAAAGTTATGTCACATCACATGCACGTACAATCTGTACTAACTACTCCTAATCAACTTAATTATGTTTTGCAATATTATAATTAGTATTATTGTTAATGTACTTTCATAATAATTTAACAATATTAAATAACAGTATAAATGGTCGTCAAATATAAAAAAGTCACAATATCATAATAAAATGTAAAAAAAATCAATATACTAGCTTACACAATTAATTAAAAGATCTACTATAACCAATATTATAGTTAATGCGATTTTAACAATAATTTTATAATACTAAATAACATTAGGAATGGTCAAATATAAAAATTCACAATATCCATAAATTTAAAAACAATCAACATGCTAAGCCACACAATCAATTAAAAGATCTACTATAATATTATAGTACGTATATATACAGATATACTTTAACAATAATTTAATAATGTTACCAATATTGGTCATATAAAAAAAAAAGTCACAATATCATAAAATGTAAAAACAATCAATATACTAATCTACACGATTACTTAATTTAATAGGCTTTGCACTGTACATAATGAAATAAATAAGAAATTTGAAAAAAATAAATGAAGTAATAAATCTTGTATATACATGTGTCAAATACTAGACATTTATATATTTTTTTTCTTTAAATAAATATATGTTTAATAATAAAGTTATTTTTTTATAAAACATTTATTTATTAATAAAGTTTTTGTACTAGATGGTGATAATCAATATTAGAGTAAACCGCTATAGTTTTTGATATTAAAATGGATGAATGACAGATAGGCATAAAATGACAAAATATTGTCCTTTTATGCTTATGTGTCACTCATCCAACATCCGGGTCCTAAAATTAGACCGGCAAAAGTAGTACTAGCAATCTAGCATTAATTGATTGATCACCACGTACAACATAAACAGCTTTCATTTGTACCAAAAAAAAATAAAATAAACAGCTTTCATAAGTAGCTAGCTTGGCAACGATGGAGATAGACATT
Organism: Penstemon barbatus; assembly: GCA_003313485.2. NCBI lineage: Eukaryota > Viridiplantae > Streptophyta > Magnoliopsida > Lamiales > Plantaginaceae > Penstemon > Penstemon barbatus. The sequence goes on along the minus strand of CM064883.1, from coordinate 12,952,657 downwards.
CAATACACCAAACGTAGAGGCATTCACCCCCACCCATTCATTAATGTGCAAAAACAAACTTCAAAATTTTTAGATCCATATATTTATATTTAAAAAAAATATAAATATTTATAACCATATACCATAATGAACCTACTTCATCATGTACAAATTAATTAAAACTCTCTTAGAGTATATACTTTCTCTTGAAATTTCTTCTTATAAAATATGATTTCCACCTATCTAAATCACCTAAAAATTACACAACCACTATGGATAATCCTTTTATCAGCTCTTGGTTTTCTTTTCATCTCCAAAAAAACCATCTTATTCATAAAATGGATATTCAATACCTTTTCAAGAAAACCAAAAAACTTGAAGAGCTACGGCTCGTGGGCACTGGTTACTGGTTCGACCGATGGAATAGGCAAAGCGTTTGCCTTCAAACTTGCCGAAATGGGTCTAAATTTGGTGTTAGTTAGCAGAAACAAAACCAAACTCGAACAAGTTTCTACCGAAATTCTAGTCAAATATTGTCCTAAAATAGAGATCAGACTCTTTGAGCTGGATTTTTCGGGGGATGTCGTTTCCGGGGTACAAAGAATGAAGGAGGAAATTAAGGGACTTGAAATTGGGGTTTTGATAAATAATGTTGGAGTTACATATCCAGGAGCTATGTATTTTCATGAAGTGGATGAAAAGATTTGGATGAATTTGGTGAGGGTTAATGTGGAAGGTACAAGTTATGTTACAAAAGCTGTTTTGAATGGAATGGTTCAAAGGAAGAAAGGTGCAATTGTTAATATTGGTTCTGGTGCATCCATTGTTGTACCTTCACATCCTCTCTATGCAATTTATGCTGCTACTAAAGCGTAAGAATTTCTGCTCCATATCCACCCCTAACCCACTCATTCTTACGTTTTATAAATGCTTTTGTAATTTTAACTTTACTTTTGCCAAATTTAATTTAGACCTTTTTTTTTGTTTTTTTTTTCTATAAGAGCACCAAACAAGGATAACACTTAAGAAACAAAATGGTTTAAAGATAAATGAAAAAAATATTCAATGTCCTTTGCCTAATCGGCAAAACCTCTCTTGTGTTATTATTACAAGCAAAATTTTCAACATGTTTATTTTTATTAGCAAATAAGAATGCCATTTGAAATTCCTTCTTATATCAACAGGGAGATGTACTATAGTCAATTTTTAAGTGAATATCGAGATTATTGTCAATTTTATGTTTCAAGTAGGGGTGAACGCGGTTGAGTTTGGGCGGTTTTACATGAAAAAAATAATCCGATCCAACACGTGCGGGTTGTCAATTTTTTAAACTGCACTCACGTTATTATTTTCATAAACTGCCCGGTTCAGGTGGAATGGGTGCGGGCGGGTGGCGGTCGATTTGGCGGGTTGAACGGAAACAATCTCATAAAATCTTGACATCTAAATATAAGTAATTAATTAAGCATATAATTTTAAGTTCTTCAAACAACAAATAAAATGTATCAAATATGTTCACCTACATTTGAAATTAAATCAAGAAGCAAAAAATACAAACTAGAATATAATTAACGATTTCTTACTAATTAAATCAACAATCTCCACCAAAACTAGTATTACAGGTCCCCACAAAAGAATTCATTACAAATCATCACTCACACATTACAAACAATAACAAATTAGTGAAGTTTCTTCTCAATTTTTCCAACAACAAACTCTTTAGGAAAAAATGTACTAACTATATATGTACCATTAACATTAATATAAACAAAAAACTTGAAGAAAGTTTGTTTATTTGTTCTTATTCATTTGTTAATAAATGTAATTTATTTCATAATTTTACTAAACAATTTATAAAAAGTACATCAAGGATGATTAAGTGCGGGTTGCGGGTGGGTCGGTTTTTTAACTATCAAACCCGTCACCCGACCCATAACGTGCGGGTTTACAAATTACCAACCCGTACTTGATTATTTTAAAAATAAAATCGGCGGGTTGGAGCGGGTCGGGCGGGCTGGGCGGGTGGGACGGGTTTATGAACACCCCTAGTTTCAAGCAATGTTGTTAAAATTGGACCAGTCCGACCGATTCGATCACGAATCGGAGGTTGGTCCGGTCCGATTACCCCCTAAAACTGCCTAACTCAAAATCAGTTTTGGATCGGTTCAGCTCGATTCTGAATTTTTTTTCGGTTCAGCTCGATTCTGAATTTTTTTTTTTCGGTTTTTTAAATTTCTTTAATTTAATGTTAAAAATAAACTAAAAATTCTTGTAAAAGATGGGATTTGAACACCAAATCTCTTACATGAAACATAACTTCCTTACCATTTGAGCCAATGTTATTAAAATCGGACCGGACCGGCAGGTCCGATCGGTTCGACCGCGAACCGAAAATTGGTCCGATCCGGTTTACCTCCTAAAACAGCCTGACACAAAAACCGGTGAACTGGCGAACCGGTTTGGACCGGTTCAACCCGATTATGAATTTCCTTTTTTTTATTTTTAATTTTTTTTTAATGTTAAAAATAAACTAAAAATTCCTTTAAAATGTTGGATTTGAACACCTAACCTGTTACATGAAAGATAACTTTCTTACCATTTGAGCGACATCATTTTTATTGAACTTTTATTACAAATATTTATAAATTATAGAAACTTGTAGCCAAATTTATTTATGAATCAGATAATTAACTCAAATTAACATCTTATACATTATCAATAAAAATTAATACTCAAATAATAATTTTTTATTAAAATTTATTCTATAAAATATTTATTTCCAATATTATTGTTATGATAAAATTGAATACATTAACATATTTAAAAATTTATGTATTTCGTAGTTTGTTGTATTTTGAAATGTAAACAAATAAGAAGAAGCATTTGAATTGATTGGTGCGATTTGAGTTGTTGCACTGCAGGTATGTGGATCAGTTGTCCAGAAGTTTATATGTGGAGTACAAGGGCAGTGGGATAGATGTTCAGTGTCAGGTATATATATAATATAATGAATCCTGCTTATTGTTGCTGATTAAATAATGAAACACACACATATATGCATGATGACATGATATATATATATATATATATATATATATAATTAATTAGGTACCGTTATATGTGTGTACAAAAATGGCATCAAAAGTAGCATTTGTGGAGGAATCGAAATCATCAATTTTTATACCGTCAGCAGAGAAATATGTTGAAGCAGGGGTTAGGTGGATAGGGCATGATGAGGCCAGGTGCACCCCGTACTGGGCTCACGCACTCCAATGGTTCTTTGCCTCTATGTTGAATGATGCTCTACTTGATGCATGGCGCCTCTCTATTGGAATCAAAAGAAAACAATACTATCAATAATGTCGCATCATGCAATGAGCAACACAAGTCTCTGATTATATATATTTTTATTCGGATTTTGTTTTATTTTTATCATATAATAGAGCAACTTGCAATTTTGGTGTAATTGGATACGAAAATGCAAATTTAAAGCCATATGATAAGTTTCATCGCAACTTTTATACCAAACTCAATTTTTCTCCAAAGTTAATGGCAATTTACCCCAAATAAAATACATAATATTAAATTTACCTCCCTGTGATTTGAAAAAGAGCAATTTACCCCTATAAACTTTTTAACGAAGAAATTAATCCCTTTCAGCCTAAATGTTCACTTGCCGAAGTTGAGAATGGACATGCAAAATGCAAAATTTATAAGATTAGTATCTCTTGTGCTAAGTATACATCAGGTTCTCTCTTTAATTAATTATCATAGGATCATTGTCATTTTGATCTTAGCTGTTTAATTTTTTGAATGACAATCTGAACCCGAGTCTTCATCTCAGCCTTCTGCCTTCTCCACAATGTGTTTAAAAATGTTAAAGAAACTAAAATTACTAAAACACCCTTCAATTAAGAAAACTCCAAATCATCTTTAATCCCCGCAACCCCACTCTTCGGTCTTCCCCACCCCCAATCACCGGCACCTCTCTCTCCTCCCCCGGCTCCCCATTTCATCTCCTAGTTGCAGCCCCTTTCCCTTTCCCCTCCCATGTCACGGCAGCCGCGATTCGTCGGCCTCTAGAACTAAATAAACTGATTCCTAATCAACACTGGTTTTAATTGCCTAATTGTCTATTGATTTAGTCAATAGTTTTACTTAATTAGTGGATGTCTGGATGGTTTAACAACAAAGATAAATTGCAAAGAAAAAATTGAATGAATTAAAATATGAAACTGTAGAGGGGGGTGCGATAGGGGAGGGGAGAGGGGATAATGGCATCTCTAATGACAAATGAAAGAGATGTCCTAGATGGTACGTGGGGGAATTAAAGGAAAAAAAAAACTCCAGATCTAAAGACTAGAGAGGAGGTCAAATAAGCTAGAGGGATCTTGGAGTTGACCGAGGTAGTGCGCGCGGGGGAGCTTCCACAGGAAAATTCTTGTCCAAGCCTGGCTTGGCCAAATCCATCCAATCACCAAACAAGTGTATTGCACTTGCTTTGTGATTGGTCACTCTCCTGGGAGTTAAATCCAATCACAAAGCAAGTGTATAACACTTGCTATGTAATTATTTTGGGTTCGGCCAAACCCGGTCTGGGTAAGAATTTCCCGCTTCCACAGCACAATTTCACAATATGAGCAACACATGCCCTTTTTTTTAAAAAAAAATTATTTTTGGTTTTATTTGGTTCTTTTTTAATCTTTTTCTTTTAAAAAAAGCTTCTAAAATTTGTGTATTATTTGGAGATAATTATTTTTAATTATAAAATATAACTTTCATTTAATTTAATTAACATTACTATTTTAATATTGATTTGGTTCAATAATATTGGGCTTGTATTTATCACCCAAAAATAATTCTTTCAAAACAGATTCCTATAATTTGTGTATTATTTCAAAATAATTATCTTTGTTATGTATATAATTTATTTTGGTCAATCTATTCTTTTGTTAATAATTTTTTATTTGTGAAGAGAATATGATTTAATTTCATTATGCTAGTTGTTTAAAAATGAGTTACTTAAAAAAATACGATACAATCATGCCAATTACATATTGAAATCAAACATGTTTTTTCTAAATATACGATGATACAATCATAACAATTACATATTGAAATCAAACATGTTTTTCTAAATACGATGATACAATCATGACAATTACATATTGAAATCAAACATGTTTTTCTTAACACGATTACAATTAACTCCTAATACAAAAGAATATTGGCATGAGGTGATGACTGAAACTTGTGAAAAACGTCGCCATACTCGTTTATTTGGAGATTCGTCGGGAGGTTTGACCAATCTAGACGATGACAGTCATCAACGACAGCAACAATGGTGACAACGAATACGGCTGAGATGATGAATTTCCTAGTTTATTTAATATTTAATGTAAGTTTATTATTTTCTATATGTTCCCTAATGTGATTTTGATTTTAAATAAACGTCAAGTTTAATTTTTTTTTATTGTATACTAATAAGAATAAGAATAAGATTAAGTAGTGAGAGTGGGGAAAAATAAAATTTGTAGTTAAATGAGTTTGATAGAATACGGAGTGAGAGTGGGGAAGAATAAAATTTTATCAACTTTCATTTTTTTAATTTCTATTATGGTTAATTGAACGTTCTCAAAAAAGAAAATTATGGTTAATTGAACAATGGCGGATACACTGCCAACATGGGTGATGTCGGTGATGAAAGAATTGATTTTTGCTTTTTTTTTTTTTTTTATCTCTTTAACTCCCTTTAATTGTGTTTCTAATTGAATTTCATGGTTGGATAGAACGTGATAATAACTCTCAATTTCCATTATTCTCACTCTCAATTTTGTCTTGGCATTTTCCTTTAATTTCTCTATCACATTGTTCTTCAAATGTGTGTACAGAGCAGAGTTCTGCTCTGAATGCAAACCATCTGTTAAGGTTATAAATTATGCCTAGAAATTAATGTTAAATTTCTTCTTCATCTCTTTTTTTAGGACGATATTTCTTTTACATTGCTTTTTTGCAGATTATGTGATTAAGTTGTTACATTTTCCTATCTTGAAATATGATTCAAAATTTATGTTATGTTCACCATAACTCTGGTCAAATTTGTTACAAGAAATCTATCAAGGGCACATCCGTATCCAGCCCAATTAGAAAATATTAAGCCCATATATTTATCCAAGCCCATTTAATCCACTTTCTATATCTTTTCTTTTGAATATTTTATTTTATTGTTCTTTTTTACATACATTTTTGGTCGGAAATTATTTGATCTAAACCCCCCCAAAACCCTCAGCGCCGCGTCTCTATCCGGAGACGACGAATAATTTCTAATCTGTGATGGCGAAACGACGTCGTGAGTCGGATTCCGATGGTGCATCACCAGCAACGGCAGCGGAGCACAACCCAGTGTTCGTTGATACCAGTCTCGACACCCACCTCGCATTGCTTGTCTCTAAATCCGATACTGTATCAAATTTCAAACGTACGTATTTTTCTCTTTTACAAAATAAATGTATTTTATGAGTGTTCATTTCTCCACATTAATATGTGATTCTGTTAACATGTTTGCATTAGACATTTTTTGCTTAAGATAGATATTGAAGCTTTAGAAAGAATTTTTATGAATATTTTTGTTAACTTCGATTGTAAGAGGGTTACTTAGAGTGCAAACATGATTTATTTGTTTAGGAAATAGGTTATAGACTTATAGTATTGTTAATGTGATTGATTGTGTTTGCAGAGAAATTGGTGTTGGAGCACATGCAGTGCTTTCCACAATTTGGAGAAATAAAGATCAATTCTTTGAAGGTATATATGTTCTTTAGATAAATACTAGTAGTTTAATAATTCTAATGCCTCTTGCTGATTATTTTTTGTAATCTGGGCAGGTAAAACGTAGAGGGAATTTCTATAGTTTGCCGGATTTCATGCTTGTTTGTAGCGTGTTTCATGGGGTAAAAGGAAATTGGTTTCTTTCAGCAGATGCTTCTAGCACTTTGACGCGTTACTTAAACCAAAACTACTTGGAGCCTGGCACAAATGACTGTCCGAAGATAGATGCAAGGGATACTACTGATGTGAATAGGATACCCCCCACCCTAATGTCCTTGCGAGATGGTGGTGGTACTGATAACAATGGCGATTCAGAAATGACGGCTGGGCTTAAGGCTAAATCTTTAACAAAGACTGTAGATTCTCCGAGCAATTATAAGTCAGCGGAAAATTGTATGGAAACTGAGTCTCCTGTCAAGAAGAAGCGTAAAATGAGGCACAATGATGATGTATATCATAGTTCTAGTATGGAACCCGAGGTTGTCGGCTCAGGGAATTCAATGGTTGTTGATGCAGTTAAAGAAGCTCCGGTAGCTATGCTCGGGTACAAGCAACAAGGGAAACCTACAAAGGCAGCTGCCGAAGCTTCAGGTGTAGTGAATGATCAGCACAACATTGACAACATGGTTGCTTTTGAAGGAACAATTGTACATGCTGCTGCAGAAATGACCAATTTAGGAAGAGTGAACTCACAAAGTATATTAACTTCTGATAATAAGAAAGAGGACACCATGTTGTCTTGTCTAATTCCAGCTAATCTTTTAGTTGGAAAATCTGATACTGAACCTCGCCAAAATGTTCCAACCAAATATTCAGATGCTGTTACCCTTAAAGATTCAAATCTTTCAGATAGAATAAGTGATATCAGTGGTTCAGTGGAAGATGCCCAATCTGATGGGAAAAATATAAGGAAAAAGAAAGCTAAGAAGGACTGTAAGGCCAGGAAAGGTGTAAGCATTCAGGAAACAGTTGTACCTGATGCAGAAGAAATGAGTAATTTGGGAGGCATTTTGGACAATCAACGTCTTTTAATATCTGATCAAAGAAAAGTGGACACTATTTTGGAAAGTGTTGTTCCGTATAATTCTATGGCTGGAAAATCTGAAAATGAACTTGGACAAAATGTTCAAACTGATCACTCTGTTGATGTTACCATTGAAGAACCAAATCAGTTGGACAGATCTATTGATAGCAGCCGTACGATGCGATCTACCATATCTGCTGGAAATAAGAAGAGAAAGAAAGTTAAGAAGACAGCTGCAAACATTCAAGATACATCGAATTTAGAACGTGAGACTATGAAAGGTGACAGCTCTGAGGGAGCATGTAGACTTCCAGAAGGAGAGAAAATTAACTTAGGAGGCACAGCTAACTCTCAAAATCTTTTAGCTTCTGATAAAGGGAAGGAGGAAACCAGCTTGGGAAATGTAGTTCCTGAGAATTCAATAACTAGAAAATCTGAAAATGGACTTGGACAAAATGTTCCAACGGATTGTTTGAAGGGTGTTATAGTCAAAGAGCTAAATCTTTCATCCAAAGTGGTTGATAGCAGTGGTGAAATGCAATATGCCAAATCCGATGTTAATATGAAGAAGAGGACAGCTGCAAAAGTTCAAGATACAACAAATATGGAGTATGAGGGTAGGAAAGATAATGGGGGAACATGTGTACCTGCTGCAGCAGAAAAGAGTACATTGAACTCTCAAATTCTTTTGGCTTCTGATAAAGGGAAAGAGGACATCGTGTTGGAAAGTGTGATTCCTGACTTAAAAACTAGCATGTCTGAAAATGAACTTGGCCAAGATATTCCACTTCAGCATGTTGAGGGTGTGACTGTATTGCTTGATACCAGTGGTACAATGGAAGATGCTAAATCTGATGAAATTAAGAGAAAGAAAAAGAAATCCAAGAAAACAGCTGCAAAAGTCAAGGGTTTATCATCGATGGAGCATGAGACTGGAAAAGGTGAATCTGAGAAAATGGAAGAAAAAAATCAGGTGTCTCTAAACCAAGATCACGATATGATGCTGTCGTCATACAACAGAACTTTGCATTCTGTTGATCCAGATTCAAGTACAAAAGAAACAAGCTCTTTGCCAAATTTGTTGAGCGCAAATGTTGTTATAGAACCAATAATCTCTAATGACGGTAGGAAGAAGAAAAAGAAAGGAAAGAGGTCTGCTGACACTAATATTGAGAATTCAGTCACGGTGCAAACTAATAATGTCCCTAGTGGTTCTTCAGTTTTGAATCATTCATCAACTGATCATATCACGGTAGAAACTGGCAAGACAGAAAGCATCTTGTACCATCCAGACAAAGATGTCTCAGGGAAATTGTCGAATAGTGATGCTGCTGATGCGAGTGAGAAAGTCCGGGTTGCTAATGAAGGCGAGACAGATCATCGGAGTTTGACTCAAACTGCGGAAACTTTGGAAGATGCTGGTACTGGTAAGAAAAAAACAAGGAAAAAGAACCAAAGTATTGGTAACTCGAATGCAGAATTTCCTGTTCTAGAAAAAGAAAAGCAGATTATGGAGTCCAATCAGGAAGAAAAACATAGCAAGATTACAGGAAATAGGGAGAAAAAAGATAAAAAGAAAAGAAAGAAGAGTCAAATCACTGCATCAGATGTCCAGGAAAACTCACTAATCAAGGATAAAAAAGTTGATGCTGAAATAGCAACCAAGGAAAATTCGACTAGTTTTGTAAATTCTGAACAGAAATTGGGACATGTTGCCTCATCCCAAGTTATTCCTGCTAAAAGTGAAGAAAAATTTGAGGTGCATAAGAGTGTTGTTAATACTGATCATCAAGGCATTAATTTTGAGCAGTACTTTGTGCATGGCAGTTCCCAGGATAAAGTTGGTTCTGGTAACAAGGTGAAAGAAGCAACTGAGTCAACTGGTGCTATGGAAACTGGGAGAAAGGTCAAAAAACATGGCCTACCTTTAGTAAGCAACTCAACTGAATTACAGAACTCGCTCAAATCAAATGACCAGGAAAGTGAAAATGAATCACGAGTTAAGAGTGCTAGGGGCAAGAGAGAATCTGCACTGAAGTCTGATCAAAATTCAGTCATTTCTAATTCCATCAATACATCTGTAGCACTTTCTGGAAATGGGTTGATAGGTTCAAGTCCTAGAGAGATGCAGACCAAAGAGAAGAAGGCATCTTTGGCTAAATCAAGCTCGGGGCGGTCCACTACATTTCTCAAAAATAAAGGAGATAAAAAATTGCAACCGGAAAGTATGAACTTGTTCAAAATACCAGGTTCAATTTTTCAGGATAATAGTTATGAAAGTTCTGGTACTCATAAAACGGTGTTTGAAACTCCACAAACGAAAAGCTTGTTGACAAAACCAGGATCGATATTTCAAGATAACAGTGGTGAAGATTATGGTGATAAAAATGGAACTGTGGATTCAGACGCTACCACCTGTAGTCCATCAGATAGTTCATCTCAGTCAGGCCACTCAGAAGGGGAAAGTGACACGAGCCATAATTCAATTGGAAATGGTATTTAAAATCTATTTTTCATAATCACTTAAATTTTTTTTTCTGGGCTTCTTTAAGTAACGGTTATATTTAATGTCACAGGATCCACTGAAGGGAAAGAAAGATCAAGCATGTCAAAGTTTGAGTAAGTCAATTAAGCTTCCAATCTGTTTGGCATACCTAGTTAACAGTATATACCTCTGTTTTTTTCATTCTGTTGATTTTGTCTGGTGATGGCAACTTTGTCATTTCAACAGAGCAATTTCTTGAATACATGTCAGACATTGCCTGATGATAACATTAACTAACCAAAAAGATTGTCTCTTTCTGTATTCTGCTCGTTGTCTCTTTGATTTGATTATTTTGTGGCCACTATGTATCCAGTGTGGTTCCTAAATTACGTTTAACATGTTGGTCAGTCAGTACAACTTTCAAAGTAAACATTTCATGTTGATATTGAAGTGCCAATTTGATGGAGTGTTCAACTAAATATATACTTCAAAATTTGTGCTCAAGCACCAAAAATAACATTTACAAAACAAGCAAAGAAATGGTGAAAAAATAAGATCATATGCAATGTGAGGGAACTGTGAATTTCCATCTCATTAATCCCAAAATATAACTTCATTTTCAACTTTTTGTTTCTACATGGCATGACTAGTCTTGACGTATGTAGGAATTTTATGTAAGCGAGTGTAAAAGTTTAGTAGGCTAACATCAACATTGTGCATAATATTTTGAATCGTATAAGAGCCCTTTGTGCATGTAATTATCCAATTGTACTTATTAATTGTGGACTTCACTGGAAACAGCCTTTCTGCCACAAAAGATATGTCGATGCAAATGATTCTGAGAAGCTCAAAGCAATTCAAGAAGGCAAAGAAGCGCATAGCCTCCTCACAAAGTGAACTCGAGCAGAACGAAAGTCAGCAGATTGATTTATTTCCTGAAAGTCAAGATCCCAACCAATGAGAATTAAAGCCAGCACTTGGGAACTTTGTAGTCCTGCCCAAGTTAATCTTTTTGTTGTGAGTCACGGACGCGGTTTATAGGACCACTTCTTCCATCTTATTGTGTTGTATTTATCTTCTTTTGCTCTTAAAAGTGGGATTCTGCATGCTGGATATTTGTTGTGCCCAATATTTGAACTAGCAAATATCTGAAATGTTTGTTTTGGGATATTTTTGTTGGGCGATGAATCAATTATCGGACATGTTTATTAATGGGGATCAAGGTTGAAAATCAAAGCAGACATACTCAACCTACGGCCTGCGTATATTTGTTCAATAACTCGTTTTATTATACAGTTGAAATTATATAATATTTTTAATTCCTATCTTTTATAAGAGTCTGGTTCATAAGTTGGAAGTAATTCAAATTTAGTAAGTTAAAGAGTAACTACATATATATACTTAAATATATTAAGTTATTCAAGCTTAATTCATCTAGTGTTAATCTGAACACAATTTTAATTTTGATAAGAAAGCTTGAATCTATTAAAGTTAGTTTAATTAGATAAGGAAGCCTATTAGAGTTGGTTCAATTTGATTAGAAAGCTTGATTCTTTTAGAGTTAGTCGATTTTAAGTTTGACAAGAAAGCTTGGTGCTACTCTTGTGTACACCGAATATATGGAATTCATTCTTAGTTGACAAAGTAGATCCAAGAATTAAATATTCTTTGATAATACATTGCAGATTAATTATTGAACAAAGAAACTAGCTATATGTACTCAAGAATGTAAGAGTTGAGATTTCTTGTTAACCTACTGCAGGAATCATCGACCATAGAATCTTTAATTTTACAGTCTCCAATAAAAGAAAATCATTTTCACATTTACAATAATACAAATTAATCAACTAAGTACTCGAATTAATAAAAGTTCACATCTCATGAGAACAATTTCGAAATAAATTCAAAACGAATTAAAAAAGAAATCATTTGATTTTCTTAAAAACAATCTCAGTATCCAACCCGAACCCATCAACTTTCCGAACATGAACCAATTTGGATCTCCTAAACAACTTCTTAAGTGGGTCAACACTTAACAAGTCATTAGCCGAGTACTTATCCGACTTCGTAGATATCGCCACGTGTAAAACACAAACACCACCAATCCTCAACGTCCTTTCGATCTCCCCAACAAATTTCTCCGGATACAATGCATGATCAAACACATTAGAGAACTCAAAGTCGAAAGTCTCGTCATCAAACGGCTGTCGATGAAAGTCTCCATGCACAACCAACGGTGGAGATGGCACGAGATCAATCCCTATCGAATCGGATACTCCGACCCGTCTCAAAGCCTCCACTTCTTGACCCATCCTTGCCCCGACGCATAGAGCTTTAGAAGAGTTTGACAACAAACTCTTTTGTTTTAGATCGTCGAAAAATGTTGAGAAGACTTGAATTTTGCGGGCCCAGTCCCGGGTTTTCCATATTTCTCGAAGTCTCGGGTTGAGGGTTTTGTTGAGCTGGTGTTTGATGTAGGAGTCGTAGGATGTGAATCCGGGTCGGATCTTGAGACCCGGAATGGAAGAGGGAGATAGGTTTTTGGTGGTTTGTTGGGAAATGAAAAGGAAGGACAAAGGTATGAAGAGAAGGAAGAATAATATGATAAAGAGTTTGGATTTTTTGTGGGTAAGTTTCATTTTTGATGCTGCATGATTTAATTGGTTATTACATAATTAATGTATATATATCATGAAGCTTGCTTTTATTACAGGGATGTTTTTGCATATCTGAATCCCTAAAGAGAAGAGAACAAGTGGAGAGTGATTTGCATGCAAATTTTACATGTGTAAGAAGAAAGCTTGGCTATACCAAAGTGTGATGGCAATGGATGGCTTCTATTTATTGGAGTATAAATTACGTTATTTCTTTTCTTTTTTGTCATTATATATGTTCATGATTTAGAGTGTGTGTGTAGAAATTTTATAGGTGTTTGTTAATTTACATTAATATTTTTTATTAGTTTATTGTGATTGATGGATACGTTTGACATATATATCAATTATTAGGGTTAAATTACATATATACGTATGGCCAGTTCTTCTCATGTTTCAAATTTTGGATGCCCTACCAAAAGCTAGCACCTAAAATTTATATTTTTAGTCAATTTATGAAAGTACAGAAAGGCTTTTTGATTTATTTTGTAAATGTTTCATGAATATTTTAAAAAAAAATTAATACTTAATTGATCAAAATATATCACAAAATAAATTTTTAACCCATGATATTTCTTGAAACTAATATTGTAACAAAATGTAGACTCAGTTCTGTAAAGTTGACTCTTTTGGAAATTATTTTACTAAAATTAATTGTTGTCAAAATAATTTTGCTGAAAATTAAATTTTCAATTGTTGGGCCAAAACTCTTTATTTTTTGTTTGTTGTGAGCACTAATTATTATTTGATCTATGGTCTGAATTAAAAGGCACGATAGACCCTATAGCTAGTGGCGGTACTTTCTAACTTAATGAGTATAGTGTGGACAAACTTTATGGATATATAGATCACTAGATCAGGCCTCTAACAGCTAATCAATTACTATATATAATTAATTAGGCGATGCTCTTTCCCTTTGTGACGACCGGGTTCGGGTTTGGGTCTAAAAAGTTATAGGTTAAGTTTTGCTACGTCACATTTAATGTATCAGAAATATTAACAAACCATGCAATAATTACGTGTTAATTTGGTGTTAATGACATGAAATATTAATTAATTAATTTTTGAATAATTTGCGTGTCATAGTCGTCGAGTTTCGAGAAAAGTTCACTTAATTACTTTGTGGTGTAGAATGTAGATCGAATTTTGACGAGTACGTACATTTACCATGTGCAATATATACAATTTTATTGTGATTTGATAATATTCCTAAAAGAGGTAGCTAGTGACAAATTATTATATGATACATGTGACAACTATACTAAACCTAAGGCCTAAGGGGGTTGGGTCAGTGATTAAGTACGTAGTACGTACTAGATCTTGCATGCTCTCTTCCTTAATTTACTTTGTGGATTCGAATCCTTGGGACCATTTGTGACTTGCTTGATTATTGGGCTTGTAGCTAGGATGTTGAAATAAATACATGAAAGTAGGCTGCCCGCACTCTATTATAGAAAATGCACTCCTATTGAAAGGAGTTTGGTGGTGGCAGTATTATATATAATTGGTTAACTACCCTTCCACTACACGCAATATAATTATATTCTTCAAAAGCGTAAGGCTTGAAAGATATACTTTAGAAAAAGAACGAACAAGTTAAGTGTTAGATAATATCATATTGTAAATGATTACATTGGAGAATGAAAAGAAAAATGAGGGATAGATAGAGGATTCTAGATGGCAAACATATATATATATACGTGAAAGAGACTCAATATATATAATTATAAAGAAGATTAAACCGACCACTTATATATGTTAGTTGATATATATGATGATTCCACATGGTGACATCAAGGGTTTAGTGGTTTTGAGGGTGTTGGTGAAACATGAGATCAACTATATATAGTGGTACTCGTTGACTTTTTTATATTTTTCTCCTTAATTGATTTTATAATTGTTGAACTAATTTTGAGTTCAAATAGTAATAGTTAGTGGATTGATATAACAATGGTGGGAAATAAATCGAATCAACTGTAAATTATTAATTACTTGAATTGGATCGAATAATCACAATTAATGGGTCAGATTAATCCACATGGATAACCCATTCATTTTAAATTTACATCTCCTACTCGTACATAAGATCATAGGAGCAAATGGGTCGTGTGGTCAACAAGCTTAAGAGCTAGCATTAATTGTCATACACCCGTTAGAGACATACGAAGTATATAGCAACTCTTACATGAAGACTCGATATAACCCCAAACTTCTTTTCACTAACCAAAGTATCTCGAATTCCCCTCGATATATAGTACTTTACTTCACCACTAAATTAATCTTATATTCATAGTCGTGTCGTGAACATCCAAATTCGACATAGTTGCAATCACATAATTATCTTTAAATTTAATAAATTTCTAATTAATATCAATCTCTTTAATTATTCCGATCAATTTCATGATATATCACCAAGTATATATATATGTGTGACATATATATCTACGACAGTACTCATGTGCCAGGAACTGAGTTAAATTAAGCAAATATTCAAGATTGATCGGCCTTTTCAACTAATTTTCAAATATATATGTAGAAGAAATTAATATTGAAATTATAAAATCCATACACAATTGTTTGATTAATTAAGAAAATGGTACAATTTAAATTTTACAATGAATTTGCGCTTACTCAGTCAGATCTCATCCTGTTAATCTGGTTCAAAGCAGGTTGCAAAATATTGTACAACACCCAAACAATAGCGGGAGCTACAACAAACAACAAAAGCTGTCCCCTGTTATCGGCTGCAGCCTCAGCCACGGCAGCGATTTCTCCTGCAGCAGAAGCCTCCGATGGGTGGAGGAAGCCCGAAGCAGCAAGCCCGCCTAGCCCGAGTCCGATGATGACCCCTTTACTGTTCCTCATTCTGTTGATCTGATTAAGTGCTGGCTGCAATATGTTGTATAGTACCCAGAGCACTGCAGGGACTAAAGGGAGTAAAAGGGCAGTCCCACGGTTGTCCCCATCGGCTATTTCGGCTAGTTGTTGGGCGGCGAAGGCCGGGTTGGTGGTGGAAAGGGTGGAGAAAATGGCTCCGGCGATGGCGGTTGCGGTGATTTGTGGTGGTGGAGGAGTTGAGGTAATTGTTGGTATGTTTTGAAAGGAGAGGAGTAGTGGTTTTGAGGGCTTAATGCAATATTTTGTGTTTGTGTTGAAGGAGTTGGAAGTAAGCATGGCCATTGATGTAGCCATTGTGGATGCCATTTCAATTCAATTCAATTCAATTCAATTCAATCCAATTTGCTTGATCGATCAACAAAAATGGTTTTGAGGCTAATTATTTAATTGAAATTGATAATTGGAAAGAAATAAGAATGAATGAGAGCCAATGGGAATTCTTGATTCTTTATCTTATCTGGAGGGTGTGATTGCTAAGATATAGACCTTGTATTAAGATGCCCCACAACGTTTTTCTTATCATCAATCACAATTTATTTCATACCCCCTTTTTTTTTTTTTTTTTTTTTTGGAGTGACCAAAGATTTTATATATGATGTCTCTCTATTTAATTAAGGCCTTTGTTTAATTCAGTTTCAGAAATTAGTCACTGCGGGCTTCTAGGGTGCGGGCACCGTAATCGCCCTCACATGCGGGATGGCCCTGAAATGATGCCATGTGGCGTGCGTAACTAGTATGTGACTCGGCGAGCTGACTCGGTATGTAAATAGACACTTTTACCCTTTTTTTAAAAAAAAATTAATTAAAAGTTTAGATAATCTTCAATTAATAAAAGACATTTATATCCTTTGAATCAAAATAATTAAAACTAAAAACAAATTGACCTCATTTTCCATGATATTACCAAATGAATTATTTTGTTTCTAAAAATAAATAAAAAACCACTTATGATACAAAAAGACCATTTTACCCTCAATTTTGATAATAATTGACTTTGATAATTTTGCAAATTGACCCCTATATTTTGCGATTTTACGTATTGAATTATTTTGCTTCTAAAAAAATATAAAAAAACCGTCTGTCATATAAAAAGACCGTTTTACCCCCAATGTAGATAATAATTGACTTTAAAAATTTTGCCAATTGACCCCTATATTTTGCGATTTTACGAATATAATTATTTTGCTTCTAAAAAATTAAAAAAAAACCGCTTGTCATATAAAAAGACAGCTTTACCCCCAGTTTAGATAATAATTGACTTTGACAATTTTGCAAATTGACCCCTATATTTTACGATTTTACGAATTGAATTATTTTGCTTCTAAAAATAAAATAAAAAACAACCTATGATATAAAAAGACCGATTTATCCCCAATTTTGATAATAGTTGACTTTGACAATTTTGCAAATTGACCCCAATGTTTTGCGATTTTACGAATTGAATTATTTTGCTTCTAAAAAATATTAAAGAACCGTCTGTCATATAAAAAAGACCGATTTGCCCCCAATTTAGTTAATAATTAACTTAGACAATTTTGCCAATTGACCCCTATGTTTTCCGATTTTACGAATTGAATTATTTTGCTTCTTAAAAAAACCGTCTGTCATATAAAAAAGACCGCTTTACCCCCAATTTTAATAATAATTGACTTTGACAATTTTGCAAATTGACCCCTATGTTTTGCGATTTTACGAATTGAATTATTTTGCTTCTAAAAAATATAAAAAAATTGCCTACTATATAAAAAAGACCGCTTTACCCCCAATTTAGATAATAATTGACTTTGATAATTTTACCAATTGACCCCTATATTTTCCGATTTTACGAATCGAATTATTTTGCTTCTGAAAAAAAAAACCGCCTATCATATAAAAAAGACCGCTTTACCGCCAATTTTGATAATAATTGACTTTGACAATTTTGCAAAAAGACCCCTATATTTTGCGATTTTACGAAGTAAATTATTTTGCTTCTAAAAAAACAAAAAAAAAAAAAGAATGCCTCTCATATAAAAAGGACTGCTTTACCCCCAATTATAATAATTGACTTTGAAAATTTTTGCAAATTGACCCCTATGTTTTAGATTTTACGAATTGAATTATTTTGTTTCTAAAAAAAACAAAAAAAAAAATGTATGTAATAGACCGCTTTATCCCCAATTTATATAATAATTGACTTTGACAATTTTACAAATTGACCCCTATATTTTCCGATTTTATGAATTGAATTATTTATATGAAATGCGGTTTTTTTTTTGGTTTTTTTAGAAGCAAAATAATTCAATTCGTAAAATCTGAAAATATAGGGGTCAATTTGCAAAATTGTGATAGTTAATTATTACCAAAAGTGGGGGTAGAGCGGTCTTTTTTATATGACATGCATTTTTTTGTTTTTTTACAACCAAAATAATTCAATTCGTAAAATCGCAAAATATAGGGGTCAATTTGCAAAATTGTCAAAGTCAATTATTATCAAAATTGGGGGTAAAGAGGTCGTTTTTATTTGAGAGGCGGATTTTTTTTGTTTTGTTTTTCTAGAAGCAAATTAATTCGATTCGTAAAATCGGAAATTATAGGGATCAATTTGCAAAATTGTCAAAGTCAATTATTATCAAAATTGGGGGTAAAGCGGTCTTTTTATATGACAGGAGGTTTTTTATTTGTTTTTTTAGAATCAAAATAATTCAATTCGTAAAACGCAAATCACAGGGGTCAATCTGCAAAATTGTCAAAGTCAATTATTATCAAAATTGGGGGGAAAAGCGGTCTTTTTTATATTAGAGGCTTTTTATTTTTATTTTTTAGAAGCAAAATAATTCAATTCGTAAAATCTGAAAACATAGGGGTCAATTTGCAAAATTGTCAAAGTCAATTATTATCAAAATTGGGGGTAAAGCGGTCTTTTTTATATTAGAGGCGTTTTTATTTTTATTTTTTAGAAGCAAAATAATTCAATTCGTAAAATCTGAAAACATAGGGGTCAATTTGCAAAATTGTCAAAGTCAATTATTATCAAAATTAGGGGTAAAGCGGTCTTTTTTATATGACAGGAGGTTTTTTATTTATTTTTTTAGAAGCAGAATAATTCAATTCGTAAAATCGCAAAGCATAGGGGTCAATTTACAAAATTATCAAAGTCAATTATTATCAAAATTGGGGGTAAAGTTATCTTTTTTATATTAGAGGCGTTTTTTTTTTATTTTTTAGAAACAAAATAATTCAATTCGTAAAATCGAAAAACATAGGGGTCAATTTGCAAAATTGTTAAAGTCAATTATTATCAAAATTTGGGGTAAATCGGTCTTTTTTATATGACAGGAGGTTTTTTTTTAGAGGCAAAATAATTCAATTCGTAAAATCGCAAAACATATGGGTCAATTTGCAAAATTGTCAAAGTCAAGTATTATCAAAATTGAGGGTAAAATGGTCTTTTTATATTAGAGGCGTTTTTATTTTTATTTTTTTAGAAGCAAAATAATTCAATTCGTAAAATAAGAAAACAAAAGGGTCAATTTGCAAAATTATCAAAGTCAATTATTATCAAAATTGGGGGTAAAGCGGTCTTTTTTATATGACAGGCGGTTTTTTGTTTTTCAGAAGCAAAATAATTCAATTTATAAAATCGTAAAATATAGGGGTCAATTTATAAAATTGTCAAAGTCAATTATTATAAAAATTGTCGGTAAAACGGTCTTTTTTATATAAGAGGCGTTTATTTTTATTTTTTTAGAAGCAAAATAATTTCGTTTTTAAAATCAAAAAACATAGGGGTCAATTTGCAAAATTGTCAAAGTCAATAATTATCAAAATTGGGGGTAAAGCGGTCTTTTTATATGACAGGCGGTTTTTTTATATTTTTTTAGAAGCAAAATAATTCAATTTGTAAAATCGCGGAACATTGGGGTCAATTTGCAAAATTGTCAAACTCAATTATTAACAAATTTGGGGGTAACGAGGTCTTTTTATATGAAACGAGGTTTTTTTATATTTTTTACAAGCTAAATAATTAAATTCGTAAGATCGTGGAACATAGGGGTCAATTTCCAAAATTGTAAAAGTTAATTATTATCAAATTTGGGGGTAACGATGTCTTTTTATATGAAAAGAGGTTTTTTGTATTTTTTAAAGCTAAATAATTAAATTCGTAAAATCGCGGAACATTGGGGTCAATTTGCAAAATTGTCAAACTCAATTAATAAGATAGGGGTAAAGTGGTAATTAACAATACTGGCCCATTTTTTATTTTTTTTAAATTTAATTAAAAGGGTAATTTAGGTATATTGTAAATTAATTAAAAGTCAATAGTTACCAATTGATTTTGACCAAGTTATCAAATCAACGGTCCAGATTAATCTGATCCAAATGAACGGCCCGATTAACCCTCCCGCATGTGAGGGCGTAACTCGAGCGCCCGCATCCTAGAAAGATTCTAGTCACTGTCTAGTTTCTTTTGCTTCTATTTCATTTTTGGGATATCCCAAAAAAAAAAAAATACTTTATTTCCTAATTTGAATAATTTTTCTCAAAAGTGCTATTTCACTTAAAGTAATGATTTGATATCACTGATTTTCTACCACTACTTTTAAGGATATAAATATAAACTTGTATTATGAAAGGAAATTGGTAAAGTTAGGGCAAACTTCAAGGCTCGAAAAACCAGACGGTCGTCTAGAGTCCCATGAGTCGAGGGTCCCAAAATTTTAAAATATGTATTATCTAAATCAATGAAATGTAATTTATTTTTTCGTATATTATATAACATAATTAAAAATATAAACTGAATAGAGTAAAATGTATTCCTGAAGTTTGATTTTTTTATCTAGTACGAATTTTTTTTCGAACTTGCTATTTCAAATTTTCAATATCATGCACACCCCTATCGAAAACTGCTACACTTGTAACTTTTGAAAATGTTCCCAAACTACAAAAGTTATTATTATTAGGGACCAAATACCACAAATTACAATAGCCCAAAAATGAATTTTATTGTAAATCTACTAACACCAAAAAGTCATAACTTAATTAAATCACCCTCTAGGTTATACGAATACTCCGAAATTATACACCGTGCAATATTGTATATGCGTATTGGATACTTGGGTACTCAAATATTCGTACAATACTTGTAAAATACTCCACCGTGTCGTTTTCATTAATAAGAAAATAAAAAAAAAAGGATACATATCGAATACAAAGAAAGGCGTATAAAAAACACCCAGAATACTTGAAAGCATGTATTTCTACAAATAATTTCTAGATTATGTATATTATTAAGGTAAATATACATAAAACCCTTGTAGGACCAAAGACTTTGCATATGATATTAATAATATGGTTTTACTCAAGCACTTATATAAGAGATAGATGACATTATTCATTTTAATATGAAATAAAAAGTGAACTAAATATATATTATATATTTATAAAACAATAATTTCTTATTATAATATATTTTTAAATAAACACACATATTTTAACCTTATGCATTCTATAAATTTTGTTGTATTTATCGTCGTATTTATATAGGTGCACATAGATCACCCTCGTCACCAATAGACAAGGAATTTGGTATACAGTTGGACATTCTTCCACGTATGTATTCTGGTAAACATTTTCCTATTTTAGGGAGAAAAAAAAAGAAAAAGGAAAACCCTTTTCTTAACCCATCTTCTACAAAACCCCCCCTAACACCTAAAACCTTCAAAAACTTCCAGTTTGGGAATAAACATACACATCTTCACAACCCCCTTTCACTTAAGTTCTTAACCTTTGTCCAATTTCTAGGGAATTTATTAATACCCTATAAAGAAAAAACAAAGAAATAAATACAGAAAAATGTCAACTTTGTTTTATCCACTTGGACCATGTTTAGTACCATCTCCATTACCAGATAGAACACGAACCCGTAACCCAGTTTTCCATAGAACCCATTTGAGTAATTTTCCAATTCGTAGACCCTTATTGAGGGGCAGTCTTGGTGTGATCCGTTTCGGATTGGGTCAGGTACCAATTCCTGACCCAGGTGATGCTGAGGTGATGATTAAAGAATTGATTGAAAGAGCTGAAGGGTTTATGTACACCCTAGCTGATGCTGCAGTTACTTCTTCTCCAGTTGATACAGTTAGCTCAACAAAGCAGAATAGTGATTGGCTTTCTGGGATTACTAATGCCATGGAAGTTGTTTTGAAGGTTTGTCAAAGATTGTATTTTTATTGTGTATCAATATAAATTCTTTGATTTTTGTTTGTATCATGTTTTCTTTTTTAATGTGGTAATTGGTTGTTGGTGGAATCCTTAGAAAACTGAGAAATCAAGTTGAGGACTCTGTTCAAATATAAGCTTTTTCTTTTTAATTAATAATTGGAGAGGAAGTTGTGGTTTTGATAAGAATTGGAAAAGGATTAATACTTGTATTATTCTGTGAGAGTAGTTGTTTTCCCTTTTTCTTTTTTACTTGTTTTAGTTAACTTTCATTGTCATTTGCTTTGCAATAGTAGAACTTGATTCATTGAGGGTAATATGTTCTGTCACTTATGAATTGCTATGGAAGGTAGAGCTGATAGGACACATGCAACTAAAAGAACCTCCCTCAGAATTGAAGTGTGTTAAGAAACTAAGAAATCCCAATGTAGAGTGCAACATTTTGCGTAAAAATGGAATTTCCTGAATAGGAATATTTGTCTTTGTAAAGAGAAGTTATTGAATTATGAGCAAGATTTCTAACAAAATAGTAATTAAGAATAGTTTGTGTCGTTAATATGTAGCTATGATGACAAGGAAACATGGAATTGTCTTAATTCAAACTTATGATTAGCTCAACTTAGGATCTTGGGAAGAATTAGAAAAATGTTCTCCTCAACTTAGGATCTTGGAAACTAGAGAAGGGAGAAACATAACACCTTTTTCAATTCTTATTGATTCAGGTTTACTTTGTTCCTGGTATCCATTGAGGTCTAATTATAGTGGTTGTTCTTCTTTTTTCTTTTTTCAGGTTTTGAAGGATGGACTTTCCACTCTCCACGTTCCCTATGCTTATGGTTTTGCAATCATCTTACTCACTGTACTTGTTAAGGCTGCCACTTTTCCTTTAACAAAGAAACAGGTTATTTCCAGCGGTTATCATGCTATTTTCCTAACATATATTTCTTGGAGTATAAATATTTTCCTAACATATATTTCTTGAAGTTAAACTAATAACTTCTTAAACTGAAATGTCCAGGTGGAATCAACAATGGCCATGCAATCTTTGGCACCTCAAATAAAGGCTGTTCAAGAACGGTATGCTGGAGATCAGGTTACACTTTGTCCTTCGAGGAACGATCTTCTTCTTTTTTCTTCTGTAAATTTTACAATTAGTCTTGTGTTCAGTGATGATGCCTGTTAACTTTTAGAACAAAAAAGTAAATGAATCATGTACAATTCCAGAATATGTTTCTCAAATATGGCTATCTTTGCAGGAGAGAATTCAACTTGAAACAGCTCGATTGTATAAACTAGCTGGCATAAATCCACTGGCAGGTACTAAGCCCAAAATCAAACCAATTTTAACTGATACTAGAAGGAAACCGGGGAAAAGAAAATGAGTAATTGTTTAATTTCGCTATATGACCCGGATTGCTTCTACCCATACTCACTTCCAATGGAAGTGACTTAATTGTTCTCACCTGGTAATATTGAGCTCCGTATTCTTCTTTCTTTTTCATCCCCGTATTTTTGTTTGAACCAGGATGTCTTCCTACACTTGCCACCATTCCAATATGGATTGGCCTTTACCGAGCGCTTTCTAATGTGGCAGATGAGGTAAATTGCCCTCTTCTATTTTATGTCTTATTATACTGCATATAGTTAATTTATTTTGCTTGAAAACTTACACTGTATTTTTTTTATTGGAATCTGAATTTATATCTAGGGGCTTTTAACAGAAGGCTTCTTCTGGATACCCTCATTGTCTGGTCCAACAACAGTTGCTGCTCGACAGACTGGTAGTGGTACATCTTGGCTTTTCCCATTCATTGTAAGACCTCTATCATCCTTCCAATTATGTTGTGATGTTTACATATGAATAACAAGTATTACTCTCGGGAGGCATAAATGTCCATCCTCTTTATATGACCTCGGTGTTGTACTATGAACTCTAAAAATTTCCACTGGCATCATCTTCTTTTATGTAGGATGGTCATCCTCCCCTTGGGTGGTCAGATACTTTGGCTTATCTTGTCTTGCCCGTGCTTCTGGTTCTCTCTCAATATATCTCCATAGAGATTATGCAACCTCCTCAGGTTTTTCTCTAATTGATTATGTTTTCTTCTATATTTAAAGTAAATATTAGGATAGATAGCCATAATTAATTGGTATCTGATGAAGCTTATTTTGTTATCAATTCCAGAGCAATGATCCAAGTGTGAAGAATTCCCAAGTCATAACCAAATTGCTACCATTGATGATAGGCTATTTTGCTTTATCAGTTCCTTCTGGTTTAAGCATTTACTGGTAAGAAATAAGAACCTGAAATGTTTTTTCTCATAACTCCTCAGTTATATTTTTTGGTTCATAATCGTTTGCATACGTTTTGTGCAGGTTTACAAACAACATATTAAGTACAGCTCAACAAGTATGGCTTCGAAAATTAGGCGGTGCCAAAAATCCAATCAAGCAAGCAAGTGACGACAGAATAAAGAAAGAAGAATCCCAAGCTTTGAAATCCATCTCTCAAGCACCCTTACCCAAAACGGTGATTAAAAAAGAAGAGAAATTGACTCCTGAAGGGCTTCGTCCGGGTGAAAGGTTAAGAAGTTGCATATTATTTCATTAAAATGAATAGTGTGTGGTCTGATCATGCTTTGTGCCAGTCTTAACTTGTTTGTTTTTCCAGGTTTAAACAACTAAAGGAGCAAGAAGCTCGAAGAAGAAAGCAAATAGAGGAAGACAAGAGGAAAGCTGAGGAGGCAACAGCGAAAGAAAGTCAAATAACAAATGGTGAAGTAAAGAAAGAAACTAGTCCACTTGAGAAGGCAAATAGTAGTCATGGTGCTAATTCTGTTAGTAGTGGCGGTGTTTCTTCTAGCAGAGATCATTTTTCTGTGAACGGTAATAGTGCCAATTCAGAATCAAAGGATCACGAAGAATCATGTAATGACAAGGACGGAAATTCTGAAGTTTTAGATGATCACGAGAATGAAATAAGCAATCTACATCCCTATAAAAATCTCGACAAGGTACGCATTGCATTCTTGGATTTGAACTCTTCATTTTTTTCATGATTTCTTTCTGAATTTAAAAATCATTAAATCAAATAATACAAAGGACATTAAGGGAAGTTTTTGTTGTTGAGCTTGTTAGTGTATGTTATATTCGCCTGCTCTGAATGCAAATATAAATCTCTATTTGGTTCTTTACTATTCGGAATTGGTATTTGCAATAGAAAGTTTTTATAACCATTTTGAGCTAGTGATTAGTTATTTCATGTTTTAATTATGCAGGACTAAGTTTCTAGCTACTATTTGAAAGCCAAGATAATTTACATCGAGGATCCTTACAAATACAGCAACTGAGCGAACTTGTTGAAATGATAACCACAACCACAGGTTTCAAAGTTTTACAGGAACAGTTCATAAGAAACATAACCATGGCTTAGTATTTAAGCCTGTCTCATCCTGGGTGGAAGATGGATGGAATTTTCGGACATACGATCAGATTCAGAAACAAACTGTATCTACCTGCTAGGGAAATTTTTATGTTTTTTTTTAATAAAATAGTACATTCAAATATATTTGTTTGTTGGTTTATATAGTGAAATTTATAATATTTGTTCATATGGTGATGGCAAAAAATTTAGTGATGACTTTATAAAAGACATGAATGATTTTTGAAGTACCTGCAACTAAGGAGGAGGTTGAAAAAAGTAGATAAACAAACACTTAAACCCTCTCCTTTATATTGCTCCACACTTCACCTCTTTCATTGTTTTTGTGTTTGCACTTGACCCCCTTAGTCTTTTATAAATTGTTGTCATTCACTGCTTATGACTGTCCGATGGCCTTTGGGAAGTTAAGTGCACAAAAGTCTAAAATTGGGGCTGAAGTGCAAATTATTTTAATGATTATTGTTATTCCCGGGAGTACCCTCCCAAAAGAAAAAAAGAAGGGTCCCCCCCCCCCCCCCCCCCCCGCCCGGCTTTCTGACAAAACGTGCCTATTATTATGGGAGAATGTAGCCACTATCGAACATCTCGAGGTAGTAATTGGAACAATTTCAAAAGATGGAGGGGTAAAACAAAACCACATGAAACACCAAAGATGCTCCAAGTTGAGGGAGCAAAGTGCTATATATGTTGAATTAGGTAGACCGTAGACCTTTCTTTCTTCAATAGATATGATTGCTTACATTTAATTATTCTAACTTAATAAATTAATACAGGTTGGATGGTTTTGCTTTGTAGAAAAACATATTCAAAAGCACGCTTTCTATTCTGTAGAAGTAGCCAACCTTTGAGGAGTTAATGGCAATTTACCTCCTTTATTTTTATAATATTCAATTTACTTTCCTGTAATTTAAAAAAAAAAATACTTTACTCCTCTATAATCTCATAAAAGTTTCACATTGTTTCCCTAACAATTTTTTAAGTGACATTTTACCTCCCTATACTATGATAATGTGGTAGTTCACGTCCAATGTGTTATGATAAATGTGGCAATTTATCATTTAATTGTCTTATGTGTTACACAAATATTTTTCATATTCATAGGAGGGCAAAATGCTATTTTTCAAATCACAAGGAGATAAATTAAACATTATGTATTTTACAGGGGCTAAATTGATATTAACTCAACCTTTGAGTATTCGTTCCCTTATTCGCGGCTGCAGAATACATGCAATTCGACTTTTATACTCTTCATCAAAAGCTTTGTCATATAGTTAGAGTATGCGTAACCTCTTCATGTAATTTAATCATTCTTGTCATTCCAAATAATTTTTCTACAACAAAATCATCCTTTTTAGTTTGTATAAACAATTAATTCATATGAAGAAAAAAGATTATTACTATGTATAATATTATTTTATAATTAGTCCTGTATAAAATATTCTTAAAATAATAGCTAAATCAAAGATTCCCTTTTAAAAACATTTTCGATAATGGAATGAAAATAGTAGAGTAATTTTACAGTAACTTTGAACAATTTTGTACGTAATTATTCATGATCAAGTTAACTTGCTGTTCGTTAATTAATCAATAGTCGTTTAATTCAGGTTTTGGACTAGAGATGACGTGATCAAGATTTTTATATTCATTTGAAGACATGAACTGCTTGTATTATTAATTAAATTATATAGATGCAAAGGTCCCAATAATGGATGGTGAAAATGACTCAATCCTTCTGTCACAAAAACCACTAAATTATTAAATAATACTACTAAAAATTTAAAAGATAGGAACAAGTCCAATGGGGATTAGGCCAATGTAGAGGCACTGCCTACAAATATTTTATTTTATCTTTTATGAATTTTTTTTTTCCTGCATTAATTTACTGTTGTAAATTGTAATATTGCTTACAAAAAAAAAAAATAGTGTTATCAATAATTGCACTAATTTTAGAATATTAGGTACAATTTTGATTAGTAATTTCTGGGGCGTCACATTTCAAAGTATAATCCTGATGATAATCTTTTTGTAAACTTTTCATTGTACTGAACTATAATACGACAAAAGATAAAACACATGCCTCATGTCCAGATATATATATGTACAAGTTGTGTTTTAGTGTGTATGTTCTTTTTCTTTTGGGTAAACACCACTTTTGGTCCCTCTTATCATTAACTTTTTACAGAATGGTCCCTCTTATATTTTTTTTTCCACTTTAGTCCCTACTATGAATTATTTGTTTCACTTTAGTCCTTATCAAGTGGTTCAAGGCGATTCCGATAACATGTGATATGCTCATGAGGGCAATTTTGTCATTTCAAGTAAACTAACATGGATATTTTCGTCTTTCTAATTATTTAAAAAAAAAACTAAATTTCCAAACTAGGCTTTCATTCCAATCGAACTTAATCGTACATTTCGTTCCAAACTAAAGTTTTTTCCTAAAATCTTTTTCAAACACCAAAATTGCTCACCAATTAAACAATATCTCAAATAGTCTCAATAGTGAACGGACGAAAATGCCCTAAAAAATAATCATATGCATGTTATGTGTTATCGGAACAACCTGATAAGGATTAAAGTGAAACAGATAATTCATAGTAGGGACTAAAGTGAAACAAATAATTCATAGTAGGGACTAGAATGGAAAAAAAAACATAAAAGGGACCACTCTGTAAAAAGTTAATGATAAGAGGGACCAAAAGTGGTATTTACCCTTTTCTTTTAGAATACATTCATTATCAATCACTACATCATAAATCATTTCAATAACTATTTAAGTACATATAATTGTAAATAATAAATTTCTAGAAGTTATTAATTTCACTATATTTCTGTCGTATAAATATATGTTAAAAATATTTATAAATAATGTAACGATCGTACCTGCATTATCCGGATTTAAAAAACTTGTCAATCCTTGCTTCAATAAATTGTTTCAGTTTGACTTTTTAACATAATAATTAAGAAAATAAAATTCGTTAAACTGTCGAAATCTTCAGAAGTTTATTTTAGAAGTACATGCATAATCTTGTTTTGTACCTAGTTAATCACTATTGCCTTGTTTTAAACCTATAATAATAGTTGTTACATTTGAAATTAATAACATTAACTAGCTAGGTCCTAGACTCCTAGTACGTGTATACATTGGTATATGAACCTTAATCAAAAGGTTAAAAGCAGGTGGTTAAAAACCCTCAATCTTGGGTTTTGATATGTTTCAATTATACAATTGAGTTGATTGTTAAATATTAATTTAGCAGGAATCCTAAGGCCTTCTATTAGTTAATTGTTTTTTTCTTTTTTTTTTTGGTGGAGCATTGAGAAATTGTGTTACTTTTAAAAGTTAAAAGTGCCTTGTGAATATTTTGATTATTAGGACCACCAAACAGGCAAACACACCATAAATGGACCGGAGATTCTTAACCATTGTATGTCTATCATAGATCATAGGGTAAATTATGGATAGTTGGATACTCCTAAGGTTACGCTTAAGGGATTTTTGCACGTCACCCCTCCAGAAAAGTTTTATTTTCGCACTTTTCCCTTTATAATTGAAAAAACATGACAGTACCCCCTATAAGTTGATAAATGAGTGCACTTTACCCCTAGTCATTTTTAAGTAATAAAAATATCACTCAGAGGATTTTCTGCAATAACAAATAAATTTTAGGGGATTAAGTGCACATAATTTTAAAATATCCAAATGTGACTTGCATTTAAAAAAATAAAAAATATTTAGTTATGATTTTATACGAAAATTCAAATTTATAAAAAAGAAATTTTCATTAGTCCTATTTTTTTTTTTTTTTGTTACAAATAAATCATGTATATTCTAAAAATGTTTTAATCAAATCAAAGAAGTTTGAAAGTAAAACCATTAAAATAAAAAATATGTTATAAGACTAAAATTAGATTACGATGTGATTATCAAGGTAAAGAATTCTATGAAAATATGCTTTGAAATGTTAATATTCTAATAACTTAAATTAATAATATTTTGTGCATTTAGCCCCCCAAAAGATTAAAATTATTGCATTAAACCCCAAATTTTCATTTCTACCCTTTGGAAATCCAACAAATTATTGACCAGGGGGCAAAGTGCACTCACTTATCAACTTCTAGAGGGTACTGCATGTTTTTTCAATCATAGGGAGAAAGTGCGAAAATAAAACTTTTTTCAGGGGTGACGTGCAAAAATCCCTATGCCTAATTATAGAAATCTTCCTCACGTATTGGGTATTACATCACATTTTACAATTAACTCATTGCCATTAAACTTTTTCCAATTTTTTTCTTCGCAATGTTGAATATCTTACATATATTAGAACTTGGGTGCTAATTGTTATATATTATTATAGTGATAATTATATATTTGATTACCAAAATAATTGATAAAATTTATAATTCCCCATAAGTTTCTATAAATATTGCAAAAAAAATATATATACTTATTTACATATTATTAACAATTTAAATTGTATAAAAATCAATTAAATAGAATTTTAATAATAGTATTTTATAAATATAAATAATTTTTTTTACATATTTAGTTAAATGAATTTATTTTCTATATTAGTAAATTTAATAAAATTCATTGTATTATTAATCAAATATTTAATTTAATAAAGTTTATATTGTATTGTAAACAATATTTATTAATGCAACAAAAAATATTTTTTAATTAGCGTAAATATAATTTTATATTTAAAAATTTATTATTTAATTATTTAATTTGTTATTATAGAAATTAAAATATTAATAAATATAAAAATGGCAGTATTTATTGGAATTTATTGACAACTTATAAATTATATCTTATCAATTTTATATCTTATAAGATATAATAATTAGCACTCAAATTTAAAATTTATAAGAAATTATAGACAATATAAATAACCCCAAGGAAAAAGTTGGAACATTTTAGGGACAATGATTAATTGTAAGAAGGTAACAAATCTGAAAGCGAAGTTTATAACGTACAATACATGAGGGGGATTTCTGTAACTATGTCTTACCTCAGGAGGTAACCGTAATTTACCCTAACTCATATACTCCATATGAACTTCATCAATTAGTTTATATTATAAATCTAAAACTAAAACGGGTCTACATTAGAGTATATTAAAATGGACAAATGTTTTTAACATGCATATAGGTCGAGGAAGAGTGACAATCTATTGGTCGGGACTGAATCAAATTGGGTCGAGTTAGAGAAAATATTATTGTCATTGTCAAAATTGGATCAATCACAACACATCGAGCTAGATAAATATTGAAGTAAAATTGGCCAAGTGAAGGTGTTGTTGAAATTTCATCTTAGTGTATGTGTATCTACTTCCTCGGCATATTGTTCATCTAATCGAACTTAAATTTGAATCTTGTTAATTTTAGTCCAATCCCACTCAACTAAAAGAATCCAAGTTAAATCTAAAAGAAATTACCCTTCACCCTACTCAGTTAATTAAAAAAAGAAAATGGACAAGTTGGATTAGGTATATTCTATTTACCCATAAATAAACTACAGCCCATTTTGCCAACAATAAGTTGAAGTGACATCCTACTTTTCTAGGGCAGAAGTTCCTAAATAAACGGATCCATTATTTAATCTTAATTAAATATTTCCACAGGTTATTGAACATTACACCTGCCAAAAGTACTTAGGATTATGGCTGTCAGAATGTTACTGGGCAGATATGAACCCAAATTCAATCCAATCTATAGTGTGATATATATGTTCTATAACAGATTCTATGGAGTTGATTCAGTTAAGAATATTCATAATTTGAAATGTTTGAATCAAATATGAATATAAATTGATCTAGTCCATTAAAGGTCTGAGTCCAATAATAAATATTATATATATATAAAATTACTTCTATAAATAACACTAATAATATTTTGTAATAAGTATAACAAGACATCAAAAAATATTATATTCATGATCTCAATTCTATGCATACTTCACCTAATAATATGAACTAATTCGGATATATTAAGGATATTTCATTGTTTTCAAGGTGATTTGTTTAATCATTTGTTATAATATTTTCTATGATGGAGCTTACTTTAAAAAACAAATAAAAGTTTTAATGTTTGAGCTTAGTTGAATAAATGTACTGTTAAAATATTGGTTGCATTCAAAAAAATTGATGAGAGATTGAAAATGAAGACTTTATTAGATTAAAAAAATCGAGATTCGATCAAATTCGAGAAAGATTCGATGGACTCAAATTTTTTAGACCCAAGCCAGATCTGAAGTTGGATTTGAATCAGGCTTGATCTGACCTAAATCCAACCCAAATTTTTTTTATTAGTATTGACTGTCCCTACTTAGATAATTGATTAGCAGTCTATTGCATCCCCTTTGATGACATTATGATTCATCTTTTTATTAGTTTGGGTATTTTACAGGTTATCCCATTGTGATATGTATAATGAACAATTTATTTCCATATGACATAAAAATAGGTCTATTAAACGTTTTATCTCCCAAGTAATTTCGTCCGTAAACACATAGAAACATGTGAGAGATAATGTACCATTTTCACAAAACATAAGAGTATAGACAATAAAATCTAAGATTAACACATGGTATAATTTGCTATGA
Source organism: Penstemon barbatus (assembly GCA_003313485.2). Lineage (NCBI taxonomy): Eukaryota > Viridiplantae > Streptophyta > Magnoliopsida > Lamiales > Plantaginaceae > Penstemon > Penstemon barbatus. The sequence goes on along the minus strand of CM064883.1, from coordinate 12,920,539 downwards.
ACTCATATTCTTAGGTAGTAGTACTAAAACCTTGTTGTTGATTTTTTTTTTTTTTGGTAGAAGTAAATTCATTCAACAAGAGAATCAAATAAGTTTGTTTGATGGACTTGCTATGAACTCATAATAAGTTTTTTTTGTTGATGGACTTGCTATATTCATGGCTAAAATATTGGTTTAAGATTTTCCCTTTTTATTTATAAATTGATGATCTTTGTGAACATGAACTAGTGCATTGATTACAAATTACAAATGAGAGCAAAGTCTCTCCATAAAAATTAAAAAAAAAAAAATGACATTATATAAATGATATTTCACCCTTACACAATTAATTTCCCAAGAACTAAAACCAGGAGAGTCCTAGTTAGATCCGATTCAAATGAATTTACAAGATCATAAATGTAATTTGTGATTTTTCACTTTCTTGCTAATATTATATTGCAATTGAAATAAATATAATAAACTTTATTTTTTTCTTAAACCTATTGAAAGGAATTTGAATCGGTATAAAATATTTGGATTTGTTTGCTCCGATAACTCCTATTCCAAGATTTTTGGTTTAGATTCAATCCCTTACCTTATCTCCACATGAAATTCACCATGTGATGTGGCTTCAATATCAAGAATAAAAATATAGTGACAAAAGAGCAATTCACATTTCACACCCCGAACTACTTCTTTATGACATTTTTGTATCCTAAAATTGAAATCTTAAACTCTTTATACCTAGAACTGCAAATTATTGGTAAAATGCACCTTTCTAGGATGCAAAGTGTTCAATTTATTATCATGAATATATAATTTCTGAGTGCAATATAACAAAATATAATTTATTTTTCTGGCGCAGTTACACATTTTTGTGCGTGGAGTGAGAGGAGAAGCCAGAAAGCAAAATAAGGTGACACCTCATTTATATGGAGGATTCTAGGGTGCCGCTACGTTAGGTGTCGCTATTATACCATAGAATGTGACACATATTACGTGGTAATACCACCTAATGTGATATTAGCGGCACCTAACGTAGCGGCACCCTAGAATTTTCCCATTTATATATTTGTGTTCCCTTTGAATTACATTCCATCCGATAGAGAAAATAAAGGGGCTTGCTTATATATAACAACATCACATATTTCACACACATACTATCTATCTATCTTATTCTTCAAGAACAAAACTCTTTCACTTCTCTCTCTACAAAATATATATATATATATATAATATATATTATATATTTTATTTATACAGAGAAACATCCCTTTAAGAAACCATTTATTTCTAACCCCCCTCTTTATTCATCATCATCATCATCATCATCTAAAAATTCAACCAAAAAATTACATGAAAACTCACTTGATCGGATAAAAACCCAATTTAGGATTGTTCCTTTTTCATCAGAATTGGGATTGCTAATTTTTTTTGTATAGAAGATGAACCATGGGTTTTGAGGAATCCTCTGCCTATTTTGCATGTAAACTTTGTTTTTAGAATTTGTGTTACTTGATCTGTTTGTGTACCAGAATGTACAGAATTAAGACTTACCCTTTTGTTAATATACTCTGTTTTTAGCATTTACTGTAAAATTTCACTTGATCTTCACTGCTGAATTAAGGGTTGTACTTGTTTTATTGATCATCTAAAATATTTACACGATTGGATTTTTTGTGGTCAATTTGTGTGTACAATTGTTTGATTATGGTGATCAGTATTGTGGGATCATTTCTGATCATTACTTTAATTAGTCTTATTTTTGTCATCACAAACTTCTGGGATTTCTTCATTAGGCGTTTTTATGAAATTTTACCCTTTTGGTCATTGAACTTTTACTTTTTTGGGTTTCTTTTTGTGTGGAATATCCTTTATGGATGCTTTGGTATGCTTCATGAAACAGTATTGCTATTTTCTGCATATGTATAATCTACAAGTATTCTTTCTTGTGTTGAGTTTGCTTGTTCTAAAATTTTATGCCTTTCTCGGCCTTTTGGCTAAGATCAAGTGTAGTTTGCTTGTTCTAAAATTCTTGGTATTATGCTCACATTTGGGAAGCACCCTCCTTTGCCAATTTTATATGGTCTGACTGGATTGCAGAAAGACAGTTTAATTTCGTTTTACCATAGTTTTAATCATGTAATCGGATCAACAACAATTATTCTTTGCTTGGTATAAGATTTGAGTGGTGTGGAATAAATGACAGTCAGATAATTTTTTTATTTACTCATCATAGTATTGGTTTCTAAGCTAAAAAGGTTTGGCTTCCTATAAACAGAAGTAACTCTGCTGATGACAACTACTATTTTTCTTTGCAATATGTAGTTCAATTTGGATGCTTTCATGTTTCAGTGTGTTGATAATTGTCTCTTCTAATTTCGCAGGCTTCAATACAAGTTCTCTGATCAACTAATAACTTAAAGGTACTTACTTGGTTGAGTGGAGGTTTAAACCAAATGACACCACATTTATACGTGTTTTTGTGCTTATTTTTTTCAGGAAATTAAATCTTCATCTCTGCCTAGTTAGGGCACTGCAAAACTTCAGCGGTGCCCATGGATGCCACTACCGGTGGAACCTCAAGTGTTCAATACCATAACATTTCCGAGCAAACAATAACTTCACTTGTACCCCCTCCCGTAACTTATCAAAGGCAACAACGCCATTGTTTCGGAAATGTCACCCCCGGAGAATTCCCTTTATCCGCCAATCCCTCAATCGTTCTTCATGTTCTCACCGGTTGTAATCTCGACCCACAAGATCTCGCAAAACTCGAGGCAAGTCTGCTTAATCTTATCTTAACTATAAAAGAACCTCTTAATCAACATTAGAATTGATGGTGCTGCTGATTGTGTGTATCGTTATATCTTCTGCAGGCAACTTGTTCTTTCTTTAGACAGCCTGCGAACTTCGCCCCTGACAATGAACTCTCGTTAGCCGAGCTTGCGGCACTTGATATGTGTCAGAAGAGAGCCATATTTAAGCCAATGACAATTGAACAAAGGCAAGACTTGAAGCAAAAATGTGGCGGTTCTTGGAAACTAGTACTGAGGTTTTTACTGGCTGGAGAAGCATGTTCAAGGAGGGAGAAGTCGCAGGCGATAGCTGGTCCTGGCCACAGTGTAGCTGTGACTTCGAAAGGAGCTGTTTATTCGTTCGGCTCTAACAGCTCGGGACAGCTAGGCCATGGAACTACAGATGAGGAGCCACGCCCTCGACTAATTAGGTCGCTATTTATCTGTTAGTGAAGAGCTAAATGCAGAAGTACCCCTTGTACTTTGCCTAATTGGCAAAAAAAACCTCTGTTCTTTATATTAGCAAAAAACCCCATGTGTTCTTTTTTTATTAGCCAAAAAAACCCATTTGAAAATTCCTTCATAAATTAATAGGGAGGTTATTGCCTATTTTTTAAGTGATCAGGGGGTTATTGCCAATTTCCAAAGTTGCATTTTTTGGTTGGGGTTTACTAGTCATTTTTCTTGCAAAATATGTAGAAGGGTAGTTTTTGCTAATAAAAAATGCAGAGGGGTTTTGGTAATAAAAATAACAAAGGTTTTTTTGCTAATTAGGCAAAGCAAAGGGGGTAGATTTGCATTTCACTGGTGAAAGATGGTTGGTTTAAAAGAGGATTTAATTGAGCTTGTTCTAATGCAGATCTCTGCAAGGCATACGTATTATTCATGCGACCGCAGGGGCAGGCAGGACGATGTTAATTAGCGATACGGGACGGGTCTATGCATTCGGAAAGGACTCGTTTGGGGAAGCCGAGTTCGGTGTTCAGGGTAATAAATTAGTAACTACACCTCAGTTAGTTGAATCATTGAAAGATATCTTTGTTGTGCAAGCTGCTATTGGGAATTTCTTTACGGCTGTATTATCAAGAGAAGGCAGGATTTACACATTTTCATGGGGAGATGAAAGCAAACTTGGCCATCAAACCGAGACAGAGGATTTGGAGCCTCGTCCTTTGTTGGGGGCACTTGAAAATATACCGGTAGTTCAAATTGCAGCTGGATATTGCTACCTTCTTGCTTTGGCTTGTCAACCCAGTGGCATGTTAGTTCATTCTATAATTTTTTTTATAGAGTTAATGGCAGTTTACCCGCTTGATATGCATAATGTTCAATTTACTCCCCTTTGAATTGAAAAGAGCATTTTACCTCCAAATAATCTTATAAAAGTTTCACACAGTCTCCCTGACATTTTCAAACTTAAAAAAGGAATACAAATTGGCAAAATTACCTCTCTTATGTATTGAACTTTAACCCAGTCAATTTATAAATGTGGCACTTTACCCCCCGTGTTATGAAAGATGTTGCAATATACCCCCTGAAGGGTACTTTTATCTTTTTACGCAACACTTTTCATGCCCCTTCTCAATTTTGGGTGAGTGTGTTACACTTTATCTTGGAAGGAGGTAAATTGGTCCTTTGAAATTTTTACAGGGGGTAAAGTGCTCTTTTCAAATCACGAGAGGGTAAATTGACATTAACCCTTTCTTTATAAATTGAAATAGTTTACAAGATTTGAAATTTTCAAGAACTATTGTCTAACTTGAGATAATTGAAATTTCGTGTTGTGTTATATTTTGCCATATATAGGTCAGTGTACTCTGTGGGTTGTGGATTGGGTGGAAAGCTTGGGCATGGAACTCGAGTCGATGAGAAGCTACCGAGATTAATTGAACAGTTCCAAACTTTAAATCTTCAGCCTGTAGTAGTTGCAGCTGGTGCTTGGCATGCTGCAGTGGTTGGAAAGGATGGAAGAGTATGCACGTGGGGGTGGGGTCGATATGGATGTTTGGGACATGGGAATGAAGATTGTGAATCGGTTCCTAAGGTGGTTGAAGCATTGAGCAATGTCAAAGCTGTTTATGTTGCTACAGGAGATTATACGACCTTTGTTGTTTCCGATAGTGGTTACGTTTATTCCTTTGGTTGTGGAGAATCATCTAGTCTTGGACATAACACTGCTGCTGCTGCAGATGATGAGCAGGTTTGTTTTCGACTTTGGGCTCGAACACCCTTGGGTATAGTAAATGGTACTCCATGTCATTTATGATTTACAAGCAGTTCTTGAATCATATGGCATCTTTTAGGATAATTTACACTAACACACCTGAGATTTTGGTCATATTGCGAGACCTCCTAATTTTCGGGAAATTACACAAACCTTTTTAATTGGACGTACCCTCGCGGTTAAACTGATAATACATGGATACATATTTTCTTATTTAAAGAAAAGAAATGCTAAAAATTAGACATTACTTACTAAGGCACCCTTTCCATGTACAATTAGCCCTAAGGTTTGTATCATGTAAAAAGGGTTTTCCTATTGCCGTCCATGAATTTGGGTCAAAATCTGAATATGTTGATTGAGGACATTTTGGAAAATCAATCTAATTTCTTGATGATGTCGTCTCCATTAGGATATAACTCTGCAAGGTGTAAATGTAGTGAGTTGCATACTTCAAGATGGAGTATGTATGTGTAATTACATTAGGGGTCTTGTTGTAATACACAATGGGAAGTTTGTGTAATTTCCTTTTTTGGTTAACCAGAGTCTTGTGTCGTATGCTTCAAGCAATGTATAATCTAACGTGTGCTTACTTTTTTGAAACGGGGACGAGATTTTATGTCTGCCCTTTTCAATCTTAACATGAACTTATCATAACTAACTAGTGATATTTGGTATAAATTTCAGGGAGATAGGCACACAAACGTCTTAAGCCCGGAGCTAGTGACATCACTAAAACAAGTAAACGAAAGGGTTGTACAGATAAGCCTCACTAATTCCATATACTGGAATGCTCACACTTTTGCACTTACGGAATCTGATAAGCTATACGCATTTGGTGCCGGTGACAAAGGACAGCTTGGTGTTGAGCTCATTGAAAATCAAACCGAGAGGGCAAACCCGGAGCGTGTCAATGTAGATCTCAGTTAATAACTACTCTTATTACTGATGGTAACATCATGGGTACATTGTGTTTTATGTTAATTTATGTAAATAGAATCAATCATGTGGAAGAAGGTTCTAGGATGTAGGAGCTGCAGAATTAACCTCTTAGAAATTTGTTAGCTCTTTGCCTCAACCAGTAAATATTTAGAAGACATTGTCAAGGTTGTTTTTATGACTTATTTAAATTTATGAAAGTCTTTCCATTAATTTGAAATCTGTGAACTTTAATTGTTTCAAATAAAATTTGTGGACTGCAGTCTATTTCTCCTGTACTATTACTGTAAAGTCATTTTTTTTTCCTTTGGTTTAATTTAATTCATTTATTGATGTCGGTATCATTTCTGGGCTCTAGCAGTGCTAAGATTCTTGACCCATCACATTCAAAAATTGAATGTCCCGAAACTTTTTGCATATGTAGATTGAAGGTTTTTTTGGTAAAATATAACTTTTCATTACCATAAAAGATAAAATAATAAAATATAAAATAAAATAAAAAGGTTCTTCGATAAAGCACACATTATACTCAAAAAGGGGATGCACACATTAATGGGAATTAAACTAAAAGGAATACAAATCGATGAATCTGACCAGTTGGAATGAATGGAAGGCCCAAGCAGCAAGATTGTGCGCGGAAAAGTTTGATATTTTCGGAGCAAACTTGATATTCGATTTTGGCCAACAAGCTCAAAATTTTCAAATTTCTTCGATAAAGCCACAAGCAGATCTATGTGAAACCTTACAACTGTTAGATATTTTAAAAATAACATGGAGACAATCGTTTTCTATTCATACTTGGATTCGTTTGTTTTTTGTAATTTTCTTATTGTTTTATAGTTTTATAGTTGAGTTACTAAAATTCAAACTTTTGTTCGACCTTATAGAGTTGAAAAATAATATATTGAAATAGAATTGCTTTTGCTTTCATTGGCCAAAAAATATTTGAATGTATATTGTCTTTATTGGGAAATAAAAAGCATGAAATTCACCTATATTTTAGGAAAGATTTACAAAATTCTTTGTGTCATTTTTTTTTAAAGGAAATCCTTATGTTTTACCAAATGTTGTAAACTTTTCCTTTTGCTTGTTCAAAGGGGTGGTGCAAGCCAAATTGCAAGGTTGATCTGCTTCATCCATTGAATCTTGAAGCCAATGATTTTTTATTTTTTGTTTTTATTTATTCTTAGTTAATAAAATTCTTTTTTATTAAATAACAAATTTCTTTAATTTATGATTATTTTAAAAATATAACATTTATTTAAGAAACTTAAAAAAAAAAATCTTAAAATATTAAACATTAAAAGAACGTAACTTTAATTTAAGAAATTTAACATTGATAATCTGTAAATTAAATAACATTGTAAGAAACTAAATACAATTTATTATTAATAAGTGATAGTGGAAAAAAATGAGGATTGAAATTAAATGAAATTAATAGATTGAATCATTAGAGATGACTATGAAAAATAAAGGGAAAGCTGAACTTGAAATTTAAGGAGAAGCTAGACTTAGGCTGAGGAGTCACTGAAGATCAGGGCCGGCCCAAGTGCTAGGCAACTTAGGCCGGTGCCTAGGCTCCCTGTTCAGAGGGCCCCAAAATTTATATTTAGGTCTTTAGAAAAATTAAAAAATTAAATATTTTTAATTTTATTAATTTTATGTACATAACATGTACCATGACTCACTTGGTAAGACTTTCTCATAATGAGTGGGAGGTAGGGTTCAAATCCCAATATTGAGTTTTTTTTCATATATTTTGATTCTTTATGTTATTTAACTTTTTTTTTTAAAATAATGTTCGTCTTTTTTATTAGCCTTTCGTTATTTAACTTCTTGTCAATTTTTTTTCTTAATAAGTACCTCAAAAATAATTCTTTCATAATTATTATAAAAAGAATACGGTTTTTTCTTTGAAATATAATTTTGATGCTTCTTACTTTCTCACTTAGTACATTGCAAAAAAGAATTTCACCCCCAATAAAATTGGTCTAGCCACATCCATAATTTTATATGTATGTGTATCTTTTTCTTAATTTTATATATGATATATAAATTTTTCTATACATGATAATATATAATTAAGAATGTCACGAAATGAAATAAAGTCAAGCAATCAATTATGATATTTGTAAAAGAATGATAGAGTTAATGATGTACATATACTTGTAAAATTTGCTTCGGCTAAAACAATAATTTTAATATTAAAAATTATACTAAAAAATTCACGGTTAAATCTTTTGAAAGTTAAATAAGTTTGTTATTTAATTATCTATCTAAAAAATACTAATACGTTAGAGAAAATAATATGTTAATATATAATTTATATTTTTTCCTTTAAAATAATAAATTGATCATATATTTTTTATAAGAACATGCCCCAAATTTGAAATTCGCCTAGGATCCCCAAATGTCTAGGACCGGCCCTGCTGAAGATGATGAACTTAAATTGCAAACTCCGTTAGTCTTTATTTAAGTTAAGTGATTCAGCTATTTTTATGAAAAACATAGTTCTTGGCTTTAAAGATGGGTGGGTGAACTATGGAACTATGACATAAGTTGTTGCATTATCCACACCATCCATCATGTTAGGGGTTTTAGGGACACTTTTTTATGTAAAAATGTACCTAAAAATGACTTAACATGACAGATGGTGGCTATCCAGAAGATAGCCACGAATATTCCCTAATATGAAACGATATTCAAATACCTAGAGTGCATGGATTTTGTATCGGTAATTCCGTATTATTAATTCTTTTCTTTTTATTATATATAGGATATTAGTATTTTTAATCGTGAATTTTCTGGAATGCAAAATAATTTTCAAATCCTGATTTATTTTTATTTTTATTTGAAACAAATCCTTCATTAAGAACTCGTACGGCATATATGTGCATTTATAGAAGCTACGAACGGATTGAGCTCATCCAATATAGGTGAAGGCCCAAGCAATGTCGAGCCCAATTATCCAACTTTGGACCTGGAAAATATTGGCTTAATTTACAGTTTTACCTAAAGGAGTATAGTACAAAAACTAGAGTATCAGTTTAGCAACATCTTCTGAGATTATGGGTTCAAGTTTCGTTCATTTATCTTAATATATAATCGAGATATTCATTTTTCATTATTGAGCAAATTAAATTTGTATCTATTTCAATTAAGTCGAACAGAAGTTAATAGCAATTTATCCAATGTGAATTATGTATAATATTCAACTTATCCCATGTGATTGAAAAATGAGGGTTTTATCCTCCTCACATGATTTTATAAAAGTTTCACATTGTCTTTCTGATATTTTTAAACTTTTAAAAAAATATGAATTGACAAAAATATCCTCTTAGACATGGCACTTTACCCCACTATTTTATGATCAATATTGCACATTACCCTCTATGTTACAAAAATATTTTTATACACATTTTTTATTTCGAAGAGTGAGTTATACTCTCCGATTGAAGGATATATCTTGAGATTTAATCTTCTTTTTTCAAATCACAGGATATTAAATTAAATATTATGAATATTATATGGGGTGAATTGACATTAACTAGCTTGACACGAGAATCTTTTTTCACTCGTGGATTTTGTAAAGCTCAACAACATATAACCATGATATAAGTAATTGCCGCTTAGTTGAAGGTAATTACATTACATTAAAGCTTCCAAAACATATATGGATCTCTGGCTCTGCCAAATTACATGAAAATTCAGATGATCACGTGAAAATATATATGCACCGTATACACCGTACCGTACCATACCATTTTAGAGGGAGTATTTGAAAGGTACAATTAATAATGCTTACGAATTGAATAATTAAGAAGGAGAATTTAGCTTGAATTATTGTACGTAATCCATTGAATAACATGTGACCTTACTACAAGCATAAAAGATTCCCATGCCAGTTCAACGGATACAAATGATTGAACATGCCTGTATTTGGGCAATGTTTATCCAAATACTTTGTGGAAAATATATCATGCTCGCAATTAATAATAACATTAACAAAATCTAAAATATGATTAGTAATATCTATGGCTATAAATAGCTTATTAAATATAACTTCGTGTTTTTATATCAACGTTCATTTGGTGTTGATTTTGGATATATACATCCTTTTTTTTTTTTTTCGATCATGGCGACGTTGACTGGCGAGATTACTTTAGTGCTGTAATATTTATTTTTCGGATATTGGCACATGTAACTATTAACTAATAGGGACTCCTTACATTCCTAAATTGAGAATTATTTGTCGATGAGTTAGTAGCATGTCAACAAAAAGTGAGGCTCCATGATCGATCAAGAGGTCATATGTTCAACTCCCATTAGTGTGATTATTTCTTTAGTTTAATATTCATTATTATAATTAGTTTATCTTTGTACTTTATTATCAATGAAATATTTTTCGATATATTGATTGATGTAATGAATAGATTTCTTTATATAATGATGTATTCGCTGTCTAAAAATAAAATTATCATCTATTGAACCCAATGTGCATAATAATTACAAAGTCAAACAAAATTATTGTTTGAATTTGTTTTGTGTAGATATTTTATTTATTTGAACATTATATTAAAGCTGATATTAAGACGAATGATTTCGTAAAAGTAATTTGATGAAACCAAACACTCTTAATTTAAAATGTCACCTTCATTGACCCCAGAGCTGAAGTATCGTATATGTCCCCAAAGTAAAGGAGTTTTTTCGAACTTTGTCGGTAAGTCTATAAAAATGTCACCTTCTGCAACATTGACATTTAAATGACTTTATTATAACATTTAATAGCCAAAAATTAATATATAGCATTTAGATGACTTTATTTATAGCATTTAATAGCCACAAAATTAATATGGTTTAAAAGTGATGTTTGACAAACCACTATGATTTTGATCACCTTAACAATTTATTAATATAACATATAAAAAAGAAAAGATTAGTTTAGAAATTTAAGAAATTAATCAAATAAATGAACAAATTGATGGAATTATAATATGCTACTATAACGAATATGTGGGTCGATTAACTCATCTTAAATAGCTAGGTTAAAAATCAAATTAAGTTGCAAGGATATTAATTTAAATTTGATCGTGTCAAAAACTCATGTAAACTCAACTAATTATACATAATAAATTAGATATGAACAAAAAAATTCATTTTCGAGAAATTTGAGCTCGAACAATTACCCAATTAGATCAATGATTAGAGTCTCAATAAATATAGGTAAAGTAGTGTTTGGGGTTTACCTACGAGGACATTTTGTGGGTTATTATGAAGGGCAAAATCAAGAAAGGGACAAGCCACATGGGAGCAACGTGCCCCTGGCCCAAAAGAGTGGCCACGTCATCAAATTGCCGGTGTAGTACGGACCTTACGGCACTTGCTTTCCTTTTATTTCTTTTTAAGGCGGGTTTTACGGTTGGAACGGTTAAAACCATGTGAAATTTTAATTGTTCTTTCTTCTATTTGTAATATTTATACTTTTATCAGCTACGTTTCAATATTATAAGGTCATCTCCAATGGAGATGGTCGGAGTCGGGGGGAGGGGGCTACAGGGTGGGCGGAAAAGTGACCTTCAGTGGGCGGGGCTCAAGGGCGGGGTGGGAATTGGCCGTGGTTGGGTTCGCGCGAGCCCTCGCCGCGGCCCGGGGTCGCGTCTGTATAATTGGGTTAAGTCATGGGACATCACTTGGCGTCTCTTGACTGGTTCTTTTTTTTTTTTTTTATAAATTGTTTTTTTAATGTTTTTAAATAAGAAAAATTAGTTATTTAAATAGATAATTAATAAAATTAAATTTCCTCCTAAATTAAATTAAATTTGTAGAATTGATGATTTTAGTAAAATTTGTTTGTATATTTATTGTAGTCATCAATTTTAATTGAATTATTTAATAAAATAAAATTTAATTTTTTTAAATTAAAATCATTAATAATTTATTAGACTTGTAATTAAATTTATTTAAGGACAAATCACTAATAAATAAATTCAACATTTTATTTTAATTTTTTTATTCTAATTAAAAATTTAATCATTTAATTACAATATTGGTGGTGACTATATATTTTTAAAAATATCGAATTAGTTAGAAAATATAATTAAACACTTATATACACAAACAATTTAAATTTATACTTAAATAATAAAATGTTTAAATACATACTAAAATTAACAAGATAAGTAAATTCAAACATTACATTCATTATTAACCGTATTTTGCATACACGTGGGCTATTAAGATTAAGTCTTTCTGAAGTCTACGGTTGATTTCCTTACTCTCCTTAATTTTAATATTTTAAAAATTATTAATAATTTAATTACAAGATGCAAATAATTATTAGTATTATTAAAATTAATATTAAAAATAAAATTAAAACTATAATATTAATAGGTGAGAGTGGACAAAGGAAAAAAAAATGGAATTAATTCCATTCCAAAGCCCTGCCATTGGAGATGACCAGGCAGGGCCAGCCCAAGGGCTCCGGAGCCCTGAGCCCCCTACCACCATTAATGGAGATGGCCTAAAGGCGAATAAAATGAAAGACCGAGTCTAGACCAAGTTCTCCAATACAATGCAATTACTACAAGTCTACAACTACAATAAATAAAGTACAAATAAAATAAAAGATGGAAAAACTAACTTTTTAAGAAACCAAAACGAAAATCTAAATATCTCATCTTTTTTCCTCCGTTCACAAAACTATTCATAAATTTTCCAAACTGTCCTCTTGAAAGGGATAAGACTATGGAAAGAATTGTAAAGATGCTCTCTATGTTACTATAATTTAGTATATTGGAATTCGTCTATAATGGGCACATCAACTTGATAGTTATTTGATCGTCATAATAAGCAAAATTATTAATTGTCTGAACACACATTTTATCATTAAAAAAATTACCAAGAAATAAATCGAAAATTTACATCAATCCAACTAAAGATATCTCAATGCACATTTAGCCACCCGGCTTGACTAATTAGTTATATCTCTATTATATAATATATTATAGTAAAATTGAATTTACCATTTATATATATCCAACAAAAATTAGGAAAAAGAAATACTAGAGAAGAAAAATTTATCAACTAAACTATCTATGTGCACCATTATAAGTAACAGTAGTTTCCTATTACTTATTTAATGAGAGCATAAATAGTAGTAGATTTGACAATGTCGGCACATTTATAGCTAGCTAATAGAACTTTTTCTACATAACAAAAAAAATTCATTTGTGGTATGACTTTTGAGCCATATGGCAAGTGAACTCACATGGAATTGAATTTTGATATAAAATTTTTATTTAATTATTAGTTATGTAACGAAAATTAACGTACAGGCATTCTCGAACAGTACTGGTATATATATATCTTGTTAATTCTTAATTGAATGATCAGTACCATAATAAACACAAATATGCTGCTTTCATTAATTAATATTCCAATCATTGTGTGATAATTGGGTTGCAAAGTCAAAAATTATTTTGTGGGATTAGTGTACAATATTAGTATTATATTGTAATACTCCTCTATGTCAAATGCGACCGTCGGTGAACTAGCTAGCCATATGCTCCTAATGACAATGTCAACCCTTAGCTTTTCTTTTTTCTAAATTTCTCAAATTTGAGAGTTCAAAGTCAAATATACCCTGATTTCTGCAGCAAAGTACATCTTTTGTATGCAGAGATATTTAATGTAAATTCAAATATAAAAATGACACGAATTTTGAAATATAGTTCATATTTATTTAATCTAGATTCATATTATTATTATACGAAATAATAATTTTTTAAAAGGTAATTTTTATTATAATATTAAATATATATCATTATTATTTATATATAAATAATAATTAAATGTAATTTGTTAAAATATAAACGAGTTGCTGGAGTAAAATGTTATGGTTGTTTAAAAGTAAAATTTTAAAATATAAACTAGATGTTGGAGTGTAGAGTAGTAAGTATGTATAAAATTTTAAGATAATGGATCATAATTTAATATGTCTATTTGGAGATGGTCTCACCCTTGGAAAAGTTTGGAGCTTCAAATACAACATTTAATCTAAACAGAATTTTATATAAAATTATTATGCAAAGCCATGTATATGATGTGGTGTAACAAATTTCTTTTGAGAAAACACACATTTGGAATGAGACCATGTCATTCTTAACTTTCTAAATTTGTGAATTCAAAATTTGATTTTTGTATTGAATTTATAATCCGTACATTAACATCACATGAAAATAAGATATAAACTTCCAATAGGGAAACCATATATAAAGTCACTTTCCAAAGACTAAAACATACATAAAACTACATAACACCATTACATTATACACAAAAAGGTATTTATGGAAGACTTTTGACTGGGTTCTTTTCACTTTGGTCTATAAAATTAGTTTCAGGATTTTCGGCGAAAAAATGAAAACTTGAAATATTATTTTTGGATTGATGTTTGATTGTGGGGGTTTCGGCACGAAAAATAGGTGATAGATATTTATTCTATAGTTTTATATATGTTAAAATTAGGTAATATATGTCAAACTAACAATTTTATAAGTTGTGTGAAAAATTTGATCTATATTAAGACATGAGATTTGAACCGAAACCTGACCAAGCTCAATCCCAAATGAGGTTTGACGCATTTGAAATAGGCTAAACCTTTTCCATAAAAAGCCTTACTTTGTTGGAGTAGCTAATATATGATTAAATCTTGGGCATCTCATCCACTTGCCCTCAGCAATCAAATGAAATTATTAAATAAAAAGAATTCATTTTCCACAAGAAAACAGAATTGTCATTATACAATAGATCCAACTCTATTGAAAATTATCAATTAAAAAAAAATAAAACACTAATAAGTCATTGAATAGGCATCTGGGAAGATTTAAAAGTCACATGCATCAAATTAAAATGTAATCAACATTCCAAAAGTTTTTCTGATTTTCTATCATATGGAAGATGCAGAAACTTCAAATCATGAAAGAAAGTGGGGTCCTAATGCTTCCTCCAATTAAATTTTAATCCCTCAAATCCATTTTCATTCCCCTATAAATATACTATACTATACTATATGTCATCCACCCTTCAAACCAAACAATACACAACACTTCTCTTATTACCATTCTTCTTTCTCCTCTGTTTTTCACCAAACATAGGAGAAAACAAACAAACAAACAAACAAACATGAGATTCCCACTTTCACTAGTAATAATATTACTAGCTCCCACTTTCACATTCTCTTCACCAGTTCCAGACCCTGAGCTCATAGTACAAGAAGTTAATGAGTATGATACTATGATTTATATATATATATATATATATATATATATATATATATATATATATATATATATATATATATTTATATACTTCACTTTATAACTTCATAACTCTTTTTTATTACAATGTCTCATGTTTTTCATTCTTTATGTGTAATCTTGCAGGAAAGTAAATGCATCAAGAAGGAACCTAGGATTTCTGTCATGTAGCACAGGCAACCCCATTGATGACTGCTGGAGGTGTGATCCCAATTGGGAAAAGAATCGGCAACGACTTGCCGATTGCTCGATTGGGTTCGGGAAACACGCCATCGGTGGAAAAGACGGGAAGATTTACGTTGTCACGGATTCGAGTGACAATGCTGTGAACCCGAAACCAGGCACATTAAGATACGGCGTGATCCAAAACGAGCCCTTATGGATCATTTTCGCACGTGATATGGTTATCCAACTAAAGCAAGAACTTATGTTAAATTCATTCAAAACCATTGATGGAAGAGGTGCAAGTGTTCACATTGCTGGTGGGCCATGTATCACAATTCAATATGTGACAAATATTATTATCCATGGCTTAAACATACATGATTGCAAGCAAGGGGGGAATGCTTATGTTAGGGACTCACCGGAGCATTACGGGTGGAGGACGTTATCGGATGGTGACGGAGTTTCTATTTTCGGAGGAAGCCATGTTTGGGTCGATCATTGCTCGTTGTCTAATTGTCGTGATGGATTAATCGACGCCATACATGGCTCGACTGCGATAACTTTATCGAACAATTACTTTACGCATCACAATAAGGTTATGCTGTTAGGACATAGTGATAGTTTCACACAAGATAAGAACATGCAAGTTACCATTGCTTTTAACCATTTTGGAGAAGGGCTTGTGCAGAGGATGCCAAGGTATGTAGAAAAGAAAATTCATGCCTTTTTGTACACCGATTTTCGCGTTAAAAAGGGCATTAAAGACTTTTGTGCTTAATTTTGCAGGTGTAGACATGGGTATTTTCATGTGGTGAATAATGACTATACACACTGGGAAATGTATGCTATTGGTGGCAGTGCAGAGCCTACAATCAACAGCCAAGGGAATAGATTTCTTGCTCCGGACAGAATAGACAATAAGGAGGTAACAAAACATGAGGATGCACCACAAAGTAAATGGAAGAATTGGAATTGGAGATCAGAAGGAGACCTAATGCTAAATGGTGCCTTTTTCACAAGGTCGGGTGCCGGAGCCTCGTCTAATTATGCAAAGGCGTCGAGTTTGAGTGCGAGGCCATCTTCTCTCGTGGGCACGATCACAATGGGAGCGGGTTCACTAGGTTGCAGGAAAGGGAAACGGTGTTGATCGGCAAGAGTTGCAGGGAATTTGGACAAGTTATTTGTATCTATACATATGATTTCGGAATTCCTTAACTATTTGTTGTAAGTTGTAACAACCTCAGACTTGTTTCCTTGAAGAAGAAGAAGAAGAAGAAGAAAAATAGTATTAATTAACCATTTGAAAAGTATGTATTAATGGAAACCATTGGGGAAACAAGGACTGGTGAGTTGATAATTAAATGTAACTTCTTTCTCTAAGAATGCTAAAGTTCTTTCTTCATGATCTAATCCTTCTAGTTAAAATAAACAATGCCAATTTCTTCATTACTTCAGTTTGATGTAAATATATTATTACTTTTTTATTTACAAATTTAGTCATCGATCCATCCCTGTCCTCGACTTGCCATGAACCATATGAATAAGATCACTCTGTGTGCTGTAATATAATAATGTTTTGTGTAGGAGCTCTCAAACTCACAACCATTTTGAATTGTGTGAGGTAGGGCCAATCTATGTAGGGAAGTCATTTGCACATGTAAGAATGATGATAAACATAAGAAGTCATTGCTTTCCATTTAGCATTCACATTTCCAAGGCAAAGTGGAGAGGAGTGGAGGAATCGTTCCTGACCGACAAATCTAATAATATTCACACATCATTTTACTCCAAACTCATTTCAAATCTATCGATAAAAAGCTCGTTTTTGCTGAGTTAGTAAAAACTAATTTTGAGCAACATGTAAGGTTGATAGCTTTTAAAATTCATTAGAGTTCGTCTGAGTATGTTAAAAAAATGACAAGACTATAGACTATATGTAAAAGTAACAAACTACTCGAGCTTAACTCGTATTCGGCTCGAGTGATTCTTAACTAAGCTCGTTCACATGGAAAGTGGTGATTTGTTCCAATCTAGCATTAATATTTTCTGAGGTAGAGGTAGAGGTAGAGGTAGAGGTGGGGGTAGGAGAAAATTCTTGGTGACCCACCTCAAAAAGAGGGACTACCCTCACATGGGATGGGGCTAGAGACTGCATCAATAATAATTTTATAAAGAGGAATACAAACAAGAAAGCAATCAGGGACTGTTGCAGACCATGTTTGCGGACGGTATTCACAGGAGTCATTACTGCAACTTTGACGAACTATTCAATGCAACAAATCTCTTCAGTCTTAACTGCTCAACGGTCGCCAAAACTAACATGGTTGCAATTAAAGCTTCTATCTCAATCGGATCCAATAAGCCATTAATTTCATTTCTACCAACCATTCATTTATAGCAGCACTTCAGGCTTCCCCACTTATCCACAAATAGTATATCAAGGCTTCTCTCCATTTCATCTTTGTGTAATTATTCAAGTCTTTACCACCATATAATCTAATGAAGTATGTTGTTAGTGTTGTTACCTGTGGACCAGACTATGAAAAGATTCTCAATTCAAAGATCCGGGATTGATTATATCTTGTATTCTGGGTAAATTTGTCAGGGAACAAAAGATAAAGGTGGGTAGGTGGTTTGTCCATGTCTAAAGAAAAAATAACCGACAGCCTCGAACGTGGTAGTGCATGAAGATCTATCAAGTCTAGCTACAGCTTAGTCCCACAAAGAGTACCATGGTGAGCCTAATACTGTAAAAGACAACTACAGCAGTTGTCGGTCCACCTTGGCCCGAGCTTTGGGCAACCATAGAATTTCTTAATGCAGAACTGCAGACACAGACCTAAGTTGTGACTAAGCTAAAGCTCTTAATGTCAAGCAACCAGTCTCACACATTGTATTTCTTTGTAGCATAAAGCAACTCATCACGCTTGAGACTTGAACAGGGAATTGTTAGGGTCATGTACAACAAAATTAAAGCAATATTTGGTGATATATCACACCAATGTAAAGTTCTCTCATCATTCATAAGAAACGCTGAATAGTGGTAGCAATCCAATAATGTAAGTAGTACAATGACAAGTCATAACTCATAAGAAAATTTAAATTAAGCCTCAAAGATAGTGACATTAACCATGTCTTGCACAATAAAAAAAAAAAAAAAAAAGCAAAAAGATCAACCCATCGACCATGGATAAATTCATTACAAAATTAAGCCATTACAAAGAAATTCATAAAGTACCACAAATGATTAGAGTCGAGCATTTCAGCAAAGTATCAATACTCAGACGGAGATATGACATCATCAATTTTTAGAATCATCTTAACGACTTGAGTTGAAAGAAGAATCTGCTGTTGTTTCCCGATCAAAGTCTCAAAAACGTTTTGCTCGCGCATGTCATTTGTTCCAACATCGTTGCAATCAATACCACAGCATGGGTTGTTCTCCTGCAGATAAAATTCTTACATTTACTTTGCAAACTAGTGCAGTCACAAAAAGTCTAAAGTTTGAGATGAAGACTTGGTTTAAAGCCTTTAACCAAATGAAGAAAGAGAAGGAAACTCAAGAAAAGAATCAGGACGCTCTACCTTAATTTGCTGAGCTTTAACAGCAGATAAAGTTTCTATAGGCTGCAGACCACTATTCTCTGCTAATGCCATGGGGATAGCATCTAATGCATCTGCAAATGCCCTAATTGCATACTGCAGAGAGAAACATTTAAATGTTTTAGCTAAGAAAATATTGTAACAAATAGAATAGATAGAGAAGGTGGCTTCACACCTGCTCAACTCCAGGGTATTTGTCAGCAGCTGCTTCAACAGCCAAGGAGCAAGAAATTTCAGCTGAACCACCACCATATACGATGGAATTGTTGCGAATAAGATTCCGAGCAACACATAAAGCATCATGAAGGCTCCTTTTTGTTTCTTCTATCATCATCTTGTTACCTAAAGCATCATTAGGAAAAACAGGAGGTTGACTCAGTTATTGAATTAAAATATTTTATAGGCCTCTCTTGCACTCCTTCCCAAAATATTTGAAGATTTACTCAACATATTAGCATGTCAACTTCAGAATATTTTTTAAACTGGGAAACTTATTTCATTAGAACGGTAGAACCCTCACATTGAGTAAAACATAGTCAAGTTTTCCTCTAACAGAACTCAGAAGTACACCTAGTAGAAAGGACATTAATCTCTCAAAACACATTGATTCTAATGCAAATTTAGAATGTGTCTAGAAAATGTTAGAATTACTCAATCAAAACATAATATGCTTCAAACTGCATTAGGATCATGCAAAAACAGTTATAATTTGAAAAGATGGAAGGACGACATTGACCTACCACCACGAATAAATATAGTTACAGCCCTGGAGTTTGCACAGTGCTCAATGTATATCATTCGATCTTTTGTGGTGCCAAATGCTTTTTCGCGAACCAAACCAGCCTAGCATTCATAGTCAATTATTGAATCAGACAAAGTTTACATAAAATATACAAAGACGTAGAATAGCCACAAAAAAACCCACAAATACTGCAAATATACATATGGGAAAACTTACCTTGCCTAGTTTCTCGGGGGTCAATTCTTGAAATCTTGGCACGATTCTCCCACCTAAACCAAAGTCAAAATACAAGCAATTAGAATATCGAAAAAATAAATGTCACAGTACAAATATAGAATCAAATAAAAGACAAACCTGTAGCTATGGCTATCAGCTCTAACTCCACACCACCGACCCATCGGACAGCAGGCAAATTTCTATGCATTAATAAGTGGTTTGCCTCATCATCAAAACCCCATTGGCAGATAACCAAGGTAGCCCCAACATCCTATAATCCAGTGAAACTTGTGCTTACACTCTAAAACTTAACCAAACATGAAGTCGCAGAGACAAACTTACGTGCAATCACTATGAAAATATAAACATGTATGTAGTTTAGAAAAACAAACACAATATCAAGCTAATAAAAGTGGTTACCTTGCATTTTTGAACCATATCATCGAAGTACTTCTGCTCTTGTTGACGTAGTGTCTGGAATTTTTCCACAGAATCAATATCAACCTTATGTTTAGTCTTTGGTTTCGGAGGCTCAAAGGGGCAAGTCAAAATGGCAATTTTGGCATCTTCAATTTGCTTTGGCATCTGGGGATGACTCATATCTTTGTCAACCATAATCCCATATATCAATTCAGTATCCTCCAATTTTCCACCTACTTTTCCTTCTACCTTAATTAAGTCTAAGTTAACATCCTTCCTCTCTAAATCAGCAACAGCAAGCACTGCTTTCACTGCAATCTCTGCCATACTGCGCTTGCACCTATTCACACTGCAAAGCATAGTTGCCAATTAAAACATGCAAAGCACCATATACTTGCACAATTACAAGAAGCAAGTTGGAAGAGTGACTTCAGAAGGCACATATTCTAGATATCATAATAAAAAAAACTAATTCACAGTTGAAAACTATAAGCATCTAAAACACATGTCTCACACCCCCATTCCAATAAAAGGGGGAGAAAACCATGAAGATGAGAACAAATGGAGATAGAAAAAGAAGCACATAATTCAGTTGTTATTGAAGATTTTTCAACTGTTGAATATGTGCCAGAAACCAGGCCAAAGCAAGTGCAACACCATGAGGGGGGAAAAGCACTACACAAAATCTTCCATAAAAAACAGTACTTACATCTTGGAGGATAGAGTAGTCATACAAGTCTGGATCAAAGATTCGACATTTGTTTCACCAAATTCATATTTATGGGCTATATGCTCCAAATGTTCAAAAGCTATTCTGGAAGCCAACTCATATCCTTCTGCAACTCGGATAGGATGTATTCCACGTTCCAATAGCTTCTCAGCTTGTTCTAGAAGTGCACCAGCCATGACAACTACTCCAGTTGTTCCATCACCAATTTCATAGTCTTGACTTCGAGACAATTCAACCATGAGCTTGGCTATCTGATTGTCAACATCCATCTGCTCCAAAATCGTTGCACCATCATTTGCTGACAGCATAAAAGTCAGAAATGAGTAAAAAAAATAACATATTTGGAAGATACACATGTCTAGTCATAGGAAAAACTGAACAGCATAACTCACATTGCTTTGAATAGAAGCTGACTTTATTCTAAATATTGACCTGAATGATATTAAGTTTATACTCCTTTCCCTTCTTTGCAAGGTCTTAAACATAAAGAGGAAAATAACCCTTCCATTCAGGATAAGATGGATTTCCACTTTGGAAAAATTCAAGTTATTGAGTCACACTGGTAAGTATCACCACTGAATTCAAAATTTTAGAATTTATTTTAATATGATTAAAGGTAATACTATTTTAAACTCTTGATTCCCTTATGAATGGAGAAAACATATTATGGTAAGAGGAGAAAAGGCTTAAAGATGAAAATACAAGAGAAAAGAAAGAAAACTTTAATGCTTCATACACGAGTGTAACATATTGTTTATGCGATCTTGTCTATAGGCCAAGTACGAGCAAGTAATGTAAATAAAACGTATATAACAGATAGGAAAGAACAAATCTTTAACTTCCCAAAAAAGCAACTTCTATGTATAGCACTACTGCAGAGATCTTTAAACATAGCAGTTGGATCGTATTAAGAAACTTAAAACACTTTCACAGCTAATTTTGTACTTAAAAACTTTTAGCTACTAGGTACTACAACTCAAAACTAACATAAATCCTTTTCATTATATATTATTAGCTACAAGAATAGAAATCAGTTTTAGTACAACAAATATAGATCCACGAAAAATCACAAGTCACCACCAGTCCACCGCAACCCATTTTTCCTGTCAGGGTTTCTTCCAATAATCCTTCACATAGTAGTAATGACACAAATTCATTAACAACTCAACAGTCGACAAACCCCAGACAATCAATAAAACCTACCATGAAACTAAGTCAAAATATAATCTCAGAAGAACCAGCTGAAGTTTTACTTCCACTCGAGCAAACTTTAACAAAAAATTAGAAATTTATATGTGCAGAGACTGCAAAGCACGATATACTTCACTATCACATCAGGAACAAACACTAAATCCAGTATTAGATTAAAACCATACCATGAGCTACGGACGAAATAAATATACAACAAACAATTAGGAAAATCAGAAGCATCATCCGAGGTGAAAGCATATAAACAACATCAAATGCTTAAAAAATAGAATAAATCTCAATAACGCGGAGTCAAAAGCATAAGTAAACTAAATCGAGAAACTCTAACCAACTGAAACAAACAAAACGGCCACTCATATATGGAAAAATAGGTAAGACTGCGGAGCTTACTAATGGTGACTTCACCGTCGGGGCTCTGAAGAATCTTGTCCATGCCTTTAGGTCCGAGCGAGGTTCGGAGGATCCGAGCCACCGCTTTTCCAGCGGAAATGTTCGACTTCTGAGCATCGAGGCCGCGCAATCGGCTTTTCTGCTCCTGCTCCCTTATTATGATAAACGGTCTACCGAATTCATCGAACGCCAACGCCATTGCGAGTAAAGGGGTTTAATCGGATCTATTACTGGATCCACATTCGGACATGGAAATGAAATATGAAAGGTATGGAGGTTTTTTTTTTTTTGATACTAAAAAGGTATGGAGGTTTATGAGGGGGATTTGCGAAGAGAGTTTGCCCTAGTAATGGCAGTATGGTGATTCTGGACTCTGTTAGGGGTGATTAGTAAACACCTTCACTTTTTAGTTCTCTCTCTCCAGTGTTGTTTCCATGTAGGTGCAATTTGAACTTTATAAGAGTACTTTGAATCCAGGCCTACCCGGATTTTGTGGACTTTGAATCCAGACCCAAGAGTACTTGGGCCGGACAAATACTGGACCCAATTGACATTCATTTAAATTATGATAACAAGTGTAGTTAGGGCTGTCAATTGGTCGGATCAGGCTCGTTCAGATCCGGCTCCATTTATATCGGATCGAATTCTGTCGGATTTTGATCTTGTTCGAATTGTGCTTGGATTTAGATTTTTTGAATCCAACGGATCTTGGTCGGATTTGGCCGGATATCGGATATTTTTCGGATCCAATAAATTTGTATTTAAAAAAGTTAAATTAATATTTTTTTCCTAAAACAACTTTATTATCTTTTCAATTTTATTTAATTTTAGCTCACATTTTCAAAGTTTCTTTACTATATTCATATTTGTAGAATGAATATATTGGCTTAAATAAATTTATAAACGAATTATAAATTATTATCTTCTTAAATTGACGTTGAAATATTATTAATGATACTTATTTTTATAAATCATTTTGTATATATATCTTTCTTTTTATTTGTTGTCGGATACGGATCTTTAACGGATCGGATCGACCTAAATACATAATCGCTCCATGAGTTTCGGATTTCGGATCTTTATAATCGGATCAGGCCCATCGAATCTCTAATCGGACAATTATCCTAATAAATCGGATCGAATTCGGACGGATCCGAATTGAAATCCGCCCCATTGACAGCCCTAAGTGTAGTTACTAGTCCCCAGACCAAGAGTGCAAGAGCT
This sequence comes from Penstemon barbatus, assembly GCA_003313485.2. NCBI lineage: Eukaryota > Viridiplantae > Streptophyta > Magnoliopsida > Lamiales > Plantaginaceae > Penstemon > Penstemon barbatus. Next base: position 12,896,589 of record CM064883.1, on the reverse strand, counting down.
ACTCCCACTAACGTGAGTAGTGTAATATCTTCGTTTCATATTAATTGATATATTTTTACTTTTAGTATAAATTAAGAAATTTCATAATTATATACTGTTTAATTTATGATAAAATATCTCAAATATCTTTTATAATAATGACTATTTGTTTATTTTTTAGTAGTGAGTGGTGACCATTGAGTTTACCAACTTCAACGAGAGAAAGAGACAAAATTGAAAAAAAAAATGCTTTAATAACCCAATTAATTTGAAACAAAAAAAAATTGGCAATGTGCCAATTAATATGAAACAGTGGGAGTACTAATTTTGGTAGTTTATTATTTTTATATTTTGATAGCGATTTAATATATAGGTTCATTATACAATGTCTTATGTAAAGATATAATACCATTGCTCCTAAAAAAAAGTGTAATTCACAAACTTGAATCAATTGCTTTCCGAAAGGAGTGTTTTGATGGGAAACTTATTGTCTAAACCCGATCTTTCATAGATCATATACAAAATCTATATTTAATAGATGTATTAATTTTGTTCGTGATCTATGAATAACCTGGTCTAGACAAATATTTATCATTTTTATGCCTCTAATAAAAAACGGTTTAATTATTTATGAAAGTGTTTGTAAATATATATATATATATATATATTAACTTATTGAATCGAGGTGAAACAAAGCCTTAAAATTCATAAGACAACAAATTCTATTGAAGTAGAGTCAATATGCATGACGAAGACTAAGCTCAAATTAACTTTTACCAAATAATTATCAAATAAACACAAATCAAACATCAATCAAGTAGTTTGATTGAGTTGAAAGAATATCGATCTGCATATAATATCACTTGATTCGCTCATAACACGATCATCATTCAACTTTTTTTTCATTTATTCATTGGAACAACCCACGAAGCCGTGAATTGTTGGCTTGTGTTACATGTACAAAGGTATAATATTCATTACAAGCCCCAAAAAAAAAAACATGTTATATTTTAAAATTGTACAAATATATATATATATATACCTCGACTAATTATTAATTATCAGAAAAGGCATAGAAGCAGAACGAACCCCTCCCATACAAAATCCGCTTCTCATGATTAACTTAGAGGACAAAAGAACCAGCAATCGCAACAACGGCAATTGCTCCGGCGGTGGCTCCAAGTGCGGTGGCACCACTACTTGGGCCGGGAGCAGGAGAAAGATTACTGAGGTCAGGAAAAGTTCCGGCAAGAACCGGTGCACCGACAGGTGCAGCGTCAAAGGCGCCACCTATATTGCCAATTGCGTCCACGTCACCAATCACAGTGGGTCCCTCAGCGGGATCGGATTCCGCGGAGGCGATTCCGACAATGGCAAAGAAGATGAGGCCAACAACAAGGATTTGTTTTGCCATTTTCTTTTTTTTTTTTTTTTTTTGTGTGTATGACTTTTTCTCGACTATTTCTGTTCTTTTATTTTTCTTTTTTCTTTTCCCTTAGGAAAGTTGCTGTAATTGTCGAGGGATGAATATTAATGTAATGAGGGGATTATATAGGGTGGAGGGAGGGTGCATGGAGAAGGGTGGTGGAATGGCGTGTATTGTGGGACGAGGGTGTAGGGTTGCCATGGAAAAATGTACGTTCGGTAATTTAGAGCAATGCTAATGCTATATTTTAAATGGAGATGCATAAAATTTGGAAGGTCGATAAGAAATCAAGAACATATTAGGGAAATTAATTATTCACTTGTCTTGTCATGTAATTAATCTGATCACTAATTATTCAAATATGATACTTGTTCTGGTTAAGCTTGCCCAACCGTGCATGTGAGTTGAATAGGGTTCGGAGATTAATCGAGATAGACTCAGACCTCAAAGTTTAATACTCCTATATATTATTATTTTTAATAAGTTTATATGATTATCAAGAAGGAAAACTTTTGTTCAAGTCTGACTTAGTCAAATTCATCCAACCACCAAACAAGTGTATTGCACTTACTTTGTTATCGATTACTCTCTATAATCCCAAAGCAAGTATATATATTACACTTATCATGTGGTTACTATGGATATTCGATCAAACTCAATCTGAATAAGTATTTACCCAAAATCATAAGAAAAATATAGTCAATTAGTCACCATCTCAACTACAAGTTACTAATTAGATAATTATCACGTATTTTTCTCCTCCAAATCATATCTTAACATTTCAAAATATATCCCATTGAAAATTAATCCATATCAAATCCCAAAATTTTTTAGGAAACTCCTAAATCAAGATTTGAAACCAACCCTACATGATATGGAACCAAGCTCTTCCTTAATATAACGCTCATGGACCAATAATATGGGGGTTTGGGGAGAGTGCAGGACGCGCGGATATGCTATTTTAATTAAGTTTTGAATAATAATAAATATTTTAGTTATTATCATTATTAAAAAGAAGAGCATGTTTATTAATAAAATGATGATTTATAATATTGAACAATATCTGTAACTATTGTGAAGAAAAAAAAATACCAAAATGAGTATTGTCCTCAATTTGGAAACATTTTGTTTTGTTTTGTTTTAGATCACTACCATAAAAAATAAAAATTCATTTTGTTTATGAAAGCTAAAAGTTATAAATACACTAGTTAATTTTTTTGGGTCGAATCCAGTCCAAACAACGCTGTAAATCTTCTACTATCTAAAAATGAATATCGACTGAAAAAAGTAATAGTACAAGGCCCTCAACCTTTGAGATATATATTCAATACATTCCCTTGAAAACAGGGTTTGTGCGGCATATGCTCGCTCCATATTCCTCGTACTCTGCTTTTGTATGACACGCCTGCAAACCAGATATGTTAATGTTATTCCATATATATTTAGTGTATGTTAGAGTTTGAGAAACCAACAAACTAAAATATACCGGGAAAAACTCAGGGGTAGATGCAAGAACCGAGCCTCCAAACCAAACTGCGTATCTCTGGATCGGGTGGCTCACCACATTTACTTCCACAGGTTGTGCCTGGAAGTAAAATTCAAGCAATCAAAAACTCATAGAGAAACCGTCTAATTTGATAATAAATATTATAAGAGCTTACCTTTAATTCTCCACCAAGCCGAGCATCTGATGCCTGAACTCGAGCATCGACGATCTTCTTTAGATCTCGTTGCAATCTTCTACTGAAGTCTTTGAACATGGTTGATCCTCCAGACAATACAATGTTCTGCAACATTTATTTCAATGAGTGCGTTAATCGTATATTTGAAGAAAACAATAAATTAACGTAAATCAACAATGAATAACAGAAACATGTCTCAGTTGATAAAAAATAATTCATGTCACCTTGTACAAAGCTCTTCTTGTATCAATTGGTGCAGACTGAATACATTTGTCAATCACTTCAGGTAAAGGGGTTGTAAAATCATGAGAATATATTTCAGGGCTGAAGAAAATCTGCACAAGAAAGGAAATAATCCATCAGAAATGTTTTGCACAATCCAGACAAATTCGGTTTCATGAATTCTTTGATATTCATTTCCTACTTGTGCATGCTATCGATTAAATTTAACAAAGGAAAAGAAAAAATCAGCTACAAGCTAATTTTGATCTGTTTTCTTTTTAAAAAAATATAAAACCATGTGGAAACAAGACAACATCTCAATTGGTGAAACTGCATCCACAACTAACTCATGAACAAAATTCTGAAAAAAAAAAAAAAAATAGGAAGGACCAAACAAACTTTTAGGTGAACTTTGCAGAAAAATGTGTTTCTTCTACGTGTAAAATGTTAATTCATGATCAAATCAGCCAGGGTAGTCAAATAAAGCCAGTAAGTGAAGCAAACCTCGGGGCCAAGGAACCGTTCATAACCGATATCACAAGAATACGGAGCCCCTGTCTTTGGCTTAGTACCTCTCCACTGCTTTATGTATTTTGCTGGCTCTTTGTCATGCTTGTTGAACTCCTGAACTTGTCAAAGAATACACTAGTCAATCCTGTATTATCTAAATAATGACTGCAAGTGCACTATTGTAGTCACATAAAAGTTGCAATTTGATACTCCGACATAATAGTTTTGTAAACAATATATACTCATCGTACATAAAAACAGAAATGCACATTGTCGGTCTTTTCCTGCTTTCTCAGAATTTGCAAACACAGGTTTAGAAAGCAAAAAACGATTAAAATCTTTTTAGGAGGTTAAGAAGGTTCAGATCCCTCGTTCAGAAGTTAGCAGTCTATAGATATACCTTGACAATGTCAGAGCAAGTGTAGCAATACATCTCCTTCACTTTCCGTGCTACTTCAAAGGAGTCCTCGGGCGGAACATGCTCTGCTCTTTCCTACAAGGGATGACATCAGAAGTAATATGAACAAAAATATGAAATACACATAATTATGCTTTCCTTCAATGAGCTACAATTCATATCAAGGGTAACTGATTCTTAGACCAACACTCACTCGAGACACAAAAACATAAATCATTAGATTAAGTTTTGATGTATCAACTAAACTGCATGGTCCTTGATGATATTGTCCACAATACAATCTTCGAGAATAAGGAAGAATAAACTCCCAAGTCCCATAAGAGAAAAAGTGTCACCATATTCTCTAACAAAAGATTCCGAGGAGTCATGAAAGGAGCATGGTAATAGATAAGAATAAGAGAATTCAGTTTAACTATTCTAATAGTAAATATTCCTTGTTTGCCTTCTTAGAGCCTTCAATGTTGCAGCGAGTGATTATCAGAATTCTAAATACATTATGTTACAAAGCAGTGTTTTTCTGAATGAATAAAATGATGAAAGGATAGATATACAAGGCTCAACAACAACAATCTCTTCTTCTCCATCATTAGAACAATAAGAAAAGGCAAGAAAATCAGCTAAATTAGAAAAAGGCATAGCATATTAAGGAAACCATACTCGCATTAGCTGCTGGACGAAGTGAGTGACATCTTTCCCTGCTATCGGAATCGATTTAATGCTGCTCCCAATAACGTAACCATCTGCAACAGGCACAACATGAGTAGCCCCATCTCCCACATCCACAACAACTCCTGTCATCTCACACTACAAAGAAGTGTTGAAGCATAAGAAAATAATCGATCATACTGGGAACTTTTGGCTTTCATTTACATTGATTTAGTCTTGGAATAAAAGAAGTTCCCTTGACAGAAGAGAAAAAAGGTATATGAAAATAAGAATTAATCAATAATTTATTTATTTATATGGTTATGAGGATCAATATATTAAGTGAAAAACAACCAAAAAAATATTCTATTGTTTTTCGTGCTCATCTACTTTTATATCAATGGAATAACTTGAAGGAAAGAGGGGTTTTACAGAATAGCCTATTATGCACTAATAGCCCTAAAAAACTATCTTCATTGAAGTATCTACTGTACTAACATCTTCATATTTAAAAAAGACGATACAAAATTGAGGTATCAATGCAACATAGAGAAAAGAAATTCGACTTTGACATTGAAAAGTTCCCTATGTTGTACAAATCTCAATGACCGAAATGAACTACTAAGCTTTTTCTTTATCTTTTGTTTCTGTTTGATCTCAACAAGCTAGGAAGATGAAAAACCCATCAAATAGAATGTAATGGTATAAATATGCTATATAACAGACCATAAGTTATATCTACAAAGAAAAGTGCTTAAATGAGTCTAAAACTAAAGCCTCGTCTCAAACTGTGCCACAAGGCGCCGTGTTATATAAGTACATAGCATTCTGCTGAAACTAGGAAGTAATGTAGACAATATATGTCCAAACAACGAAGGAAAGAAAACAACCCTCCAGTATCTATTCACTGTATGTCCTGTATTTACTAGTGTCAATATCCTAATTTCTGACGTAGTAATATATTTTGTTGGCTTAATATTACTTCATCCAGTAGCCACTCAGTTTTAACTAAAATTACCTCCCACTCTAATTAGAACTATTTTTTATTCACATGTTACCTATATCAATTTTGAGAATGATCATTCGAAGATAATTAAGTACATTGGCCCAGTGACCCGGGTACTCATTTTATCCATTTCCAAACAGAGACCCAACTCACAACAACTGCCTTGGTTTGCAGGTTCATACATATCAAAGAATAATGCAACTATTAAACTCCACATAAATACAACAAATTTTCATAAATTCGTCAAAAGGATCACACAACCGCATCGATTGTTATTGTGATGCTCATTGTAAACTTAATAATCTATTCAATTCTCCAACTACTAGGTAATTCAGAATTCCCAGAAACCAATCACAAGATCTAGGGAAATAAAAGAATAATATGCAAATTGAAAGCCAACCTTGGATGTTGTGTAGCCAGCAGCCAAAGCAAGCACAGGCTGCACAGCAATATACAGTCCTGGAACATTAAATGTCTCAAACATGATCTCGCCAGTATACTCCCGACTCTCTGGCGTGGTCAATGGACTCTCAGTCAACAGAAAGTAATGATCCTCCGGATCACAGCGCAAATAGTTAAATATACATTGCTGCCAGTACCTCTCCATTGCATCCCAATTATCGACCTGGCCATGATTAATAGGATAGCTCAAGTTAAAAGTGCTATTGGATTTAGATCTAGCAAGAGCCTCTTCTCCTATACAAAAATCCAGATCTGCCATCACCCCCGCGCTATGCTGCGCCAGCCAATTGCTTCCCTTGGTAGAGCTAGCTCGAGGCTGGTTCACAAATGACTCATTTACTGCAACTACAGTTGGGAGTATAAAACATGGTTCTACATTTCCAGCAAAACCCATTTTCGTATACCTAGAAAGTAGAAAGAAAGAAACCCAAATAAGAAAAAGTACAAACTTCAACAAAAAAACACCTGAAGATACACAAGCTCATAAGAAAATCCAGACAAATCAACAAGACCCCTTTCTTTGACCTATTTTAACGAATAGCGTTACTCCAATTGAAATAAGATTAACATAAGAATTCAAACTTCAATAAAAACCCATTTGAAAATAACAAGCTCGTGAGGGAATTGAGACAAATCGTGAGAAGGCATTATTCACTGAACAGTTCAACTGCAATTTCAAAAATTGGAGACGGTTGATATTACCCAGTGCCGTTGTCGATGACTATTGCAGGGCGCGAGGTGGAAGGGTCCATGGCAAGGAAAGAAATAAGGTAATGAGCGTATGGGCTTGGGATTTTTGAAGGGTTTTGAGAAAAATGGTGATCATGGTCGTTGAAATGTAGAAACTACGGCGTTTGGTGGGAGTGAGGCTGACTTATCAACAATGGTCGGTAAGCTTTTCATTCCATCCATTTCAACTTTAAGTCATCACCATTATCAATTGGAAACCACAGTCAGTATCTATATCTGTGTATTGCACGTAATGGGTTGATCAATTCAATTTACAGATGGTGGGATCGTGTTGTTTTCTTTTAGTAATCAATCAATCAAACAAAGCAAGGACTCTTATACAGGGGGTTTTAATTGTTGTTCTTTTGTTTGTTTTTGGTGGGTGTGGGGTAAAAGGAACAAAATATGGTGGTTATGTCGGCTCTACGGACTTTGGATTTGGGAATTGGATCTGATATGAAACCAGGGGAGAAACAAGATCTTGGTCTTTGCTTTTTCCCCCCTTCAATAATAAATGTGGTGTTTGATATGGTAATGTTATTAGTATTTTTGTTGCACCAAGTGATTCTTGAGAGTTGGTGGTTTATTAATTTGTAATGGATTTTCTCCTAGATGTGGTATACTAATGTAAGTTGTTAAGTCTCTAAATTTAAAGATTAGTTGTTTAAAAAAAAATAAAAATAAAAGTTGAATCGTTTCAACGTGTATTAATGTACAAAAATTAAATTGTATGCATATTTTTACTATGTTGTATTACATCGTCCATATAACGAATGTATATATAATCTTTTTTCTTTCTGCATGACTCTGAATCAACGAAGAAGATCATTTTTTACTCTCAAGTTTTGAGCAATGGCTACATAAGACAACTTTTCTTCTTTTAGTTGGACAACCGTTCCGTAATCGACTGTTGTTAAAATTCAATTTCAATACATTTAATTTGACTAATTTGTTTGTTATGATTATGAAATATTGTTAGTAAAATATGCCTATTAAGGGTAACAACTAAAGTTAATGTGGATTGGGTTAGAAAATGTTACTAGTATGTTGGAGAAGAAGGTATATCTAAACAACTAATAACTAATAGAACTATTAAAAATACCCATATTTTTTATAAGATTTGAAATTAAGATCTTTAAATTTTGAATTTTTGTTACTTTAAACCATAAATATAGCACATTGAAATTACTCCTATTTTGAATGGATAGGAGTAAGAGGAAGCAATTTCAAGTTTACCCTTTGGGCCTGTTTATTTGGTGTTTGGAAGAGTAGTTGATGTTTGTGAAATAATCTCGATTTGTGTAATATTGTTTGTTTGATTTTTGACAGAGTGAGAAATAAAGTAGTATATGTTTTTTTGGAAGAGTTAGGCTATATGTGTAAGATATGTAATACTTTATGTCAAATCATATTTGTTATGAGATAAATTGTGTAAAAAATATGTTACTTTTGAGAGAATAGTTTAAGAAAATCGAGAGATGAAGAATTTATTTCAAAAAATTAAAATTATGTTTGTTTGGCATTTCCCAAACACAAAATTCCTTTAGAAAACACCAAACAAACAGACCCAAAAATTTTAAAGAATTATTATGCCCACTTAAAGGCCCTTATCTGACCTGTCATCCTTTGTGCTAGGGCTAAAGGCCCATTTATTAAAAAAGCCAATAGTCCATAAGTGGTTAACATATGTGCAGTGTAGTTTTGGGCTTCTAGATGAGTTTTTCTTCTTTCAAATAATTGATACTTCATTTAAACAAGAAAAAGAAAAAAGTAAACGTTAAAATTAAGCAAAGGATAAAAAAAATACTAACAAAAAGGGTTTTCCCAACTCACATCAGGTGCAAAGGTTAAATTGGTGCTTTGAGCAATATTGTGACGGATTTTCATTTAGACCAACATGTCCAAAACATTTGATTTCTTCAATTCGTTTTTTCAATGAACAACAATGAAAAAAATCAACTTAACCAAAAGTACCACCGTTGCAAAAGAGTTCAACCAAGGTTGGTTGGAAGAAAATTTAGGTAAGGATAAACTATACAATTTTTAGATACCTTCAATTCTTTCTGAAAAAAAAAAAATTTGGGTTTAATATTTTTAGATCACATACACTTCCAATTACTTAAATAATTATTGACATGCTTGTAAAATATTTAATATACATAAATTACATCATATAGAAAAAAACATAGTTATATATAAGAACTTTATGGATTACAAATATAGTTTATTCTCAACCTAAAACAATAAGATCAGATGACACTTTATTTTCTCAACTAAGATAAAGAAGACAAGAAGCAAACATTCATCATTCCTACATGCTATATAACTTGACTTTAATTTCAACCAACTTAAATATTACTATTGCCAATATCTCAATCTAGAGTTCATCCTTTGATGGTGGTTTCGGATTGTCTGGAGATAGCTTGATTGGATATGTTGCCTCCATTGCTATGCCACACAAACCTTCTTTTGCGTCCACACCACGTTGCATCCTAATATAGCCTTGTTCTCCCCATTCTGGCCCCCAAGAGTTCTTCACTGTCCAATACTTAGTCCCATCCGAGGTTGTTCCGTACCCAACCACCGCCACCCCGTGGTCTAGCTCCGTGCCACAGCGTCCTGTATAAACTCCCTACAATTCAAAAAATAAATAAGAGAAAACTTGTTTTAAGGTATTAATCGAGGCTTCCCGTTTCTAGTAATTTGACGTAACCCTCAGGGAGTGTCCTAATATATACCTCTGAGTAAAATTGCATATTGGTGCCTCCAGCATCAATTGCAACAGATACAGGTTGATTTGCAACAGCTTTCATCAGTGCATTTTCGTCGTTTTCGGGTACGTTTTCATGTCCATCAATCATCACTACTGGTGCATTCATCTGCGAAGAAAGATATCCGGAAACTCTTTAAACTTTATGTCCTTTTTAAAATGCTCATAGAATTGTAAAAGGACAAGTTCTTCTACCTTTACTGCATCACAGAACTGATCTCTAGCTTTGTAGGGGTATATGTTTTCAGCTGTTAGGCCACCATGTTTCTTGACGAATTCATATGCTTTTTCCATGTAACCTCCGTTACACCCCTCATTATCTTTTTCACAATCTACCAATTCTTGCTCGGATAAAGATACCAAGTTCCCAGTTTTGATTTTATTAATCCCTTCAAGTCCCACCACAGTCGAAAATGCCCAACAACTACCTGTGAAGATTGACACAAAATCAGACTTGAGAAACCCAAGATCTTATTAGTAAGATCATAAAGAAAAACTTACCACATCTGCCTTGATTCTTGACACCAGTGACTGCACCTTGCTTTCTCCAGTCCACCGATTCTGGCAGATTCTCTGTCTTTGCGTGCATGAATCCGGTCGTAGCTCGAGCACCATGAAGCATTCGATAGTGCTTGATTTTCGAACTATAGAAGTTTCTGAATTCATGGTTTGTCATATCAGCAAACTTGTTGAGTTTCAACTTGTAAGGCTTGTCCATCTGGTTCTCCTCGTGAATGTGTTGCACATTAGCTTTGAACACATTGAAACGCTTCTGTTTCTCGGTTAGGTCCCGTGAAACCGTATGGTGGCTCCTCCACTTTTCGTACAAATCCCATAAGCTCTCATCAGAAACCAGATCTTTTTCTGTGAACTCCAAGCTTTTTGCAAGGCAAAAAACCATTGCAAGGAAAAGAGAAATTAAAATAACCCTTCCCAACCTCATTATTACAATGTTTTCAATATCAAGAAATTAATCTGCTATCTGTGCAGGCAAATTATGTAGATAAACTCCTATCTTCTCAATGAATTTGTGATGCGACTATATATAGGGTAATGTAAGTTGGTTTGTGGCATAATCTTTTTTGCTGAAAATGAGGGAAAAAGCTGCTGCCAATAAGGATAACCATACTATTTTTAGAGATAAGTTTTGTACTTATGTGACTGTTTTAGATGATGAACATGCTAACCATGCTGTGTTTGTTTAGAAGGTGACGAGTCCATTTTTGTGGCTGCAGCCTTTCAGAACATGATTTCTTTCATGTTGTATCTTAAAGTGATCAGAGCTTTCCGCCATTTTCTATGAATAGTCGATCTTGGATTTCTTGTTAGCCTTAATGTATACTGGTTGATTCTGATCTAAATATCAAGCTATTCGAGTTCAACTTATATTCATATAATCGCAATGAAACTTCTGCTTCTTGACTGAGACGGTAACCCATACTTGTCTGTGTGAGTATTGCCAATTATAACGGCTTTGTTTTATTTAAGCCAAATTTGAGATTAAATTTGCAGCAGCAGTAGTAAAGACTAAGAAAGTAAAGTTATTGTAGTCAAAACAGTTTTGATGTTTCAATAGCATCTGCATTTATTAATACTTAATACATCAGGTTACACAAGATATAACCATCGCCATGAACTGAAATTCAAACCAGAAAAAAGGAAAATGACTCAAAAAGAAACATATGAAAGTCAAAAGAAATTGAAACTACTCATATCAATACAAAAATAATACCATACTTCCTTTTTTCGTATGAAAGAACAATCGATTAGGTATAAGGTAAAACCTTGTTTTAAGCTGAGGTGAATCCATAACACATAAAACACCTATGCCATAAGGTATACATATTATACATATCCTACCTTCTAATCACCCTCAAATACAAGTAAACTCATTCTCAGTTCATTAGTTTAATCTACTGTATGAAATCCTTAAAGTGTTAATAAGGAATTGAGACATGAATCCATAAGTATCACATTATATTCTAATATGCAAATAAGTTGGGAATGCATAAGGTTTAACATCATGAAAAACTATACAAATAGAAACTTACTAACTTATTCATCATGTGAAGATTATCGAATATTACTCCGAAACAGACAAATAAACCAAGATCAACAAATGGTATTATTCAATATGGTACAGCTTAACGGCATTACACACCAATCGCTGGAAAAAGTGCAAATCAAAGTAAGTCAATGTCAATCATATGATTGCTATAAAATTCATATTTTAAGAGAATTGATTCTGAGTATGGACATTACAATTCAAAAAGACAGAACAAGACAGGAATATGTGAATTCAATTTAATCTCTTAGCAGCTTAGGCAAGAGCGTCCTTCTCTCGTTGTTGTTGATATAGCTCCTCTCTCATTCTCCTTATCTCAGATTCTTTCTCCATTCTTTCCTTCTGCAAGTAACATCAAAATGAAAGACCTCTACTTTTTAGCATTGCGAGATTAAGTTTTGAAACAAACAAGGCGAAAACAATAAAGAACAGCTCAAACATAGAAGTGGCCACATGATTACGTCCCAACAAACAACATACTGATTGTTAACAAAATTTGCACAATCACAGTTCAATTCTATTCAGAAATTCCAACTCCAAAGTTCAAATTTCGAGCTTCCATTTCCACACACAATGTAAGTACATCACACATTATTGTTTAGAAACATTAAAGAACAAGATAATCTCTAAATTTCTTCAACCTGAAAATCACATTTTGAAATCACTCCTCACGAAACAAAAGAGAGCACAAATCGATATGGTTAATGTCTTAGTTCCTCTTCAATAATCCTAAGAAGCAAAATGAAAGATACATAACACCAAAAAACCAAAAATCAAACTCCAGACATATTACCTTATTATAACCCTAGCTATGATGAAGCAAAAAATCATCATATACATACTGAAATGTGTATGTACATAACTAATCAAAACGAAAACCAGAAAAAAAGAAAAAAGGTTTAACCGATTTAATGTGCATAAAGTCAGAAAACAACTAATGAAAGAAACATATGTACAAAATTGTTCATGGATGCTTATACCTTTTCATCCTGATGGAGGGCAATCCAAACATGGACTTTATCCATGGTTTGCCAGAAAATAAAGGCGCCAAATGACATCCCGAAGAACGTCGAAACTTTCACCATCTTCAAAATCAAGGTTCCAATGTGAATTGGTTAATGTTGTTTGTGAAATAGGACCAATGAATTTTACCCCTTTTCTGTCAACGAGTGTGGTACGACAGCGTTTTCAGTGTCTGGAGGCAATAGGGCAAATTTTGAAGAATTTGGGGGACATATTGTAATTAAGTGATTCAGGCTATGTATTTTTCTTTTCTTTTATAGGATTACTAATAAATGAAATCATAATCCTTTTTATTCCTAAACCAGCTTTTCGATCAAAGCTCATGTACTAAAAAAAAAAAAAAATTCGAATACTTCTAAACTAATTTAACATTGGCACTAATTATAGACAATTACTATGCACATTGTCTTCAAATAATTCTAATTTTTCTTTTTGTACTTCAGAAACAACGTTGAAAAGAAAGAGATTGATTAATCTTATTTTTATTTTAAACCCACGCCCTTACATTGTTAATTCTAAGATTCCGTTTATTCTTTTGTTTCTGGTTCAATACTCGTTTTTATTTTATCAAATTTTGAGCTGGAATTTGAATTTATAGAAAAAAAAAAATAATTGATGCATAAGATCTTTTGTGAATGATATAACCCAGAGGGGAGCCATTGAGCATTTCTGTCATTTTGTCTCGGGTTATTGGGACAACTTCATTGTGAACAGAAGTTTGTGTTTTGTTTCATCCTATTTGGATCATTGTTGTAGGCCAATGACCGATAATATTGGTTATAAAAGTTATGCATTTGCTCGCTGTTACACAATTGTTATACCACTTGGATAAGTTTAAATGGCCGTAAAAGGCTGATTCATTTGGAGCCGACTCTTTATGTATTTTAGGTAGCCACCAAGGTTGTTCTATTCGTGTACGTTTAAGTGTAGAGTTAGAATTTGGACACTTTGTAGCTGCATTCTTTGTGTTGAACCATATTAGTGTTCTGTCTTGTCGTCAGTATATGAAGTAGTAGTTAACATCAAGGACTCAAATTTATGGAACTGCTTCCTAGTTAAAAGACAGTAGCTACAAGCCAGAAGAACATTGGTGTAACTATAGGAAGTTACGGAAAAATTGAAGTTGGATTTTTGTTGAAAGCTAAGGCTTTAAAAGCAAAGCTTCAAAGCATTAAGCCACTTAAAATAGAATCAGAAAGCTGATCTGTTCAAATGATGCAACCGAAACTTATAAGAGCTCCTTTTAAATGTAATAAGATTTTGTAGTTCCAAAAATAGGATTTTGACTAAGAAAGGGAGTTTTTTGTACTAATAACTATAGAAATGGGAGATAAAGTTGGACTTTTCAGGTTTGCTGATAGTACTGATAAGATGCTGATAGTCTTTGGGATTCTTTCGAGCATCGGAGAAGGATTGACTGCTCCTATGTCCATGTTGGTGTTAAGTGGAGCAATTGACGCTTTTGGGACTGCTGATAAGTCTATTACCACTGAGGTGGTGAACAAGGTATAACTATTTTACCTATCAGTCTCCATGGTTTTCAAAATCCGCAAACAAATTTATAGTATCTGAAAAGACTAGTTGCATCTGAATGACTGTATCCTAATTTAGTCTATGTTATTCCAAAAGTTCACTTTGTTGAAAATGCACTATAATAAATTTCCTATTTGGAAGTATGATCTCATTTACATTCCTCAAAAGTGAATAGCTTTTAATATGTTTTTTTGTGCAGTATGGACTGAGGCTACTCTACGTTGCTATTGGAGTTGGGATTGCTAGTTTCTTTGGTATGTGCAACTGATAACTCATTGCATAACCGAACAATCCACGTAAAGCATAAAAAGAATTCCCAATTCATCATAAACAATGAATTATTTGTGTATTTGAAAATTGGAAATAAATTTGCAGAGGGACTTTGTTGGACAAGAACTGCTGAGAGGCAAACATCTCGAATACGTGTGGAATATTTAAAATCAGTCCTCAGACAAGAAGTCGGTTTCTTTGACACACAAGATGCTTCATCTACCACTTTCCAAGTTGTTTCGAACATCTCCACCGATGCCCATTCCATTCAAGATGTTATAGCTGATAAGGTTTCCGTTTTTGTTCAAATTTTGATCATCCTTACTTCATTCAATCATCTCTCATATGTAGTTATAACAAGTGTAATGTCTTCTTTACCCTCACCTTTTGCACCTGCTTCAGATACCCAATGCCCTGGCTCAGTTCTCTGCATTCATATTCGGCCTTCTAATTTCCTTCCTACTCTCCTGGAGACTAGCGTTAGTATCTCTTCCTTTCGCAATTGGATTTATAGCTCCAGCGGTGGGGTTTGGAAAACTAATGACAGACATTGGAATCAAGAGTAAGGATGCTTATGGGGTTGCTGGAGGTATTGTAGAACAAGCAATATCAAATATAAGAACTGTTTATTCCTTTGTGGGAGAGCAGAAAACAGTTGATACATTCAGCAGAGCTCTTCGCAAAAGCATGAATCTTGGCATAAAGCAAGGATTGATGAAGGGGCTTATGATAGGAAGCATGGGAATGATATTTGTTACTTGGGCTCTTCAATCTTGGGTTGGAGGCCTTCTTGTCACCGAAAAAGGTGAAAGTGGTGGCCATGTTTTTGTATCAGGCGTCTGCATTATCCTCGGTGGAATGTGAGCCCCTTTCTCTATATACATATATATTCCATGTATCTGTTACCACACAAAAAAAAAAAAAAAAATTTCCATGTATCTCTGCATTAGATTGTGCTATTATCTCAATATTTTGAAGAAAAACTATTAAAACAGTAATTTCTTTCAGATCTTGTATGAGTGCTCTACCTAATGTACCATTCATAATAGAGGCATTAGCTGCTGCAAAACGAATTTTCGAGATGATTGATCGTGTACCTGACATAGACCCTGAAAATGACAGTGGAAAAGTTTTAGAAAATGTAAGGGGTCAAATTGAGTTCAGGGAAGTTGATTTCAGTTATCCATCAAGAAAGGATGAACCAGTTCTTGAGGGGCTTAACCTGAAGATAACACCGGGTCAGAAAGTTGGCCTTGTGGGAGGAAGTGGTTCTGGAAAATCGACAATTATTTCTTTGCTTGAAAGGTTTTATGACCCTGTCAAAGGAGATATACTTCTTGATGGGCACAGAATAAAAAGACTCCGGCTAAAATGGTTGAGATCTCATATTGGTTTGGTAAATCAAGAACCGGTTCTTTTTGCGACTTCTATAAAGCAAAACATACTTTTTGGTAAAGAGGATGCTTCAGTGGAACTCCTTGTAAGTGCCGCTAAGTTTGCAAACGCTCACGATTTCATTATCAAATTTCCCCAAGGATACGACACTCAAGTAAGTTGGTCTTTATATTTCGATGTCATATAATTATTTTTGTTACATATAGTAATATTGTGAAATCTCAGGTGGGGCAACTTGGGTTTCAATTATCAGGAGGCCAAAAACAAAGGATTGCTATAGCAAGAGCATTGCTTAGAGATCCAAGAATCCTTTTGCTTGATGAAGCTACAAGTGCTTTGGATGCACAATCGGAAAGTATGGTACAAGAGGCCATTGATAAAGCTTCACTAGGAAGAACGACAATCGTCATTGCTCACTGTTTTACTTCAATTCGCAATGTTGACAAGATTTTTGTACTTGAATCCGGGAGAGTTCTCGAATCCGGGTCCCACGCTGAACTGATGGATATAAATAACGGAGAAGGTGGAATCTACTCCCAAATGTTGAAATTGCAAAAATCAGAAATTCCCAGTGAGGCCTCATCCTTATATGCCCATAGTTCCACATCTCTAGCGCTGTCTTCGATTCAAAACAGTCCAGCTTCTTCCTTCAGTTCTTATTATGAGAGGGATGAAAAATCGAACAAATTTTCAACTCCGAATCCTTCACAATGGCGATTACTTGAAATGAATGCACCAGAGTGGAAGAGAGCCTTACTTGGCTGTCTAGGAGCTGTTATCTTTGGGGCAATCCTGCCAATAAATGCGTGTTTCATGGGCTCTCTAGTCTCCGTTTACTTCAAAAATAACAGATCGGAAATAAAATCCGAAACAAAATTTTACAGCCTTATGTTCTTGGGAATTGGTTTCATCACCTTCTTTTCTAATCTACTTCAGCATTATAATTTTGCAATCATGGGAGAACGATTAACCAAGAGAATGCGTGAGAAGGTTCTTCAAAACGTTTTCACTTTCGAGGTTGGTTGGTTTGATCAAGATGAAAATACAAGTGCCGCGGTTTGTAACCGGTTAGCTTCTGAAGCCAACATGGTTCGATCTCTTGTTGGAGAGCGTATATCTTTACTGGTTCAGGTCTTTGCAAATGCTTTTCTATCATTTGCGCTTGGGTTAATTGTCACATGGAAAGTTTCAGCTGTGGTGATTGCTATACAACCTTTGATCATTGCTAGTTTTTATTACAAAACTGTTTTGATGACACAAATGTCGGAAAATGCACAAGAAGCACAGAATGAAGGAAGCCAATTAGCAAGTGAAGCGGTAGTAAACCACCGAACAATCACTGCATTCTCGTCTCAAAATAGAATTATCGACCTTTTCGAAGCAACACTTGAAGGTCCTAAAAAAGAAAGCATAAGACAATCATGGATATCCGGAGTAGGATTATCTACTTCCCAATTTTTGACAGTAGCTGCTGTAACATTAACATTTTGGTATGGTGGGACATTAATGAGCAAAGGATTACTCACCTCAAAGCAGCTTTTTCTTGCTTTCTTCATTTTAATGAGCACTGGTAAAACCATTGCAGATGCAGGAACTATGACGTCTGATCTATCGAAAGGTAGCAGTGCAGTGGGGTCCGTTTTCGCTATTCTTGACAGGAAAAGCAAGATTGAATCAGATAACCAAGAGGGTATTAAAGCTAGTGATCAAACTCTAAAAGGAAAGATAGAGTTTGATGGTGTTTTCTTTTCATACCCATCGAGGCCTGAACAAATGGTTTTCCAAGGTCTAAGTCTCAAGATTGATGCTGGTACAACGGTAGCACTTGTAGGAGAAAGTGGTTCTGGAAAATCCACCGTCATTGGATTGATCGAAAGATTCTACGATCCCATAAAAGGGTCGGTTCTAATAGATGATTATGATGTCAAAAGCTACAATTTGAGAGATTTGAGATCTCATATTGCATTAGTGAGCCAAGAACCTGCTCTCTTTTCCGGAACCATCTATGATAATATAGTTTACGGTAGAGACAATGCCACAGAAGCTGAAATTATCGAAGCTGCAACACTAGCAAATGCTCACAAGTTCATAAGGTATTTATCATACACATAATCTCTAAAAATTAGAGAAACTTAATTCTGAAACAATAGAACTCTCTTTTTTTTTTTTTTTTTATGCAGTTCAATGAAGGATGGCTATGAAACTTACTGTGGGGAAAGAGGAGTTCAGCTTTCGGGAGGACAAAAGCAGAGGATAGCACTTGCACGTGCGATACTTAAGAAACCATCGATTCTTCTTTTGGATGAGGCTACAAGTGCACTTGATAGTGTTTCTGAGAATTTAGTACAAGAAGCATTGGAGAAAATGATGGTCGATAGAACATGTGTAATCGTTGCTCATCGTTTATCGACTATACAGATGGCAGATTCTATAGCTGTGATTAAAAATGGGAAGGTTGTCGAGAAAGGATCACATTCTGAGTTACTTGCTCTTGGAGATCATGGTTCATACTGTTCCTTGATCAAGTTACAACATTGCTACTCTCCTTAACTCTAGGAAAAACACAAAATGCAATTTATAAATTAAATGACATGAAGATGCCTGAAATTAATTTATGTACCATTGTAATGGTCAAATATGAAAGTAACTGCCACAGATGCATAATGATTACCAAATGAAACTTTTACATTTTTGCAGTTTTGATATCATCTAAGATTTGTCGTTGCAGTTGGTTTGTTGCTCATGTCTTGTTTGAGAGGTTTGATGATGGAATCAATATTTTTAGTGAATTTCATTTAGGAAATGGTTGGATGATTAATTTTTTATTTTTTGGTGAATTTTGCAAATGCTTAAATTATGTCCGTCCCTTACAAATCAGTGGGAAGATTCATTCAAGAAGAAATGCGTTCATTCCATTTTTACAGTTAGCATCTCACCTTTCTAAGTTGAGAAAAAATGCTTCATCTTGTTTGTGTTCGCACAATCAATTTGCGAAAATGCAATTCGCAGACGAACAATGGTTTGAAAAAACGGTCTCCATTGTACTCCATCCGTTTCAAATTAATGACATATTTGCAAAATTTTCATGTTTTAAATTACTTGTCACATTTGATTTCCCAATGCATTTTTTTTCTATTTTACCCTTTCTTACTTCTAAGTTTATACAATGAAGTACAAAAATCAATGACATTAATTAAAACAATCATTAAAAGGGTATTTTTGACATTTTATATTGCTAAGTGACTAATTATTGAGTGTGTGAGAATATCAAATATGCCAATTAATTTAAACGGTCTTTTATTTTATTGGTTGTGCATTTTTTAGGTTCGTGTCCAGTATGTAGGGGAGATGTATCAAAAAGCTCGATAGTTCCTATTTACAGCAATGGAAGCGTGTGCGAGGCTGGATCATCTGGCTTGAAGACTCTGATGAGGCCTAAAGCTCGTAGAGTTGAGAATGTTAGGCGACAACCTATATAGGACTCTCTATGATGAATTACACAAGTTTCAAGGGATTAATTAGTCACTATAAAGTAGCGGACTCATGTTCGAATCCCTATTAGGAAAAGGTACCCACTTAATGTATCAAACCCGGCTCGAAATGAATTAAACCTTTGGGGAAAGAAAAAAAACTATTTCATCTAATTTGATTGAGTAATACGTACGTAAGGAAAAGGGTGGTTAAAGATTTGCAGACAATTTTATTATTAATTTATTTTGGTAATTTTGGAGTTCATTAATTATTTTTGTTTTTCATTTGAATTTTTTTGCCTAAAAAACTCCTATATCAACATTTCATAAATCCACTTTACCCATCTAGAATACCATAATAAGTCAATACGAGATTATTACCTATTACCAATTTTTTAAGTGAAAAATAAAGGTTACGGGTCACTTTCAAAGTTAATAGAGAAATATTGCTAACTTGTATATGAATAAAAATGTTTTCACAAATTCTTATGGCCGGGGTTATAATTTTCAATTTTCTTGTAAACTTTGAAGAAAATTTGCACATACAACTACTCCAACCTGGAAGGGGTTTTCTTGCTAATATAAACTAATATGAGGGTCTTTTTACTAATGAAAATAACTGAGTAGAGGTTTTCATCATTAGGCAAAAAACATGAGGTGTTTTTGCATTTCACGCATTCACATTGATTCCTTTAATCCCAATTCCCAAGCAATATCTAACTGACATGTAGCCAAATAAAACAGACCAAAATCAAATTCTGTCATAGTACAAGAAGCTTGAATATGTTAGATTCTGAAGATACCACTTGGAAAAAGAACTAGTATCTCATTCACATTGTATGAAAAAGACAACAACAAAATCCCAAAAGACGAAAATAAAATAAAATAAATTAAGCTGTTTCCAAAACCAACACCAGAATATCTTCCAACAAAGTTGCCGGCTAATGTAAACATAACCATCTTGATTCAGTCCATATATATATAAAGTAAAGATCATCATAGAGAATGTTAAACAAAACAAGTCACGTACATTAGCCTTCACTTTCTTTGATATAATTATCCATTTACTGCCACATGATCGATTTCGTATTTAAAATTGATCAAAGTAGAGGAATATCATCTGTACCTTATAACTGAAAATGGGAAGTAAAGGGGGCCTTTTTAGATATGCTGATGGATTCGATAAGTTTCTGATGATTCTTGGTACTTTGGGGAGCATGGGAGATGGTTTAATGTCTCCACTTAATATGTATATTTTAAGTGGTGTAATTGATGAATACGCAACTGCTAATCTATCTTTGTCGAAAAACATTGTAGATAAGGTATAAATTGGTATGAGAATTAAAATCCTTAGCAATGTTTTTCTTTTCCTTTTTATCACTTTAACAACTTTTTCTTGAATTATTTGTGCAGTACTCTTTGAGACTGCTCTATGTTGCTCTTGGAGTTGGTATCTCTTCATTTTTCGGTATGCAAAACTCATAATTCTCTAAATTGAACCGTTTAAAACTCCGTTGATATAATTTAATTCTTGATGAAAAAATGTTGCATATATGGCTGATACTGCAGAAGGAGTGTGTTGGACAAGAACTGCAGAGAGACAAACATCTCGTATACGACTGGAATATTTAAAATCGGTACTTAGACAAGAAGTCAGTTTTTTCGACAACCAAGGTGCTCAATCAACCACATTCAAAGTAGTTTCAAGCATCTCTGCAGATGCACATTTAATCCAAGATGTTATATCCGAAAAGGTTCTGGATCTTATTTTCTCACTTATTTTTCTTGTTTAAATAATTCATTACTTTAAATTATATTCATTTTATTTATGATGCAGATACCAAACTGCCTCGCTGAACTCTTTGCATTCATATTTGGCCTATTAGTCGCCTTTTTACTTTCATGGCGACTAGCCTTAGCATCTATTCCATGCGCGATTTGCTTTATTGTTCCAGGAGTAGGACTCGGAAAACTAATGATGGACCTTGGAGTTAAGAGCAAAGATGCTTACGAGGTTGCAGGTGGCATTGTCGAACAATGCATATCTTCAATAAGAACTGTTTATTCATATGTAGCGGAGTGTCAAACACTCGATAGATTCAGTCTAGCTCTACAAGAAAGTATGAAGCTTGGCATAAAACAAGGTTTTGCAAAGGGACTTATGATGGGAAGCATGGGGACAGTTTTCGCAGCTTGGGCTTTTGAATCATGGGCCGGAAGTGTTCTTGTCATCGAAAGAGGCGAAAGTGGTGGCCGTGTTTTCATAGCCGCTGTCTGTGTTGTTCTTGGAGGATTGTAAGTACTAAGTCCCTTTTCTTAATTATTTAAGACAATAAAAAATAGAAAAAAAAAAAAGAAAAGAAAACATTTTTGTATGTGTTGTTGTAATTCGCAGATCATGTATGAGTGCACTTCCGAGCCTCTCGTCAATCGTGGAGGCAACGAGTGCTGCCTCGCGGATATTTGAGACGATTGACCGTGTTCCGGAAATAGATTCCGAAAATGGAAAAGGGAAAGTTTTATCAAATATTAAAGGCGAAATTGAGTTCAAGGAAGTATATTTTAGTTATCCATCAAGAATGGAGACACCTATACTTCAAGGATTTAATCTCAAAGTAAAAGCTGGTAAAACTGTTGGTCTAGTGGGAGGAAGTGGTTCTGGAAAATCAACTGTCATTTCATTGCTCGAAAGGTTTTACGACCCTGTCCGAGGAGATATACTACTCGATGGGCACAAAATCAAGAAACTAAAGCTTAAATGGTTGAGATCACAGGTGGGACTCGTAAATCAAGAACCGATTCTCTTTGCGACTTCCATTAAAGAAAATATTTTATTCGGAAAAGAAGATGCTTCCATGGAACTTATCATAAATGCGGCTAAGGCTGCAAATGCTCACGACTTCATCGTTAAATTACCAGGAGGATACGAAACTCAGGTAATTAATTAAACCGACCTTTTATTATTCTTCGTTTTTATCATTTTTGCTTGATTTCTGATGTTTACTAGTTATAATATCAGGTGGGACAATTTGGATTTCAATTATCAGGAGGGCAAAAACAAAGGATTGCAATAGCTAGAGCATTAGTTAAAGATCCGAAAATTCTTTTACTTGATGAAGCTACTAGTGCTTTAGATACACAATCTGAAAGAATAGTGCAAGATGCCATTGATCAAGCTTCACAAGGAAGAACGACAATAGTCATTGCTCATCGATTAACCACAATTCGTAATTCTGATACGATCTTCGTAGTCGAAAGAGGAAGAGTCGTTGAATCTGGTTCTCATGAAAAACTTATGCAAATTAACAATGGAGAAGGTGGGACCTACCTTAAAATGGTAAAACTTCAACAATCGGTAAAAGCAAACAAAGTTTCTTTTAGCCCACATCGGTATACAGAGAAACGAACCCAAAAGAGAACGACATATAGTGTTAAATCAAGCCCTGCTTCCCCTTTTAGTCCAGCTTTAACCATGAGTGTAGTTCCTTCAATCCAAATGCTTTCTTATTACGATAGTGACGATGAAATATTCAACCCCAAATCTTCCCAAAATCTTTCACAGTGGCGTTTGATTAAAATGAACGCGCCAGAGTGGAAACGAGCCTTTCTCGGGTGCTTAGGATCCGCTACTTTCGGAGCAGTACAACCTATCAATGCTTATTGCTTGGGATCAGTTGTCTCGATATTCTTCACCACTAACAAAGAAAAAATGAGATCAGAAACAACTTTTTATTGCATGATCTTCTTATCCATAGCTGTTATCAGCTTCTTTGCTAATCTACTTCAACATTACAATTTTGCGATCATGGGAGAACGTTTGGTTAAAAGGATACGAGAAAAGGTACTTCAAAATATTCTTACTTTCGAGATAGGTTGGTTTGATTTAGATGAGAATACAAGTGCGGCAATTTGCGCTCGTCTCTCCACGGAAGCTAATATGGTGAGGTGTCTTGTTGGAGATCGTATATCGTTACTCGTTCAGGTTTTCACGAGTGCTTTCGTAGCTTTCATACTTGGCCTAATCCTAACATGGAGAGTTTCGATTGTGGTCATAGCCATGCAGCCTTTGATCATTGCTAGCTTTTACTCGAAAAGTGTAATGATGAAACGAATGTCTGTGCGGGCCCAAAAGTCACAAAATGAGGGGAGTCAGTTAGCAAGTGAAGCAGTGGTGAATCATAGGACTATAACTGCCTTCTCTTCTCAGAGGAAAATTTTAGGCCTTTTTGAGGAAACACTGAGAGGACCGCGTAAAGAGAGTATAAAACAATCGTGGTTTTCCGGTATAGGCTTGTTTGTTTCACAATTTTTAACAACAGGTGCTATAGCTCTGACGTATTGGTACGGAGGGAGGTTAATGAACGAAGGAAAAGTTAGCTCGAAGCATCTTTTTCAAGCCTTTTTCATCTTGATGAGTACTGGTAAAAACATTGCAGATGCAGGAAGTATGTCTTCTGATTTAGCTAGAGGAAGCAATGCTGTGAAATCTGTTTTCGCGATTTTGGATAGAAGAACCGAGATTGATCCAAACGAGGCTGAAGGTATTAACATTAAACATGGATTAAAGGGAAGAATCGAACTAAAAAACGTGTTCTTTTTCTATCCCTCAAGGCCAGAGCAAATGATCTTTCAAGGCCTTAGTCTCAAAATCGAAGCTGGAAAAATGGTGGCACTCGTGGGACAAAGTGGTTCGGGAAAATCCACAATCATTGGATTGATTGAAAGATTCTACGATCCAATAAAAGGAAGTGTTCTCATAGATGATCAAGATGTAAAAAGCTACAACTTGAGAGACTTAAGATCCCACGTCGCTTTAGTGAGTCAAGAACCAACTCTTTTCGCAGGAACCATATATGAAAACATAATATATGGTAATGATAATGCCACAGAATCTGAAGTAAGGCGAGCTTCAATGCAAGCAAATGCACACGAATTTATAAGGTAATATATATGGTACCTTTCACTCTACATACAAATTAACATTTAATTTATATTTTCTGAATTTTTTTATTTTTTTTAATGCAGCTCATTAAAGGATGGATATAAAACATATTGTGGAGAAAGAGGAGTTCAGATTTCAGGAGGACAAAAGCAAAGAATCGCACTTGCGCGTGCGATATTGAAGAATCCATCGATACTTCTATTGGATGAGGCTACAAGTGCACTTGATAGTGTTTCTGAGAATTTAGTACAAGAAGCTTTGGAGAAAATGATGGTTGGGAGGACTTGTGTGATCGTGGCTCACCGTTTATCGACTATACAGAAAGCCGATTACATAGCTGTGATTAAGAATGGGAAGGTTGCGGAGAAAGGGTCACATTCTCAACTTCTCGAAATTGGAAATCGCGGTTCTTATTATACGTTGATCGAGTCACAACATGGCCGTTCTTCTTAGCAGTCTACTGAAAATCGGAGAAATTCAGAGATCAAGTCTCAATATATATAGTTTATCCTGTAATGTTCTAAAATCTATCTGCATGTGAAATGGTACACGTGTACATTTTCATCTGCATAACATGAAATCAAATGTCACTTTTAGTTATTTTGCTATTTTTCCTTGGTCTAATTACTCTTTTAGTCAAACTAGAAAAGTGCACATACGTTGTACGTGTCTAGTTAATTTGATAAGTAAATTTTATAAATTATAATAAAATTAACTTTGTCATATCACAAAGAAAACACAAATTAATGACTAATATTTAATTTATTTATTATCAAAATTATTAATCCATAAAAAAATGATGACTTTAAATTATAATAATCAAATATAATTTGATGATTGATTTGTTCATAAGATCTTGTAATTCTTTTTTTTTTTTTTAAATATGATCATAACAAAATTATTTAGTTCATTCTTTTCACGGGTTTAACCCGTCTTTTCACCGATTTCATTCATTTTGCATCAATTTAAAATATTTTTTCATCGGTTTATCCATTCTTTTATCGATTTACCTATTTTCATTATTTTTCCATTTTTCGTCGATTTCTTATGTTTTTATGGTGTAAACCTTGCATTTTCTATTGGTTTAACCTAGTTTTTGCTAGTTAAACTATTTTTTATTTTTAAAGATTTCACTCATTTTCACCTAATTCACACGTTTTTTCATTGATTTACATTTTTTTCACCAATTTCACCTCACATCTCATGGAATTCACATGTTTTCACCGACTTTACATTTTTTTCTGATTCAATGATTTCACCCATTTTCAACAATTTCATCTGTTTTTCACTTATTTCACCGATCTTGTCCGGTTTTCACGAAATTCATCCAATGCTATTCAATTCCATATGCATTTATCAATTTACGTGAGCATTTTCGCCGGTTTTATTCGTTTTTCACCAACTTTACCAGTGTTCATCCAAATTTTTATCATTTTCACATGCTTGAGCCGACTTTTATCGTTTCACCAATTTTAATTAACCGATTTAACATGTTTTCCATGAAAATTCGAGCATATATTTAATTCATAAGTTTAATCCATTTTTTCAGGGGCTTAACCCGTCTTTTTACTGATTCCATTAACTTTTCATCGATTTAATATATTTTTCTTCGATTTATCATTTATTTTATCGGTTTAACCTACTTTCGTTATTTTTTTTCCATTTTTCGTAGATTTCTTTTATTTTATCGGCTTAAACCATTTTCTACCGTTCCTTTTTTTTTGTTAGACTATTTTATTTTTATTTTTATAGATTTTATTCATTTTCACTCACAAGTTTTTTCACTGATCTATATATTTTTTCACCAATTTCATATCATATTTAATTGATTTAAAATGTTTTCATCGATTTTACTTATGTTCCCCGATTCACTGATCTCACCCATTTTAAACAATGTCATCCGTTTTTTTACTAATTTCATCGATCTTATCCGTTTTTCATGAATTTTATCCAAAGTTATTACAATTAATGCATATATAATTATCGATTTCACAGACGTCATTTTACCAGTTTCACTCGTTTTTCACCAACTTTATCAGTGTTCACCAATTTGATCCAAAAATTTTTTATATCATTTTCGCATGTTTTAACCGACTTTTATCGATTTCAACCGCTTTCCATGAAAATAGCTCCATGAAAATTTATCGAATCCACCTGTTCTTCATGTCTTGATTATTCGCGGTTCTGCGAAATTTCCCTTCACAATTTTTTTCTTACCGTTTTCTTTTCTCCTTCAATTACCGGTACGACTTAATTTCATGGGGCCCTTGGTCCGTAATTTTGTTCGCAATTGAAGATAGTGATCAGTAGCAGTTTACTAATTTCATCGATCTTATCCGGTTTTCATGAATTTCATTCAAAATTATTCCAATGCATATATATTTATCTATTTCACCGACGTCTTTTTACCTGTTTCACTCGTTTTTCACCAACTTTATCAATGTTCACCAATTTGACCCAAATTTTTTTTATATCACTTTCGCATGTTTTAACTGACTTTTATCGATTTCAACCGCTTTCCATGAAAAGAGCTCCATGAAAATTTGAGTATGACCGACTGCACCAAAAATTTCATCGTTTTCACCAAAAATTTCATCTATTTCACTTGTATTTATCGAATCCACCTGTTCTTCATGTCTTGATTATTGAGATAATTTTAGATTTTAGGAGTTTATGAATTTATGTAGGAAATAAATATTATAATAACACTTCATGTTTAATTATACCTCTTCATTTAGTTTTATATTGAAGTGTTCATATTGGAGTAGACTTCTTTTCCTATTTTTTTTTCTTATTTTAATTAATTTAATTATCTTTTAAGTAGGGGTTTATTAGTCTTCACAAAAAATTCAAGAAACTCTATTTTATGAACTCGTACTTTTATTTGTATATAGATATAGATATAGATATAGATATAGAATAGATACATATAATTCATTCACCATTAAAATGACATAATAGCAAAAATTTAATTTGAACCCAGCAAGGCCCAAAACTAAATTGAGTCTATAACGTCCGATAATTTGATTAAAATTTGAGTTGTTTCGCATATTGAAAACAACATTCATAACTCTTTTAGCGACGCTTTTTATGTAATGAAAGATCAACTATCACAAAAATAGGTGTAGCTCCAGGCAGGATGACATTAGAGGTAATTTGAGAATTTTCTTTTTCTCTATTGAAATTCATTGTGCTTTGGTTACTGAGGAAAATTATATTGTATATTGTTTCATTTAAGAAAGTCACTTATCAAACAAATTATCAGTGGCTGCAATAAAAGTATTGGTTTTGTAAGTGTTTTCTTTGAATCACATAATTTTTTCGACACTTTATCCAACAAATGAATTTTTATTTTTTCCTAAATATTTCTTTTCTGTTGGGCAGAATAGAGACCTTCTTAAAGCTTAAAGCTGAACAAATTATGATGCTGGTACCAATTTCTGTTATTATCTGAATGCATGTTTGCGTGCTACACATAATTAAATAATTTCTTGTTGCAAGTTAAGTTAATACAATGGCTGAAATTCTCAGTTTTTGTTGTCTGCAATGTGGCTGAAAAAAAGCTATGGATTAGTAAAAAAGTGTGTGTGTTTAAACACAGTTGTACAGTACACAACTTCATTTGTTTATGTTTAAATATAACCATAAGGATCATTTTGTTAATTTCTACTGACTGATGAGTTAGAAAAAGGGAAATGGGCTTGAAAGCATTGTAAGACTAGTTTATTAGGTAAAAGGGAGATAAAATACTAAGCAAACTTGTCCAAAGATTGTAGCAATTAAACTGGAAAAATAAGTAAAGGCTGTTTTATTGATTGATGTTGATAATATTGCATTATTACAAACACTTCAAATGTATTTCCTTATAGAAAAAACTGAGAAACAACTCAAACAAAATAAAAACATAAGCAAACAACAGATTATTAATATATGTATACCCCTGGAGAAATTGAACTGTTTGAATGGAAATCATATAGTGTGTGTGGGAACGGGGCGGCCGTGATCAGTCTGTGCAGCATCGATACATAACATACTTGTCCATGATCTTGCCGCACTCAGAACAAACCACCTTCTCAGGGATGTAACCAGCTTGGCCTGGCAGAATGAGGCGGCTGCAATGGTGTTCAGGGTGGGTACCACGTATTTCCTCATCCAAAACCGACACAAACTTATCCGGATGATCCACCTTATGCCCCCAACTTTGGTAGTTCTCCAAAACAGGCAGCACAACTTCACCATTTCCCTTGGTCATCTCATATCTGCCTCTGCTGAAAATTGCCCAGCCTTGCTCACTGCTGTCCAAAGTGAGCAAGTCCATTATCTCCCGCATTATATGATCGTTCTCAATGGTTTTTCCAAGTTGCTTCTTGGAGTTCCACATGCTCCAAAGCCTCACCCAGAAGTACCAGACGTAGTCATAGTAGTCCTTGAGTGAGAAGATGTGGCTCAAACTCTCCTCGTAGATTAGCTCATGGCATCGCTGGACTTTGGCCCTTGGGTTGCGTTTTCCCACGTAGAGCATTTCCAGGTCGACGTGTAGATCAGTGGCCACTTTTCGGGCTGCCCGGGTGAACTTACGGATCCATCCAATGTCCTCCCCTCCATACAGGCATATCACTTTATTGTCCCTGATCTGTGGAATCCAATAGAACAACTTTAGTAACAGTTCACTTTGCAGTTATTTGTATAGTATGCATGTTTTGGGATTGCATTAGTGAGTAGATAGATTAGGAGTAAAAGAGACTGTAGTAATACAAAGATAGGATGATTATCACATACCCATTCTGGAGTACGTGGATCAATGACATCTAATAATAATTCAATATTCCAGTCATTTTTACTCCAGAGAGAACTTTCCATGTCCCTACTGAAAGGGAATGCGTTGCTACCCCAAATCCACATCATGGGTAAGGCATCCAAATTCGATGGTTTCCCATGGGTATCCAAGACAACGAGCATAGGCATGTGGGCAAATTTCCAGACCTCTCGGATGTATCTGATGGCTACTGGCTCAACCAATGAAGGGTGATCCACTGAAAACCACGGCATTTGGTTGTTTCGTAGGTCATAGAATACTGTTTCCTGTAGTGAGTTTAATGAGTTTGATGAGGTGGTTGTTCCAACAATAGGGAGCCAAAGAACCTCATATTGATGCCTCATTGTAGGTTGATTGTAAATCAAATGGAGAATGTTTAGCTCTTCATGAGGTATCTCAAGGTCTGTAATCAGCAGGAGTACGTATTTCATTCTCAGCACCTCAATGCGTTCCTATCATTACGTGAAGATTGTGAAATTAAGCCCCAGTTAGGTAAAAAAAAAAAAAAATTAGGAAAATGTATTATGGAAAAGCAAAGAACCTACATTTGTCCTTTTGGTACCATCATAGATTGGCCTTTGATCTTCTCTGGAACGTATCATTGCCTTGAGTACTTTCATGTTGTCGACATGAGATTGCTCCATAAGTTTCTTGAATGCAAGGTACGCATCTTCAGACTTCTTCCTCTCTGCAAAACATGAAGATCATTTTAGTTATATACATGTGGCTCATGTGAGCAACACGGTGCAACCATGCTACTATTATTGTGCACTGTCTTCTGTTTTTTGATCTTCCTGGTGTGATGATTCTTGTGCCATGTATTTTTATCCTTCTGGTGTATCGATGATTGATTAAGTAAACTTTTGACTCACCAACTAAGTCTTTACAAATAGTCATTTTGTTTTGCAGGTGATCCAATATGACTGAGAGCTTATGAGCCAGATTTGATAACTCCCAGGACTCCGCGGTTGAGGTGATGTACCTGATTGCAACAAATATATAGCTTCTCTTGAATAAAATGATCTAGCTGTTGTAAGTTTAAATCCATATATGGGATATTAAGGGTATACATACTCGTGACCGCTGCCAATGAGGTTGAGGAGTATGGATGCACAGGCCAGAATGCTCCTAATGATCCAATAAACAGCCGTTGGAATATGAGCTGTGGCAGCCACAATTTCTGGCGAATCATAGCTAATATATGCAGAGGGGAGCTCCTTGTACTCTATAATGCAGTGAGTTACCTTCAGTACTGCATTTAAGAGGTTGAGTACTTCCTCGAATTTCGTTTTTAAATGACTATCATGCAGCATTACGTCAGGCAGATCCTTGAGAGTAGCAATGCTCTTGGCAAGTAGATCTTTTGTGCGCATGTGCTGGACCAGCCAAAACTCGCCATAGTTGATGGAAAAAGCAGCAAAGGTAATCACCACTTTGGCATCCCATGAGTAGTTTGAGAGTGATCTGAGGAGATCCATGGTTACGGAATGTGCTTCTCCTCCGGCAGAAGATTTGTAAACTATCTGTTTCATTGAAAACTCATGATCTTGAGTCTTACATTACAATAAAACTAAAAGCTCACATTTGATGAAATCTTGTCTGTTTGGCTAGTTTATATGATGTATTATTTGCTTGTTTCGTTAGCTATATGAATATAGAATTCTGGAAGCAGAGAAACAGAATGAACTATATGATTTATCAAAGGAAAAGGAGTTCAATTTGAGGCTTTCTAAATATACCTCATGGGAAATCTTGTTGATGGGAAACGCCAGCATTTCAACTATCTCTGCGTCAAGGTCTGCAATGTGGCTAATGTCCTCAAGAGAAGAACTGTGGACAACCTTGTCGTCTTGGTGAGAACTATGGAAGACTTTATCATCCAATGAGTGCTTTAACTGTGCTTGAATTTGAGCTCCCTGCATTCGAACAAAACATATGGAAATTATCTATCAAATGCGAAGTGAATGCTTATACCATTGAGCTTATATGATAAATATGAAATTATTGGCATCATACAGCGGCAGTGTCAGCAGTCGAAGGCATTCCATGACGCAGTATATCCTCAACAATGGCAAGAAGTGGCCTCACATTGAGGTATTCGATCTCTACAGCATGAGTGGCCAGAACCTGCTTGTTGAGTGCAGTGTCGTCTGAGGAAAAGAAAGATCGGGTTTGATCACCCCTATGGCTCCTACCAGCTCCATGTAGCGGTGCAATTGGCTTGACAGTGCTATAGTCCAGGTCATACGGCCTTGAATGCTCGGGCACAAATTTCTGCACTTGACTCACAGTTGGAGCTGCAGTAGGTGGTGGTACCGGTACCTTATCAGTGGATGGAGAACCCGTGGTTGCTGGCACGATTGGCGGAACCGTAACACGGCTCGTCTGTGCAGGCACCATACCACGGCTTGTCTGTGAAGGCACCATACCGCGGCTCGTCATCGTAGGATGTGGGAGGAGGTTTCTTCAAACAGACAGGTTTTGGAGGAAGCAGTTTATTGGATGCATTTGATGTTCGTCTGCAGGCATTATATAGGTATCAAAATGTCATTATTTCTTGAAGAAGAAGGAAGAAAGACAGCAACTACACAGGCATGGAATAAAGTTGTACTGAATCATATCTTTGCTTCCATTTTGGTCTAGAGTCTGTAGGAGGTTAGGAATTCAGTTCTTGTTTGCCTAGAAATAGAAAATAGACCAGCCTATTCATTTTCTACCCGACAAAAGGTTCACCATATTGCTATGGTATTTGTTCTAATGAAATGTTTTATCTATACTCTACTAACTATAGAGTGTGAATAATTTAAGGTTTTTTCTTTTTTTTTTTTTAAATAAAAATGTCCTTCTTCAATTTGTAAAATATAGTTAAAGACATCAATTTTTCTTAAATTTTCTTATCAAAAATTTGGTAGGAAAATATTTAAAGAAACTTTGTGACTTCTTTTCCTCCTAATCAAACACCATGAATATGGAAGAAAAATCAAAGTATATTCAAATTAGACATGAAGTCTTATTATAGTTATTTCCAACATTAACTCCAATTATTAAGAAATGAACTCTTACATCAATTTTACAATTTCATTATTGTTCTCCAACAACACATAAAAAATAAAAAACACTATTATTTTGAATAGTTGCTAAAATATATATTTAAAATTATTATAATGTATTATCAATATGTTGTCATGTAAAAATATTATTTATTTCATTTAAAGATTTAGTACAATATGTTATTCCTTAAAAAATTCAAATTCTCTTAAATATCATAAAATTAGTTTAAGTAGATCGCATCTTACCTATGAATGAACAAAAATGCTTATGACTTAATGAACTAAGTAATCTTTATTTGACATGAGAAACTTTACCTCAAATTTTCATAGAAATCTTTTCGAGAAAAATGTGTGAATGAAGTGAAAAAAATTATGAAAATCAATGAAAATTGGTGAAATCGATCAAATAAATTTATGTAATTGATGAAAACATGTGAAATCGATCTGGATGAAATTTATGAACACTGGTGAAGTATGTGAAAATATGGGTGAAATTGGTAATAAAAAATGCCAATAAAATTGATAAATACAAATGAAATTGATGAAAATTCAGGTGACATTTGTGAAAACATGGGAAACAAATTGATGAAATAAGTGAAAAATTGGTGAAATATATGAAAAATTTGTTAAATCATTGAAAAAGACTAAAGTCTGTGAAATAATGTTAAACCAATGAATGTTCAAGTGAAATTGATTAAAAAATGTAAAAACAGTGAAATATAAGTTAAAATGATAAAAATAAGTAAATTAAGAAAAAGAAAAAAAATTTAACTAGAATCTATTTTTTGTTTGAATAGGAGAAAAAAAAAAGAAATCGATGAAAAATAGGAAAAATTATGGACAATAGGTTATAATTGATCAAGAATGAGTAATTCAGTAAAAAAATATAAAATCAATGAAAATTGAACTAAACTAATTAATATAATAAGTGAAATGGCTTAGATCGGTAAAGAAATATCATTCAAATGTTATGGTAAGTGAAATAATTTGAGTTATACTTAAAAGTAATTGAAGATGTATAATTATTTGAGTTGAAAATTCGGTAATTACATGTTAAATCGCTGAAAATTCATGTAAATTCGCGAAAAAAATACAACTGAAATTAAATAGACACGAAATACGTATGTGCACTTTAAACTGGTGAAAAAAACTCATGTGAAATCGTAAATACATTTGAAATCGATAAAAAAATCAGGTAAAATTTGTGAAAATGGATGAAAACGGGTAAAATTGGTGACAATATTTGAAATCGATGAAAATTAATTCGCATGGAATTTCTAAGAAAAATGATGGAACCAGTGAAATCCAGTAAAATTGGGTAGAGTCGGTGAAGTGTAAAATCGGTCAAAAAACGTAAAGTTGGTAAGAACATATTAAATCAATGAAAAATTTAGGTGAATAACACGTGAAATTAGTTAAAAAATATGAAAATAGGTAAAAAGGGTTAAAATGGTAAAAACGAGTGAAATCAGTTAAAAAAAGAGTTTAACGGGTGAAATCGGTAGAAATATGGTTTAAACTGAAAAAATTATGAAAAATCGACCAAAAATGAGAAAACATTGAAAGATATTATAATCGATAAAAAAATTGGATAAATCGCTAAAAAAAATAAACCGATAAAAAAAATTTAACATTGAGAACATATGAATCGATGAAAATTTAGGTGAAATTTGTAAAGAAACGGATAAAATCAGTCAAAAAAGCTTGAAGTCGGCGAAAACTTTAGGTGAATAATATGTGAAATCAGTGAAAACGAGTTAAACTTTAGGCGACAAAAACAAGGTGAAATTGAAAGAAAATGGTTTAAATTGGAAAAAAGATCGACGAAAAAAGAGAAAAAAATGAAAAATGTTATAGTCGATAAAAAAGCGAAAAAATCTCTAAAAAAATAAAACAGTGAAAATATATGAATCGATGATACTTCAGGTGAAACTGGTAAACATTGGTGAAGTTTGTGAAAAAATTGGTGAAATCAGTAAGAAAAAATGCTCGTGAAATCGAAGAAAGATCGGGTGAAATTTACGAAGAAACTGATAATACATGTGTCATTGATGAATAACGGATAACTTGACATGAAAACTACAATGATGGAGTGAACTAAATAATGTTTTTATGATCTTATTTTAAAACCAATTTTATAAGATGTAATAACTAAATCAGTCATCATTTTGTATTTTATTACACCTATTCAAAGCCATCGTTTTTTTATAAACCAATAATAATTAATAAAAATAAATTTCATAAAAAATAAATTAATCAGTCATTAATATATGATACGTTATGCCATAAAAATAGCTAATTTTATTCTAACTTATGAAAAATACCCATAGGACTTTTCTAGTATATCCAAACATGTGATGCACATTTCTAGTCTTCACTTCACGATAAATTATTCTGAAGAAATCTTATTGTCGCTCAAGTATTTTCGATAGTACATGCTCAACACATGATTCTCGACAATGCAAAGGTAACAGAAGATATGGATTAAGATATAAAAATGAAACAGTGTGAATTAGTATTTGTTTGTACGATCATAAGTTAGGCATAAATTAGTCTCAGATAATTAAAGAAAATTATGGCCTTAATATACATTAGTAATCCAAAATTCGTTAGCTTAAGATTTCGAGTCAAGTTAATTAAGCTCCTCTCATGTGTATTGGACTACTCTCTGCAGACTTCGGTTCTTAATCATCAACCTTTAATTTAATACATCAAGAATCTCGCATTAGCAAAGACCAGGATGCAGATATTTGTAGCTTTTTAAGATGCTAAATGCAGGAATGAGTGATTTTACCATTTTGTTGCGGATAGGGACATCTGCAACTTTTAAGATTCTGAATGCAGGAATGAGTGATTTTAACATTTCGTTGCGGATAGGGACATTTGCAGCTTTTAAGATTCTGAATGCAGGAATGAGTGAGAGTGATTTTGACATCTTGTTGTTTTGGCTCTGTAGCGGGATTCTTTACTTGAAAGTTGGGTTTTAAATTAGTTTCAATGGGTCTTAAAGTGAAATCCACAAAAGGCACAATCTAATTATTAACTTAAATAATCTGTCTTAAAAAGCTTGGTAATAAAGGGTAATTACTTTGTGAAATTATTATATGATCATATACTTAATGATCATTAGATTATTAATAATACTTTTCATGGTTTATTTATCATCAAGTTTCTTTGCGAAGATGTATAGATTAATTTATGAGTACTCAGTTAATTTACATATTATTTTTGCACATAAGGATAAAATTCCTTTGGGGCCCATTTGGATTGATGGATTTGAAATGAAGATGGATTTCAAATGAATGGATTTGAAATTTCAATGATTTGAAATCCATTCATTTGCAATCTCTTGTTTGGATAAATGTTTTTACAAAGGATTTCAAATCCATTCATTTGAAATCCATTGTTTGGTATATATCATTTGTGTTATTTGAAATTCCAATTGTGCCTTATAATTTGCTCTATGAGTTAATTCTTGTTGTTGATATCGGGATAAAATCGTAAAAATCGATTTGGGGCAAAACTATAATTTTTGAAAATCGAGGGACCAAAAGTGCAAATTCGAATTTCAGAAAATCTGGGGCTGAATTGAAAATCTTAATTTTCTGAAAATTCTGGATTGAATTGGAACTCTGAGTTTTTCAAAAATTTGGGGTCAAATGGCAATTTTTGAAAATTAAGGGACCAGAAGTGCAAATTTGGAATTTTGAAAATCAGGTGCCGAATTGAAAATTTTGATCTTCAGAAAATTATGGACTGAATTGCAGTTATGGGTTTTTGAAAATATGGGGTCAAATTGCAATTTCTGAAAATTAAGGGACCATAAGTTAAAATTTGAATTTCTGAAAATCAGGGGCCGAATTGAAAATTTTAATCTTCCGAAATTAACCGAACTGTAATTCTGGGGTTTTCAAAAATTTACGGTCAAATTGTAATTTCTGAAAATTGAGGGACCAAATTGCAAATTTTAATTTTTTGAAAATCCTGGACTGAATTGCAATTCTAGGTTTTTTGAAAATCTGGGATCAAATTGCAATTTTTGAAAATATATAATGTGAACATTTTTTTTAGTGGATTTCAAATGACTAGTTTTAGGAGGAATTTCAAATCCACTTTAAATTGGGCTGAAATCCATTGGACTAAAATCCAGGATTTCAAATGAATGGATTTAATTTTGTATCCAACAGACACTATGAATTTGACAAGGGATCTCAAATCCACCCAACTAAAATCCTTCCATCCAAATGGGCTCTTGGAGTATAAGCACTCTATTGATTTGCATATTATGTTATGTTTTAGATCGAATTTCTTTTTTGGCAGAAAGAGATGGATTGAGGTTTCCTCACTTGATATGAATTACTTTTTATGGGTGAATTGCCCCTCGAGCGCATAACTAGCGGATTGTTCTAAAAGCTTTCAGACGGACCAACCACACATTTTGGAGGTATGTTCTAAAGGTTGTGTTGTTCGCCCATTACATTGGTAAGTAAACATACCTTCAACGAAAGATACTTCTTTTTTGAAATATAAATATATGGTACTCCTTTAAAAGATTAACAACGCAACAATTTATAGAAACTAAGTCTTATTAGGATTATATTCTAATTTCTACTTGCAAAATAATCCCACATTAAGTTCCAATTAGTCCTCGAAAAAGATATAACAAGTGCAGCCGACTCTGCAACATACATGGTTTACTATTATTATTGTTAAAAGACACTCATGGAGCTATTTGCTCGCACTTATACAGAACGAACTTCTCCATGGAGCGTTTACACAAAGCACAAAACAGTGTTGTTCCAATAAGTCCTTCTTCATAGTGAACCAATTCAGTGTGATCGCATGTTCCAGCAGCAAAAGGGGGCGCAAACGCACTTGTAATTGCACCAACTAAACCCAAAGCTGCTACATTTTTACACCACAAAGGGAAAAGTTCAAGACATTCTTTAAGTTTTTCTCCCTCAAGTTTTATCACATCGGTTGAGGACCCTTTTCCGATGACTGCCCAACTCTTATTTTTCTCGTCAAAATCCAGCAATTCTGCTATCTCATTCACGATTTTCTCAGAACAAGCCGTGTACTCTTGATTGCCTATTGACTTTTTTATTCTCTCCAACCGAAACCAAAAGAAATTTATCTTTGTGAAAGTCAGTGAAATGCATAGCTTTTCTTGATCAATGGTGTCTATAATGGTTTTCAAATTTTTACCAGAATTATTACAGCCAACATAGATCAGTTCAAGCTGAATTCCTGATGTCTTTATTTTATTCACCGTGGAAGTAAATTCTCTTATCCAATTTATGTTATCACTTCCGCAAATACAAAGGTTCTTGCCTTTCTCCACCTGACATCATGAGAGAGTTATGAGTTCTTGAATTGAGAAATAAATAATATTTTCGGATTAAACTCTTACCCATTCTGTCAGTAAAGGATTGATTCCTTTGATCATCAGGTCCAGGCTCCAGTTTTCCTGTTCCAAGAGCTCTCTTTCTCTAGAAACCGAAAAGGGAAATGCTTTGGGTCCCCAGATCCAGACCATGTCCATTGCATTTGAGTTTGTAACCATGCCATTTTCATTCAAAACTACCATTATGGGCTCTTCTTTAAATTTCCATTCTTGTTTGATGTAGTTTACTACAGTCGCATTTAGTGACCAGGGCCGTCGTATTGAGAACCAGGGCAGGTTATTTGATAAAAGCTCGAAGATTTTCTTATCAGGTATGCTCCATTCACACGAAGATGAAATTGGAACCCATAATATGACATAATGTTTCTCAAAATTCTTGTGATCTGTATGGTCATACGTCCACTGCACCAGTGAAAAAATCTTGTCCATAGGAAGAAGCTCTGGCTTAGTGATCAAGAGTATGACTATCTCATTCTTCAGTTCCTCTGTGCTTATCTGTTGAACAATACATGTCATGCAGTCATAAAAACACTGATAACGCCGTGGAAAAAGGGTCTTTATTGGTCACACAGTGAAAGCATTAAGCTACTTTCAGCTAGGGTAGGGTTGTTCATTCAGTTCAAACCCTACTGAGTGGGGACAACATAAATCAAATTTAAGCACTTGCATCTTAAAAAAATCACTTATCGAGAATAAATTTTATGCAAAATGATAGGCTTGCACTGAATTTCTTCATTTGTTCTAGTTAACCAACCTGTGAACACCCTTTACATTGATTTAATATTTGCAAGGGGACTTAACGCAATACAAACTAAGATGCATGATACTAACCTTCTCTTGTGAAGAGTTAATCATGAATGGGAATTCATGCTGCAAAGCAAATAAAGTCCTCAGCACTTTCTGGTTATCAACATGGTCTTCTTTGAACATATTCAGCAGCTTCTCATTCAACCTTTTATCTGCAAGAAAATTTAGATTTCTCTTACTAAATAATTACTTTCGAGTTTCAAGAATAATATTTAATATTTGATCTTAGAGAGAAGATTAATACCTATTTGCTGATGACATATATCCATATGTTCTTCAAGATCATGACACAAACTATTCAATTTCATTCCTAAACTGTGCAGTGAGCATGATGCGATTACGGTGTCGTATAAGTACCTGAAGAGATAATTTGCCTCATTTTTCACCTTTACAAGAACATTTCAATGCCACTATCACTATAAATTCACAGAAATTAACAAGGATATAGTTCAAATGAAGGGAAAGAACATGAACTTGCTCAAGTTTTGATTTCTTTAAGTCTGAAATTTTTGACGAGCATTCTAATATGCTTCTGAAGATCCAATATGTAGCTATGCAGATCTTTGACTTTATAACATCTATAGCTTTATCATCAAGAAGTTCATGTTGCAGGTTCAAGCCTTCAAAATTGATTATAACTTTTGTCACCTTCACCATAGTGTTAATCAACAAAGACAAAGCCTTAAACTTTGGCTTTAACATGCTGATGGCCTTGGGTAGTCGTTTAACCGTCGCCAATGAAGCTGCCAATTCATTGTCAGATTGTAGCTGCAATATGAGCCAGAATAGACCAAAGCTTTGTGCCAAGGATGCAAGTGTTAAAACCACTTTGGCGTCCCATCTATAATGAGTAAGTTTTTCGAGCAACACCATTGTTTTTGAATGCACATTTTCATCCTTAAAGCAGAAGCTAAGTATCTGCCAATATTTTATCAGAATTAGTATATAAAGATGCACATTTTTCGATTGTTACAGGGAATTAAAAGACCTGGTTTGAAATATGGTGGATGATTAGTGAGATGGGATCTTCGAATCCAGCCTGATCAATGTTGCTGATATCAAATGCATCATTTTGTGCATTACCAACCTGAAATCAGATACTATTTCATGTAAAACATGATATAAAGTTGGAATTTAACATGATTTAGTATTATTATATCATGTATAGAGAAAGTTATGCATTTAAGTTAGATTTATATAAACATATAGGGAGCAGAGAAGCTACATTTTCTGTAGCAGAAGAGAAAGTACTCTCTACTATTTGAAGCAACAATTCAGAATCCAGCTGACGATCATCGGGATCATGTGTGAGGACAATTTCCCTTATCAGAAAATCTTCTTCGGAAGATATGAATGGAATTGAAATGGACATTTTCAACTTCAAGTAAGCTCATGGCCTGAAAATGGAATAAAAACATTTGAAATAGATCATATGTATATGCTTTTTGTGAATGGAAATCACAAAAAGAAGATGCTTACTGGAAGAGTTTTAAGTACATCTACCTCTTTTTGAGAAGTATTTGAAGAATCATTCCATTTAACTTCCTTTTTTAAATTAAATCCTTCTAAATTAGGAAATATAGTTTACATTAGGTGATTTTTCGAACAATATTTATGGGCTAATAAAAAAATGGAAGAATGAAAGTTTTACGGATTCAAGAAATTTGTATAGGAGAAAAGATATATGCATTTGATTGAACATGTGTTTACTTGTTCAGGTAATTTAATTTTACAGAATCAAGATTTAAAGCTGAAAATATGCCTAAAACTAGTTTTGGGACCCTCTATGCTAAAGAGTGCTGAGCCTTGAGAATTAAGCATATAATCATTAATACAGTGTTGAAACTTGAAAATTTAAAGCAGAAGATGAAAAAAGAACCATTTTCCTGTTTGTTAAATCTTATGGAAAGCAAAAGCAGATAGAAGTATAACAAAGACCCAAAAGAAAAAGAACATTTGCAAAAGTGATTCTTAAGTGACAAAAGCGAATGAAACCATTTACCGACGAGACAAGAAATTCAAGATTCAAATTGATGAAGGGCATTTTTGAACCTTCAATAATATGAGGTCCTTGGCTGTTCAGATCGATCTGTACTTCACTTTAAGGGAGCCTAACTTGCACTTAAACTCGTTTGAACTCGTTAGGGTTGTCCTGACAAAGATCCTCTAATGTCTAATTAAGATCAATTCGAGTAGCTTAAGCAGAAGATGCATAATAAAATTGCGTGAAAATTTTTATGGAATGAGGGGATCTTTACAGAAATAGGAACCCATGTGGATCAAACGGATCGGTCGGGTCTTGATCGGGTCGACCCAGCAAAAGCACGCAAATTTTTGGAGTGTTTAGTAAGTATACTGAAATTTCAGGGGCATTATCGTCATTTTGCTTGCCCTTGTTATTAGGATTGTCAATTGAGTCGGGCCTACCCGAAGCCCGATGGCTCGGCCCGATTAAATTTGACCCGAACATGAATAACGGTGTGTCAGACTGAGTTTGAGCCATTATATTAAAACCGATTAATTTATGAGCCGAGTTTGAGCCTTACAAGGCTCAACCCGAATAAGAACTGAATATATTATTATCTTAGATATTACTACTATAAATTATTGATATTATTGTTATAAGTATACTAATTATTACAAATAATCCACCACATAAAAATTGTGACT
Organism: Penstemon barbatus; assembly: GCA_003313485.2. Taxonomy (NCBI): domain Eukaryota; kingdom Viridiplantae; phylum Streptophyta; class Magnoliopsida; order Lamiales; family Plantaginaceae; genus Penstemon; species Penstemon barbatus. The sequence continues at coordinate 12,855,292 of CM064883.1, read as the reverse complement.
CTGCAAACTGATTGCCAACACATATATGAATTATAACTAAAGTTTTTGCATGTCAAAGGGAACATAATCAACAAAAAGAAAAAACGGAAAAATTAAAATAAATGGTGAAAAAATGGGAGTATTGCCACTTTACAAATTTATTTAAGGTTTTATGATATTGATTACGAGTATAAAATCTGTATATTCTTGTGCATTAAATAAAATTGTCTATATATTACATTTAAAGAATGCGTAGATTTTCATTTGTTAAGTAAAATTTGCTAGAATAAGCAAATCCGATATGAGCCCGATATAAACCCGAACCCCAAAAAATTACATGAGTCGAGTTTGAGCGCATAGATGTGAAGCCTGATAGCATTTGTAAAAATTTGTAAAAAATACCCATAAAATTAATCACGTTTCAAATATTCTTAAAAGAAAGGAAATCACAAAAAGAAGATGCTTACTGGAAGAGTTTTAAGTACATCTACCTCTTTTTGAGGGGTCTAGATCCTCTGTACCACTTTTAGTGTACAATTCTTGTGTATCACTACTAATTAATTGACACATGTACATGTGACAATTATAATAATTGTCACATGTACATGTGTCAATTCTGTACCACTTTTGGTGTACCACTTAAGTGTATCACCATTAATTAATTGACACTTGCACATATGACAATTATAATAATTCTCACATATGCATGTGTCAATCAATTAGTGGTGATACACTTAGTGGTACACCAAAAGTGGTACAGAGGATCTTGAGCCGTCAATTAATTAGTAGTGATACACAAGAGTGGTACATCAAAAGTGGTACAGAGGATCTTGAGCCTTTTTGAGAAGTAGATTTGAAGAATCATTCCATTTAACTTTCTTTTTTTAATTAAATCCTTCTAAATTAGGAAATATATTTTACATTAGGTGATACTTCGAACAATAGCAAGATAGGGTTTATCTTGTTCAGGTAATTTACTTTTACAGAATCAAGATTTAAACCTGAAAATATGCCTAAACCCTAAAACTAGTTTTGGAACCCCCTATGCTAAAGAGTGCTAAGCCTTGAGAATTAAGCATATAATCACTAATACAGTGTTGAAGCTTGAAATTTAAAGCAGAAGATGAAAAAAGAACCATTTTCATGTCGTATATGGAAGTTGTAAATGGCAAAATGGTTCACTGAATTAATTCATCAGTTATTGGACTCCATGGGCTTATAGCCAGACATCGGCCGTGGAGTGTGAGTGAATTCTTAAATTGATAGAGGTGCTAATTTTGGAATGATCAGTCGACAGAGTGTTTAATTGATTTAGAGTAATTAATACTCGAGTAATTAAATAAATATTTAATTATAACCCACGACAATTATGTGGTGAACTTACGGAGGCATACACAATACACATGAAGCGAAAGCAGGGAAATGAAGAACAATTGGATCGACTGGATCGACCCAATTGGAGCAGGATAGATCCGATTGGATTGGATCGGAATTGTAAATCAAATCGATCGGTTCCCCGAACCGAACCCATTGAATTTTTTTTTCCTATTATGCCTATTACCCGAACCAGTCCCACTTTCACTTTGCCCTAATTTTCGGACCTACCTAGCAAACCCACTTTCACTTTCACTTTCACTTTGCCGTCGCCCTAGTCTCCAGTCGCCGCCCAACGGCCGACCTCCAGGCTCCACTGCTCCAGCTGCCGATCCGGTTCTTCAAAGCTCCAGCACCCGCGCTTGGTTGATTTGGTCGGATAAAAGGATTGGGAAAGAGAGGAGTTCTTCGATTGGCTTCTTTTGTTGTTCGATTTCTGTTTGTTTTTTAGGTTTTAGTAGTAGCTTTTGATGGAGTAGTTGCGATTGAAGTGGGTTTCGTTGCCATTGTTGTTTTTCAGAAAGAAAAAAAATTGTTTAAAAAAAAATGCGAAATATCTAGGAAAGTCGGATTTTTTGAATCTGGATGTTGTAAATGACTTTGCTAATCGAATCGTAATCAATTATAGATCTGTGTTTTGAAATTTGATATTGGCTTTGTTATTTTGTTGAGATGATGAGGTCCAATTTGGCTATTTGATTTCAGTTTCGAGTTGGTTTGGAATCCAATTGAATCTGGACTTTGTGTTGGATTATTTCTATTGGTATTTTGATGTTGGAAGAATCACAAACGATGTGTGTTGTGAGATTTAATGGTTTTTATTATTGATGGGTGTGTAAGCAGAAGGCATTTATATTGTGGAGAAGAAAGTTAATTTCTGGAGAAGAGAATATGTGAGTAGTATTTTCTTTTCTTTCCTTTCCTTCAATGTGCTATGTGCGTAAGGAAATTTAATTAATTAATCGGACCGATCCGGACCGAATCGGACCGAACCGGCCAAATTGGGATGTAAAAGTTGAATTTTAAGGAATATTTCGGTACACATGGACCGAACCGGACCGATCGGTATTTGTACCGGACCGGACCGACTATTTCGGTCCGATAAACGGTCCGTGTTTTTTTGGGACCGAACCGAGGCAGAACCGAACTTCGATTCGGTTTGGTCCGGTTTGGACCGAATGCTCAACCCTAGATATGACTAAAGAAAGTCATTCTAAATATTATATCCCTCGGTGATAATTCGAAACGTATGGACTAAAATAATCTAAACAAGGCCAAATTATCTCAAGAGTACAAGTTAATGATTTTGATAATTTTAGCGATTTCAAATTGGAAAATAATTGTGAATGGTGTGATAGAGGTTATTAAATTCGAATTTGGGTGATTTATGCTCGGACCCTGAGCTTTATTGTAATTATGCAAAATTCCCCTTGGTTCCAATAATTAAAAGGACCCCCTTATATGAGTTTTTTTAAAATATTTTTAGAAGACGTAGGGGGTGTTCTTATAAGGATTATTTGTTAAAACTTTAAGGGGTGCTTTAGTACATAGTCTAAATTAGATTTTTTTTTTAATTTATAAACGTCAAGGGTTCCTTATATAACAATTAAACCTGAGGTCCGGTCATAAATCACATTTCGAATTTCCATCTTTACCCTCAAAAACTATTTTTTTAAAAATAGAAAAAGGTTACATTTTTTTTTTGAAAAATATAAATTATTTCCCCCTTCTCTTCAAGAATTTGGTTCCGGGTCGAACCCAATAACCAAATCCATTAACCCGACTCCCATCTATTTGTTTTTCTTTCATTTCTTCTCCCCCAAGCTCACAACATTTAAGAAACACACATCTCTCCTCATTCTCTCTTAATTCCATAATTTCTTCATTATTCAGTGAAAATGTCTGAACTAGCTGGTACGATTCCGGGGAAAGGTGGGTTCTCTTTCGATCTTTGCAAGAGGAATGATATGCTTGCAAGTAAGGGTTTGAAGCCACCCTCTTTTCTGAAAACTGGCACTACAATTGTGGGTTTAATTTTTCAGGTATTACACGTTTCGATCTTTTTTAATCTAGTAGCACCTTTGAGTTTTTATTAGATAGTCTTACTCTTTTAGGGCAGAGCTTGCCTAGATTGAATTGCTGGATTTCTTTCAGAAATCACAGTGGTGTTTTAGGATTATAAATCAACTTTAATATCTGTACTTGCTGGATTTCTTCTGCTGACTTACCTGTAGCTGTAGGGTTATTGGTGGAATTTGGTCTAACTTATATAGGATTACTGTATAGAAGATTCTGTGTTATGGGATTTCTTGCTTGACATATCAGCATTAATTTGCTCATGCTTATACTCTCACTGGGTATAAATTATGTCTTAAGAGGATCTGTTTTTTTCCTGCAGTACACCTCTCCTTTAAAAAAATTCATCATTGCCCCGTATAATGTTTCTAAAAATATGTATTATTATTGTGTCTTAAAATTCTAATTTACTTCTGATGTATGGTAACAGTTGTTAAGCAGTGCACCTTCATCCTTTGTTGCTAATTTGATGAGAATTGGGTGACCGAGACTCCGAGAGCTTAATTACCTTATACTTGTCATATATCTATGTGCCTTCAGGATGGTGTCATTCTAGGAGCAGATACGAGGGCTACTGAAGGTCCCATTGTTGCTGATAAGAACTGTGAAAAGATTCATTATATGGCTCCCAATATTTATTGCTGTGGAGCTGGGACTGCTGCAGATACAGAGGCTGTTACTGGTATTGTTAACTAAATTCCATCTCGTGTTGAATTTATTACTAACACATCTCCTTCTCCATAGAGCTTTTAGTTTATGTTTAATCCAACTTTGACTTGTTCTTTCTTCTTTTTCTTCCACCAGACATGGTTAGCTCTCAACTGAAGTTGCATCGATATCATACTGGTCGTGAGTCCAGGGTTGTGACGGCACTTACTCTTCTGAAATCTCATCTTTTCAGGTGACCTTTTATTATAAGATTAATGTTTCTAGCATTTTATTATTTCTTTAATTAGAGGAATATTTCTCTAAAATGCCACCGTTGTGTTTCTAAATAAGCTATCAAGGCCATGTATCTGCTGCCTTAGTGCTTGGCGGTGTTGACTTGACAGGCCCTCACTTACATACAGTGAGTTAAATTTTCCCAGTGAATATATTTATATGTTGTATATATTTAAAATAAAATATAATACGTATATTACTTTTATTTAACACACGGTTATGAAATGCTCCCAGATATATCCACATGGTTCAACTGACACTCTACCATTTGCCACCATGGGCTCTGGCTCACTAGCTGCTATGGCAATCTTTGAATCAAAGTATCGTGAAGGACTGACTGTATGTTCATCTTTTCTCTGTAGCATATGAGCACTTAGTAATTGCTATTTTAGTGAGTTGAATATATAATTTTCTTTGCAGAGGGATGAAGGAGTGAAATTAGTAGCTGAAGCAATATGCTCTGGAATATTTAACGACTTGGGTAGTGGAAGCAATGTTGATATATGTGTTATTACAAAGGTCTGCTTCCTTGTTTCTCTTAGTCGACATGTCAACTTATGTTTTCTAACAAATACCACTGATGGTCTGTTTCAGGGCAAGCAGGAATACCTAAGAAATTATCTTTTGCCAAATCCACGAACCTATGTATCTGAGAAGGGCTACACCTTCTCCAAGAAAACTGGTTAGTTTATTCAATCACCAATTCTTGAGGAACATTAATTTTTGCAGGCTATATAGTCTAGCTTCATTTCTATGTTTGATTGTTTCTTCTGTGACTGCAGAGGTGTTGTTTACAAAAATCACGCCCTTGAGAGAGTTGGTCGAAGTTATTGAAGCCGGAGATGCCATGGAAGAATGAGTTAGGGCTTAATGCTTAAAGGTCTATGTTGGTCGAGTTTTGTATCCATGTGGAAGACTATGAAAGGATATACCCCGTAATGAATCTAATTTCTTCTTTCAATGTGAGCATATACATATTTATGATGTTACTTTATGTACAATGATGCAGTTATTTCCCCCCGTTTAAGGGCCATTACATTTGTCCTGTAACATGGTTTATTAGGGTAGGGATCTTTTAATACATAACGTGGAATCTAAAGGCCTAACTTTTTCACCTTGAGCCATATGTAAGATGTTGTGGGTAGCTAGAATTGGTTTCGAGCAATGAATGGAAGCTTACATAGCTTCTCTTTCCTTCAGATACCAGATAAAAATGCTCAATAAATCGGCTTTAAAGGTAATATTAGTGGAATGAATGTCTTCAAGATAACAGACAATTCAATATAATATATCAACAGGGTGATTTATTAAGAATCTGAATACTTAATAAACCAAAGGAAGAGATTTCGATAATTCACCTTTGCATAACAAATACTGATTAGTGACATAATTAGGAAATTTGTTTACGAAGAACATAAAAAAGTTTGGTGAATATTAGAGTCAAGTTTATTTCATTCAGTATAAATGATAGGAATTTATAATCATGTAATATTTCTACGAAGGACGAGCCCCCATAACAGAAGTACAAGTTAATTCTTTATATTAAACATGAAGAAGTACAGACAAGTTGTTAAATTTAGCCATTAGCTGATAAGAGAGAGCTTGTTTTCTTTGCCAGACACATTCATTATCAGTAATATGGGCACGGCAGGCCATTTTATTCTCATGTTAGAAATCGACATGACATGTATAAATACTTTACAAACATATACCGTTGGCTCTACAGACTAAAACTACCTAGGAAATCTTTAGCAATAATTTTCACAATTGACTTGATCTCCGGGGATGATATTTTCTCAGTTCTATATCTTGTGCTTTCGATGATTTTGAACCACTGGCTTTCTGGATCACACTTACTGTCTCTATTCAAGCATTTGCAATTGTTTGTAACAATGTTCTTGTCTGAGTCTATGTCTAAGCATATTTTGCTTCCATTCTCAAGTTTTGAAGATAGATGCATGTTAGAATCTGAAATAACTTCCCATTTTGAATTAGCCTTACTGCAAATTATACCGAATTTTGTAGGTTGGCCTAACTTATCTGCTTGTAGACAAAAATACGTTCCCTTTATAGTTAACGTTTTCTGTGGAGTATAGTCCCATGCCTCAGCCTCAGAGCATGGACCTAAAACTAAGGGTTCTAGAAATGACATTCTCTTGACACAAAGACCTGTCATTGGATGGAATAGTATTGCGTGTGGACGTGCTTCCGAAAAACCTGGTCCTGCATTTTGGAATGCAGAAATTGTTATAAGTTATTAGTGATTTCTATAGGACAGAGTGAAATAAGTTTCAATTATGGAAAATTTTGGTGTACCTTTAAAAGGATATTGGAGAGAAGATATCCTTCGAAGTAGACTTTGGTTTCTGATTTCACTCCAATTCCAATTGTAAACTCCATAATATTCATCCATTCCAACTACCCCTTCTCTCAGATAATAACTCCCAGTTAGTGCCCACAATGCCCAATCCACATCAAATTCAGCTGCCCATCCCATAAAGCAATTCAAGTATCTATTGTCATTGACATTGGTACCCCTCATATCGAACCCAAACTCACTTAAAAATAAGGGATATCCTTGGTCCAACAGAAATCCAGCCTTTTGGTTTATGTCATTTACCACCTGCCCACATACTTGGTTTGGGTTGCCATTTTCCCATGCGCTGCCATCCGAGAAACCATACCAGTGCAGCTCAAAAACTAGCTTATTCGGAAAACTTAAACTCACTTTCTTATTGTGTAGAAATGAGAGATCTCTGTCGTATTTCAACCCGGATAGAATGACTAGTACATTAGGATTTGCTGCGTGTACTGCCTCAGCTCCTTTTTGCATGTACCTAATTCATTACCATTAAACAAAAAGTATAAGAACTAGAGGTGAATGTGCAGAAGTTGGTTTCCTTGGCATATTTTTTTTTTTTTCCGTTTTGTGGTGTACCTGTACCAATCGTTGACATTTTGTTTAGGGCCTCTGAGTTCATTTCTTAAGCTCATGGCAACTACATTGCTGGTGTTGTTGAAAGTGGTGGCAACTTTGGTTAGACCCTTGATCCAAAGGTCAGGATTGAAGTATTGATCTCCGAAGAAACCATTGCCGTCAAAATTGCTGCAACACCAACCTGGCTTGCTTATGTGATTGTCTAATACGATCATCACATTGTTCTTTGCTAGACTAGCCACCACTGCCTGAAAAAAATGATCTTTAATTAGCTACGATACGATACAATACGATACGCTCCCCTTCGTCTCAAAATTCTTGCTACTATTTATATTTTTCCAGTAAAATGTTTCTTTTATTTTTTATTTTTTGCTTTATCTTCCTTTACTAAGTGTCTGGAAAAAGATCATTGCAAAAAAGGGAAAACCTCCTTCCTTCAATTTTATTAAGTTCTTATATGCAAATCCAAGAATGTCATTATCATTTTTATTGCTGAGTTTTCTTTTGTTTCTTTACCTTGATAAGATGGTGTACTATTCAATGATTGAACAATGAATTTTTCTTATTTTTGATTTTATTTTTAATAGTATTTTACTAGATAAAAAAGTAGCATTGATGAAATATTGTATTTTACTTTATGCTTCTAGTCTTTGTTTATGGGTCACCACTTTACCACCACCTAAATATTGACAAATCAACATTTATGAAAAAATTGACAGGTGGTGGTTGTTCTTATCTTGCTAAACTTATTTGTGGAATCAGACTATAGGATCAAAGATAATTTCTTAATGCTGAATCAATTTCCGCCCCACGATTCTATATGATTCTTTTTCTAGTGTTCGCCCGATAATTAATTAAAATAATTGACATGAGAATTTCAAATGCACCTACCTTTTTTATTTTTGGATTGGGTATGATCAAATTAACTTAACTTGGTCCATTTAAATGTAATTTTACATTTATTAATTGAGCTTGAGCACATCAATCAAGATCTAGACAAGTAGAATACCTAGTTTTTGATTGGGTGAGTGCCGTTAAATTATAATAAATACTTACCATTTGATTAAGTGAATTTGACCAACTAGACCTAATCAAACACAATTAGGTGAGTGCAGTTATTACTTTTTGATTGAGAGACTGCAACCAAATTCGATCTAACCAAGTTTTTTTTCTAACATATTAGATTTTTTTTGTCCTGACATGACATCTTGAATAGAACATCATTATAATATTTTTTACAATATAAATTCACTAAAGTTTAACAAAACTATTTACCCAGCCAAAAGAGGCTAGAAGTATAAGGATAATCAATGAAACAAATTGCTAATGATAATTAGTGTGTATAAGTCTGCAATTTGATAACTTTTTTTTTTTATTATTATAATTAACATATAATAAATTAGACAAAAGATAACCAGTTTATAAAATGATGTTTACCGTCAGAAAAAACAGTAATAGGTAAACAATCATGGATATCTATTTTTTTATAACTTATATGCCTCACTTTTTAGTGTTTTTTCTTTCACACCTCAATCTAGTTTAAGAAAAAGCTTAAACAAGAACACAATCTAATAAAATAAATAAAATACAAAAACTAACATGGGAACATAACAGCAGAGTTTTCAAGTCAAACAAGAAATACAGAATCATCAATTAATGCATGTTTTACCTGGTAAGAATTGATAAGAGAAAGGTCAATGATTTGAGGATTATTTGCCTGAAGACCTGATATAGATTCAATCAATCCAAGGTTCTTGAATGACTGTCTTACTGTAATAGAAGCTAATGTATCATTAGTGAACAAGAAAAGTGGCCATGTTAGCCTAACACAATTGAATCCCATGTCAATAATTTCTGCGGAAATCTCGTCCACCGGCCTTTTGCTCAGCCCTTCGGCCACCATTACCTCAAGATGTGTTGGCCAATTTACGCACGCCAGCTTCACACGCTGCCCCGATGCATCGACAATCCACCGTGAGCTAGTGGAGAGTGGTGGTTGGGCCTCCGTGGAAATACCGATGAAGAAGAGGAACAAAGGAGAAAGAAGACATAAGGAGAAACAGAGGAACCTCTTCATGTTTGTCTTTGTTTATGCATCAAAGATCACCTTTAGAATCTGTTATTTATAAGCTACTATAGAGCTCCACAAATGGATTGTAAAACTTGCAAGTCATTCTCAAATGTAAAACGTGTTAATCTTTTTATGCACACAAACTAATAAAATTGCTATGAAGAGACATGATAGGAGTTTAAGAAAAGACAAGCCTTGGCATACAGGCCTAGATTCCCAAAAGTCAAGGTTTTAAAATTGTTTTCATTTTTATTTAATTTCCTTATTGGAATAAAAGTTAATCATTGGTTCTTGGGTGGAGTAGTTAGTAGTTTTTTATGGAACCCTTTGATCATGCGTCTAGGTAGTTACATATTTCGGTTGTTATGCATTCACTAAACCAGTTTCTTATAATGTGGATTTGTGAAAATGAATTGAGTCGAGCCGGGCCACATATTATTCAACTTTGATTTGATTTTTTTTGTCGAACCAGTGGTCATGTTTGGATTTAATTTGACTATTAAACAAGTTTTAAGCTCGAAAGAGCTTTAATTTCACAGATCCGAACAAGAGTAGAACGAACTTCCACTCATTCTAACATGTGTAGAACTTGATAATTTGCTATTTTTAATTTATACGTTTCAAATATAATTATTTATAATACAACAAACAAAACTCAAATGAGGTTTTATCGAATAAAATTAAACTGAACCCTTAGTAGCAAACTGAACCCTTAGTAGCATCAGACCACACTATTTGAAACATATGAACTCTTTTTCCCAAAAATTAAGATAGTAGATAGATAACATTGTTTTAGATTCAAAACTTCTTAAAAGCTATCAACTGCTTTAGCTGTGAAATTTGACTTCATGCAAAACTTTATTATCATGAAATAGTAGCCCTTCATTAAGTGGGACATAAATGGGATAATTGGTGTTGGAAACTCTCCAAGATATATATAACACGCATTTGTAGTCCAACTAACTTTAAAGAATGGCGAAATGGGGAAAAAAAGAAAAGGAAAACAGAAAGTAGAACAGTATACAGTCACTTCTACTGTAAGAAATAGAATTAATGTGCATGCTTGGATGACTTCCAAGGCAATATACATAGTACAGTAGCTTAAGAAAAACAATTAGGGCGGATCCAGGATTGCAAATCGACGAAAATGGCCTCCAAATAATGCACGTATTTTGTACGTGAGGCCGTCTCCGTCGTGTAATAGCAGAAAAAATTTAACAGGGACGAATGTGTTACACTACATTGATAAGAGAGACGTATCTGCTACGAAAAATTAAGAGGGAGGAATGTGCAAAAATCGCTACATAAAGAGGACGAAAAATGTGATTCACTCTTATACTTAATGGTACTAGGAAAGTGCACGTACTTTGTACGTGTCTAGTTATTTCATTGGTATTTTTGATAATTAGAATAAAATTAATTTTATTATGTTATAAAATAAAGTAAATTAATCTGTTTTCACAAATTTAACTGTTTTTTAACCGATTTTATTCATTTATACCAGTTTAGTTTTTTTTACCGTTTTACCCATTTTTATCAATTATAACTTATTTTCATTGTTTTTACAATTTTGTCCTCTTGGTTTACCGTTTTAAACTAATTTTCTACCAGTTTCACCTTATTTTATTTGTTAAACTTTTTTTTATTGATTCAAACGTTTTTATCATATTACCCGTTTTAACTTATTTCACACAGTTTTTTCACTGATTTCACACATTCTTTTCACCAATATCACCTGAATTTTCATTGATTTTACACATTTTCGCCGACTTTATTCATCTTTTCACCAATTTCACATGTCTTCGTTTCACTGGGTTCATCTTTTTTTCACGAATTTTCATCGATTTCAAGGGTATTTTTTTTTTTTTTTTTTTTATCATTTTTAACCAAATTTTCATCAACTTCGCCAGTGTTCACCAATTTCACCCGAATTTTCATTGATTTCACATGTTTCAATGATTATATTTTATTTATTTCACCATTTTTCACGAATTTCACTCTTTTTTCACGAAAAGAGTCACATTGAGGTTATGCATGTCTTGAAATTATTGAATATTCTTCATATTTTATATTCTAGCCAAAGTAAAATTACATAATTAGCTAAGTTATAACTATTTTTTATTCTTTTATAGTAAGATGGCGATTCAATTTTAATTTTTTTTGTAACATAATGATATTTAAGAGAATTTCATTTTATATATTTATAGAGTGTTTATGACTTATGTTGTACTAAATCTCTAAATTAACATTTTTTTACTTAATAAATATTGATGTTAATATATAATAATTTTTATATATATTTTAAAATAATAGTGTTTTCTTAAGATTAAAATCAAAATTTCATGTAAAAGAGAATTTATAAATTTTAGGAGTTTATGTAGGAGATAAATATAATAAGACTTCATGTCTAAATATACCTCTTCAGTTACTCTTATTCTTTTATATATTTACTATTTGATTAAATATCACTTTACAATTTAAGTAGGGGTATTTTAGTAATCACAAAAAAGTTAAGAAATATTCATTCTTTTATAATAGACTAGAAAGGTGCACGTACGTTGTACGTGTCTAATTTTAATTTCATGGGTATTTTTCATAAATTAGAGTAAAATTAATTATTTTTATTTCATAGAATATCATATATTGGTCAATTTATTTTTTTATGAAATTTATAATTATTAATTATTATTAATTTATAAAAAAATGATGACTTTGAATAATTATAATAAATATAAAATGATGACTGATTTATTCATTACATCTTATAAAATTGGTTCAAATAAGATCATAAGAACTTTTTTAGTTCATTACATCATAGTAGTTTTCATGTGAAGCTTATCCGTTATTCACCGATGTCACATGTTTCATCCGTTTCTTCATAAATTTCACTTGAACTTTCATCGATTTCACGATCATTTTTTCTTATTGGTTTCACCGGTTTTTTCACAAACTTCACAAGTGTTTACCAGTTTCACCCGAAGTCTCATTGATTCATATGTTTTCACTGTTTATTTTTTTTTGTCGATTTTTCCTTTTTTTATCGATTAGAATATTTTTCATTGTTTTCCCTTTTTCATCGATCTTTTTTTCCAATTTAAACCATTTTCTTCTGATTTTACCTTGTTTTTGTTGGTTAAAGTTTAACTCGTTTTCACCTATTTCACATGTTATTCACCCAAATTTTTCATCGATTAAACATGTTTCGCCGACTTCAAGCTTTTTTGACTGATTTTATCCGTTTCTTTAAAATAATTTACCGGTTTATTTTTTTAGCGATTTATCCCTTTTTTTACAGCTTATAATATTTTTCAGAGTTTTCTCATTTTTAGTCCATTTCTTTTGTATTTCTTATTTATTGTAAACCATTTTTCTACCGATTTCACCAGTTATACTATTTCTTTAACTGATTTCATTCATTTTATCATTTTAACCCATTTTTACCTATTTTTCATGTGTTTTCACTAATTTTACATGTTATTCACCAGAATTTTTCATTGATTAAATATGTTCTGACCAACTTTATGTTGTTTGACCGATTTTACCCTTTTTTCACCGGTTTTACCAAATTTTACTGAATTCATCATTTTTCTTAGAAATTCCGTTAGAATTAATTTTCATTGATTTCAAATATTTTCACCAACTTTACCTTTATTTTAATCGATTTTACCTGTTTTCATCCATTTTTCACAAATTTTACCTAATTTTTTTTATCGATTTCAAATGTATTTATGATTTCACATACCATTACATACGTTGTACATGTCTATTTAATTTCAGTGGTATTTTGTTGTAAATCAGAGTAAATTTAACTTCATTATATCATAAAATACCACATATTAATGACTGCTATTCAGTTTATTAACTTCATCATGGGAATTTTTATCGATTTCTTTAGTTTTTTTCGGTTTAAACCATTTATCTCTTGGTTTGATTTTGTTCTTGTTGGTTGAAATTTTTTTGTTATATTGATATCACTCATTTTTACCAGTTTAACCAATTTTCACATATTTTCGCTGACGTTAGCCTTTTTTCACCGATTTTATCCATTTTTCACCTATTAAGAAATTTCATCGTTTCCCCGATATCATCCATTTTTGTCGCTAATTTCACTTGAATTTTCATCGATTTCACATGAATTTATCGAATTTTCAACTCAAATAATTATACATCTTCAATTACTTTTAAGTATATCTCAAATTAGTTCACTTACCTTATCATTTGAAAGATATTTCTTTATCGATCTAAACCATTTCACTTATTATATTAATTAGTTTAATTCTTCATTGATTTTTTTTACTGGTTTTATATTGTTTTACTGATTTACTCGTTTTATATCAATTATACCCTATTGTACATTGTTATCCTATTTTTCATCAATTTCTTTTATTTTTTCATATTCAAACAAAAAAGAAAAAAAATTTCTAGTGGTTTAGTTCACACTGTTTTGCTAGTTAAACTTTTTTCCTTTTATTTATTTTTATCAGTTTAACTTATATTTCACTGATTTCACTTGAATTTTCATTGATTTCATAGAATTTAACATTTATTCAATGATTTAACCCATTCTTCATATATTTCACCCGTTTTTCACTGATTTCACCGATTTGTTTCCCATGTTTTCACAAATATCACCCTTTCATCGATTTCACATGTATTTATCGATTTTACTGGCACTTTTTATTACTGATTTGCCTCTTTTATTCACATACTTCACCGTTCATAAATTTCATCCAGATCGATTTCGCTTATTTTCATCAATTACATCAAATTTATTTGAACGGTTTCACCAATTCTCATATCCGTTTTTTCACTTAATTCACACGTTTTTGTCGAAAAGATTTCCATGAAAATTTGAGGTAATGTTTCTCATGTCAAATAAAGATTACTTAGTTCACTAAGTCATAAACATTTTTGTTCATTCATAGGTAAGATGCGATTCTACTTGAACATATTTTATGATATTTAGGAGAATATAATTTTTTTTATGGAGTGACATATTGTATTAAATCTTTAAATGATACAAATAATATTTTGCACATAACAACATTTTGATAATACATTATAATAATTTTACATATATAATTTAGCAACTATTCAATATAATAGTGTTTTTATTTTTATTTTTATGTGTTATAAGAGAACAATAATGAAATTATAAAAGTGATGTAAGAGTTAATTTCTTTTTTATTAGAGTTAGGGTTAGTTTGGCCCAACGATTGCATAATTGTTTTTATAATAATAGATTATTGCATAATTACTTTTGAGAGAATTGATTTTACTATAATTGATTTAGCGTTTGGTTTCGATTTCTCAAAATTGATTATAGAAATACAGTATTTTATCTAATTTACAAAACTATCCTTATGTGTATGTTAAATAATACTATCCAATAATATTATTTTCAACTATAATAAATGTTAAGAAAAACTAACATTAACTATTCAATTTTTTTACATAAATGTAAAATAAGACTGATAAAAAATGAATAAAAAGGAAAATTTGTAAACTAATTAATTTCCTTTTACTTTCATGCAGAACAAAACTATAATAAGAAAAAAAATGAATTACTGAAACTACTTAAATGAATCATAAATTAATTTAATGAATAAAAAACAACTCAAAATAGGGTTCAGATTTTTACATTTAATTTAAAGGCGAGGTCAAATATAGATTTTCAGAAGAAAAAAAATTGAGACAAACTTTTGCTTGAAATATTAATGTCACGTTGGCAAAAGCAAGCTCTGAGCTACTTTTGCAAAACCTCTTGTTTACAGCTTATGAATCGTCACCGCAATTTGTCTGTTGAGGGGCCAAACGGTGCAATTATTGCGTTTAGTTTCGAAACGTCATTTTTTGTTGTCTGACCGTGATTTAGCGTTTAGTTTAATTTGAATTTAGTTTTGTTTTTCTTCCATATTCATGATGCTTGTTTAGGAGGAAAGGAAGTTACAAATTTTCTTAAATTATTTTCCTACCAAATTTTTGATGAGAAAATTTAAGGAAAATTCATGTTTGATTATATTTTTTTTATTATACTTTACAAGTTGAATAAGGGTATTTTGTCTTCACAAAAAAAGAAAAAAACTTAAAATATTCACACTTTTAGTATTAGTATAGATATAGATATATATAGATATAGATATAGAATATAGAATAGATTCAATTCCTTGAAAACATGTCCCATAATTTTCACATAACATAAGTTAATTAAATTCAAATAATTTTTAATTAAATTGCTTAAATTACCCCTAAATATATTAATAGTACAAGGAGGTCTTGTGCAAATGTTTAAAAGTACAAGTGAGTTTTGCGCAATTATTAAAAAATACATGAGAGTTTTCGCAGAAAAAATTATGCAAAAATAAACAAAAATCGCACATAGTTCGCGTGGAACACACGCATGTTAAAAAATAGACATAAGGAGACCGATTGAGTGAGTCTCTCTCAGCTCAAGACTCTGCCTGGGCGGCTTCACGAGCAGCATCACATATTCCTCCAACCAGGGTATGCTGGAGTGCAACCCAATCTGCAATATTCTATTAAACAAAAAAACAATTATCTGACTGGCCATGGACGGGTAAACTTCGTGTTTTCCTCTTTAATGAGTATTGAAAACATAAAGAAGGCAAATAGTGGATAAAAGAACTTCCACAAGAAATATAAAGTCAATTAATCAAAGCTTTGTCGTTTTTGCATTACACTGCTATATAAAATTTGAATGTTTATATAAATATTGTTGTTTATATATGCAGTATATTAATCTATTATAATATATCTGCCTCTGCTGAAAATTGCCCAGCCTTAGCTCACTGCTGTCAAAAGTGAGCAAGTCCATTATCTCCCGCATTATATGATCGTTTTCAATGGTCTTTCCAAGTTGCTTCTTGGAGTTCCACATGCTCCAAAGCCTCACCCAGAAGTACCAGTTAGAAAAAGGGAAATGGGCTTGAAAGCATTGTAAAACTAGTTTATTAGGTAAAAGGGAGATAAAAGACTAAGCAAACTTGTCCTGTCCAAAGATTGTAGCAATTAAACTGGAAAAATAAGTAAAGTCTGTTTTATTGATTGATGTTGACTAAGTTTTATTGATTGATGTTGACTAACTTGAAGAACTCTTGGATGGTTTGTACAAATGAAGGCTCCTACCTATTTATACTACAAGCCTCGTAATGGATGGCCAAGATCCACTTGATCCAAGGGCTAGAATTAAGCCTCTCAGCCCTTCTACAATTTCCTACCAAACCTAGAAGTATGTACAAGGTTCTAGATGGTCCTACTAGGTACAAGGTGTTTCTCCATGCTTCATGAGCCTTCCACAAGGTTCTAGACTCTTCCGGCGTGTTCTATACTTGTGTAGGCTCTTTGGGTCCCTTTCGGTACTTTTCGGCATCTCCCGGCTCCTTCCGGACTTTTTCGGAGTTGTGTGGATTCTCCCGGAGTCTTCTTGAAAGTCCCGGACTTGTGTGGAGTCTTCTAGAATCTCCCAGAACCTCCAATGCCATGTTTGATGCTTCAAGACATCTAGGGCAGCCCCTAGGACGCCTTTGTGCCATCCGATGGGTCGTGTCTCGCCACATTGCCTTCCCGTCGCCCGTGGTAGCTCCTGACTTGCCTGGGCCATGCCTAGGGTGTGTGGTATGATGCGCATCCGGCTAGGCCACCCGCCTTGCCGGCAGTTCCGTAATGTCCCTTCAAGCCCTTGTCTCGATCAAATGCCTTGTCCGCTCGGCCCCCGTGGTCGTGCAAGGTGTTGGAGGCGTGACAAGTAGCTTCCAATGATCACGTTATTATCAAATTCTGTAGTTTCCTAAGTTGCTTGGACATTTGCAGTTTTGTGGTTTCAGTGATGAAGAAGAATGAAAATTTTGTAAGAAAAAGACAAGATGAGTATGATAGAAATAGTGTCTTTCATAATATTACCCGAGTGTTCTATAAAATCACATCATTTTGGCATTAAAATTTCCTAAAATTTGTCAATTTCTTGAACAATAATCTTCCGGTTTGAATTTGTATATGATTCAGATCTCTTATTAGGTTTTTGGAACAATAATCTTCCGGTTTGATTTTGTGTTATACACTTCAGGTCTCTTATTAGGTTTTTGTGTGAAAAATCCAGCATAAAATGTATGTATTCGGTTCCTATTCTTATCAAAGTTGATATGATGATTTTTTGGAAAATAACTTGGTTGGATATATTTACTGAACAAGGTTAATATTACTTACTATTACGAATATTACTTTGTTTATAGTTAGACTGTGCAATAGCTTCCAATGATCATGCTATTATTAAATTCTCTGTTTCCTAAGTTGCATGGACATTTAAAGTTTTGTAGAAATTCTCAAAACGAAGAAGATTGAGGATTTTGTAAGAAAAAGACAAAATAAGAAAAATTGATCAATTTTTAGACTAAACATAAGTAAGAAAAACTAGGTTACGAAGATTTAAATCAACCAAGAAAATTAATGAGACTGCTTTATATAAGTTTATCAATATATGTTCCAAAATACCAATTATATTTACCAGTGCATATGAAGTGTATGATTCCATTTAAAATTTAAACTCCAAATTCCATGCTACAAGTTGAGACCTCCTCATAAATTCTTCGTAATAAAATTCAAAATGGACTTCTATGTCTATGAAAGATTACTTCACAATCCCACATCGTCTACTGTCAATAATTTTGAACCATTGGCTTGCAGGATCGCACTTGGTATCGTTTCTATCCAAGCATTTGCACCTATTTGTAATAAGAATATCTTCATTGTTAGAATCTATATCCAAGCAAACGTTTTCACCATTGTGAAGCATCGAGGAAACGTGCATTTTGGAGTCTGAAATGGCCTCCCATTTTGAATTTGCAGCACCACAAGTTAAGCCTGCACCAAATTTTGTCGGATGGCCTAATCTTTGTGCTTGTAAGCAAAGATAAGTACCCTTAATCATTAGCGTTTTCTCAACCGTATACCTCCATGGCAAGGCCTTAGAGCATGGACCTAAAGTTAACTGTTTAAGCAATGATCTTTTATTGACACAAAGTCCGGTCATTGGATGGAAAATTATGCTATGTTTACATGTTTCCGGGCTCCCTGGTCCTGTATTTTGCATCAAAAAAACCAAATCTGACATAATTTGATGATAATTATCATGTTTAGTTACTCGAAAAAGTTAGGAAACGAAGAAACTATAGTACCTTGGAATGAAGGTTTGATAGCAAGAATTCTTTGTTTGAAGCTTGGGTTACTAATTTCATTCCAGTTCAAATCAAGGAATCCATAAGTTTCATTAAATCCCTCTACACCCTCTCTCAAATAATAACTCCCTCCAAGAACCCACAATGCCCAATCGACATCGAACTCAGCTGCCCAACCGAGAAAGCAGTTTAAATACCTATTGTCATTGACATTAGTACCCCGCATATCCACCCCAAACTCACTAACAAACAAGGGGTATCCTTGGTCCAAAAGAAATCCAACCCTCCTCATTGTGTTGTTCACTTCTTGTCCACAAACTTGGTTTACATTTCTTGTTCCCCATTCCCCCTCTGAGAAACTATACCAATGCACCTCAAATACTAATTTCTTTGTAAAACTCAGTTCGACCCGTTTTGAACCAAGAAAAGACAGATCCTTGTCAAAACTCAAACCGGATAAAATGACAAGAACATTCGGATTTGCAGCGTGCACTGCTTCCGCTCCTTCCTGCATGTACCTACTCTGCGGTTAATATTGTTACAACCAAAAACATGTACAGACAATTCTTAAAATATGGCACTAAATCAAGCAATATATACCGGAACCAGTCATTCTCGTTTTGTCTTGGACCTCGTAGTTCGTTCCTCAAGCTCATACCAACGACATTATTAGTGTTCTTGAAAATGGTGGCGACTCTTGTTAGGCCTTTGATCCATAGATCAGGGTCAAAATACTTGTCTCCAAAGAAGCCATTTCCATCGTTATTACTGCAACACCAACCGGGCTTGCTTACATGATTGTCTAATATGATCATTAAATTGTTATTCGAAATACTGGACACCACTGTCTGGTTTTAAACAGAGAAGAAATAAAGGTCACACTCAACTATAATAATTAATTGTGGTATTTATAGATTATATCAACTATCATTAGGTTTGAAAATGCATAAAAGAAAAGACTTGTACCTTGTAAGAATTGATTAGAGAAAGGTCAATGATTTCAGGATTATTTGTCTGAAAACCGATGATTGATTCGATCAATCCGAGGTTCTTGAAAGATTGCCTTACTGTAAGAGAAGCTAATGTATCATTAGTAAACAAGAAAAGTGGCCATGTTAGTCTAACACAGTTGAATCCTATGGCCAAGATCCTTTTACAGATCTCATCTAATGGTTGTTTGTTTAGCCCTTCGGCCGCCATTACTTCGAGATGTGATGGCCAATTTACGCATGCCAGCTTCACACGATGGCCCGCTTTGTCGTCTACGATCCACCGCGAGCTAGTGGAGAGTGATTGCACCTTTACTGTGTTTCCATTGCACACAACAAGAATCATGACAAGGAAAGAAGATAAAAAACAGGAGGGAAAATAGAACAACTTCCACATTTTGATCTATATTATCTTAATCTTAGGAGCTAATTTCATCATTCAATTGTATATAATGCTAGCGTTGTTTGTATTCTCAGCCTTAAAATTAGGAAACTGAAAAATGCATGAGTCGTTTGTTGCTTTTAGTTTCGTATTTAGTTATGATCACAATTTTTTAGTATATAAGATATGACACATTTTGTAATTTTAAGGTATAGATTTTCAATTGATACAATTTTTACCTAAACTGAACATCTACTATGACATTATCTCTATCTCTATCTCTATCTTTATCTCTACTATTATAAAAGCATGAATATTTCTTAACCTTTTTGTGAAGACTAAAATACCCCTATTTAAATTGTAAAGTGATATGTAATTAAAAAATAAATATATAAAAGAATAAAAGTAATTGAAGAGGTATATTTAGATATGAAGTCTTATTATATTTATCTCCTACATAAACTCCTAAAATTTATAAATTCTCTTTTACATGAATTTTTGTAATTTTAACATTAAGAATACACTATTATTTTGAATAGCCCCTAAAATATATATAAATTTTTTTTTTATTTTTTAGCATCAATATTTATTTAAGTAAGAAAATGTTAATTTAAAGATTTAGTATAACATAAATCATAAACACTCTAAATATAAATATTTAAAATGAAATTCTCTTAAATATCATTATATTACAAAAAAAGTTAAAATTGAATCGCCAACTTACTATGAAAGAATAAAAATTACTTATACCTTAGTTAGTTATGTAATTTTACTTTGGCTAGAATATAAAATATGAAGAATTTTCAATAATTTCAAGACACGCATAACCTTCATGGAAAAAACGGGTGAAATTCGTGAAAAATTGTGAAATAGATAAAATATAATCGTTGAAACATGTGTAATCAATGAAAATTTGGGTGAAATTAGTGAACACTGGCGAATTTGATGAAAAGTTGGTTGAAAATGATAAATAAAAATACCCCTGAAATCGATGAAAATTCGTGAAAAAAAGATGAAACTGGTGAAACGACGACAATAGTGAAAAATAAATGAAAATTCGTGTAATATTGGTAAAAAAAATGTGTGAAATAGGTGAAAACGGGTAATATGATAAAAACATCTGAATCAATAAAAAAATTTAACAGACAAAATAAGGTGAAACCGGTAGAAAATTAGTTTAAAACGGATAGAACAAGAGGACAAAATTGTAAAAAAATGAAAATAAATTATAATTGATAAAAATGGGTAAAACGGTAAAAAAATGTGAAAATGAATTAAACTAATGAATTAAATAGGTGAAAAAGAGTTAATTTAGTTTATTTTATGACAAAATAAAATTAATTTTACTCTAACTTACAAAAAATACCAATGAAATTAACATGACACGTACAACGTACATGCACTTTCCTAGTCTTCTACTATTATAAAAGCATGAATATTTCTTAACTTTTTTGCGCGGACTAAAATGCCCCTAAAATGATATTTAATTAAATAGTAAATATAAAAAACTAAAAGTAATAGAAAAGATATAAATAGGCATGGAGTTTTATTATATATATCTCTCCTACGTAAACTCCTAAAATTTTAAAATTCTCTCTTACATCAAATGTTATAATTTTAATCTTCTTCTTCTCTTATAATAGATAAAGACGAACCATAATATAACACTATTATTCTAATAGCCTAAAAATATATATATAAAAATTATTATATTTTAGCATCAATATTTATTAAAGTAAGAAAAATGTTAATTTATATATTTATTACAACAGAAATCATAAAGACTCTAAATCTAAAAATGTAATATTAAATTCTTTTAAATATCATTTTGCAAAAAAAAAAATTTAAAATTAAATCGCATCATACTGTTAAAGAATAAAAAAATTCTTATGACTTAACTAATTACGTAATTTTACTTTGGCTAGAACAGAGAAATATAAAGAATATTCAATAATATCAAGACATGCATAACCTCGAATTATTATGAAATTCTTTTCGTGAAAAACAGGTGAAATTGGTGAAAATGGTAAAATCGAAATAAAAAAAATATATGAAATCATTGGAAACATGTGAAATCAATGAAAATTCGGGTAAAATTGGTGAACACTGGCGAAGTTGATTATAATCTGGGTAAAACCGCTAAAAAAAGTGCTCCTGGAATCGATAAATACATGTGAAATCAATCAATACTCGTGAAAATAGGATGAAACCGGTGAAACTACGATATCAGTGAAAAACAAGTTACATCGATGAAAAAATAAATAAAATCGGTGAAAACGTGTCAAGTTAATGAAAATTCAGGTGAAATTGGTAAAAATAACATGTGAAATCAATGAAAAAATGTTCGAAATAGGAGAAAATGGGTTAATAAGGTAAAGATGAGCGAAATTAGAAAAAAATAAAGTTTAACCGAGAAAATAAGGTGAAAGCGGTAGAAAATAATTTAAAACGGAAAAAATAAAAGGTCAAAATCGTAAAAACAGTGAAAATAAGTTATAACTGGTAAAATATGGTTAAACAATAAAAAAAATATTAAATTGGTAAAAGTGAATAAAGTCGGTTAAAAATATGTTAAACCAGTGAAAATGAATTAATAGGTAAAAACAAATTATTGCTATATTTTATGACAAAATAAAATCAATTTTACTCTAATTTATAAAAAAAAATACTCATGAAATTAACTAGACATGTATAACGTACGTGCACTTTCCTAGTATTTTAAAAAGAACAAAGAAAATAGTACTATAAGGCCGTTTGGTAGGGTGTATGGGATTAAGGTGGATTAGATTGGAGTCGGATTGAAGGCCATATTAAAAACATGTTTGGTAGATTTGATTGAATACTTCCATGTTAATTGTAAATTGATATAGATTTTAATTTGTGATTTATTTATGTATAATATTTTTTCATTTTTAGATATTTGAGAAGAATTTATGATATTTAATGATATGTTTGCAAGGAAATATGTGAATTTGATGGTATTAGTGACATTTATATAATCCATATTAACCTGGATTAACTAATCCACCCATGTCTGGGTGGATTATAATCTAGTTTTAATACTGGGTCGTAAGGATTTAATTCATTTGACCCGGTATTAGAGCAATGCCATCAAACGTTGTATTAACCTATATTAACTCATATAATATGACTTAATACCCCCTATTAGGTCTTACCAAACGTTCATTGCATTTTCTTATATATATTGTAACTACATTGATCATGTGTATATTAATATCTTATCTAAATTAGTAGTAAATTGTAGGTAGTATTGGGTTTTTCAATATTAGGGTGGTAATATAGATTCAATCTAGTCAGTGGAAATACATAGAGCAAAATTATTGTTTTTATTAATAACAGTTCTTTATTAAAAACACAGAAATCTTCTGTTACGTTTTTGGTCTAATAAAAACAAAAAATACAAAATTATTTATATTCTAATGGATTTTTTTATTTTTTTTTTGAGAACATTCTCTAATGGATTTCTTTAAGTTATAAATTTTTTCAAATGGTTATGAGTTTATTAATAATTTTTTTAAATATAATTATTTATTATTTATTATTTTAATAAATATTAAATAGTTTTTAATTATATAATTTATTATTTTAATAAATATTAAATATATTAATTCTATTATATAAATTTTATATTTAAAAAGAATATTTTTCTTAATTTTGGTGATATTTATGTTAATGTATTATTTATTTATTAATATTATTTATAAATTAAATTAGTTATTTAAATAAAATAAGTAAATTTTTTTAAATTGGTCAGCATGTAGTCTTATTCGAGTCAATTTGGAAATTTTGCAACAATGTAGACTAAAATCGTCACTAAATTTGGAGATGTGGGGCTTTTTTGGTAACCTGAAATGTTATGGGGTAAAATTATCAATCAACAGAAATAATGATATCAAATGTGTAAAGTTTTAACGGTCACGTGACAATTTCGTCATTAATTTGACGGAAGTATTAAATGTACAAAGTTGATTTGAGATATGATATCAAATGTGTCGGTATAAAAAGTTGTGGTATCAAATCTCTAAAGTAGGTAAGTGAAATTATCCCTAAATTCAATACAACCCAAATTAAACTGACCCATTCAAATTACCTCAAATCGGGTTGACCCAAATAAAATTATCCAGTCTCTTATTACTCACCTTCAAAATCAAACCCAACCTAGCTCCCTGAGCCTCATTCTAACGCCACCGTGAACATCGCCGTGCCACCAACTTTGCTGACATCAGCGCCGTCCTGGTCTTCCATTATCTTTTCCTCTTCCCCTACTTCTTTCTCTTCTTTCTCTCCACTCACGACAATCAAATAAGTACACCACGCGCCTCCTAGTCCTCTCCCCCGCCACCAACATCTCAGCGCGACCTCAACCTCTTGAGCGCAAAATTTAAAAATTTTGGATTCTCTCGTGCTCTACTCCATTGATGCAAAGGTACTTTTTTTTTAACACAGTAAAGGTGTGTTTTTGCTTACTGTTACACATCTTTCTGTAATTTATAGTAATAAAGTTTTCTCCATTTCTTAATTGCCCTTTCGATGTCCTTGTTCCTATCTTGTGGTGATAACAATTTTTGAGCAATAAAGAACCATAACATCAGGATGCTCCTATTTGTTTCTTTTAGTGCACAAGTTTCTTTACACGATTCTTTCTGCATATGCTACTTGAGTCGGATATACACTATAAACAAGTTCAGTGGGCTTATGGTGGCTTAGTTACGTTTGCCACTTGATTAGAGCCTAACGAGTATAACAATGGGAGTTCGAGGTATAAGTGTCATTTCCCTCCGCAAATAGTGCCGGCTAAATGGGTAGGTAAATTAGTACTTTGCCTAGGGCTCCTCGTGCAAGGAACCAAAAAATTTATAAATAGCAGTTTTTATTTGGGCCATTCAATATAGATACATGAATTGAGGAATTGAGGAATTGGAATGGGTTCTGCCTACTTTTGAATAAATACTAGAGTTTTAGCCTTACTTAAAGTATAAAAGTAGAGAAAATCGAGGGCAATTCATGCTTTAATATTTGGGATCATGACTATTAGAAGAAAATAAAACCTTCGACTGAAAGGATTTTTATAACTGCACAATCTTCTTCTCTTCTTCATTCTCTGATGCGCAGAGCCACATGTTAGTGCAATTGGAAATGGAATCCTTAGAATTCAATCATGTGAATAAAATTACATTGCTCTTTGATATTATAGTATTGTTATAAGTGTAGATCATCTAATATTAAATAAAATTTGAATAATGGGCAATAGTTTTGACCTTAGATTTCTCATATGAAGTTTTGATGAATTATTTAGTCTTAATGTGTGGAAATTCACATATTGCAAGTTAGGGTTCATTGAGGTTAATAAATAGAAAACATTCATCCGATTTTTTGCCTTGGGAATTGGGAAGTTAATTATTTACCTCTACAAAGTTATAAGAATTTAATAATATATTTTGATCATGGTTGTGGGCTTGTGAAATTTAGGATTTAGGAAAGAAGTTAGTCACTAAGATGGATATACATCATGTGTTTGAAGAATTGTTTGAAGGAGACTGTGAAAGCCTTTCTTATTAAAACCAGTTTGTTAAGAAGGGACAACTGGTGCATGCCGGATCATTAAAGTTGGTTTCTTTATTTTTTGTTGAATTTGTATGCTTCAAGTGCAAGGTTCTGTGGTTTGAGTGTGAAAGTGCTCTTGAAGCCAAGTTTGGTAGTGGAGGCCCCGAGAGGCGCCATTTAATTCTATAAGTTGCATATTGGTACAAAGCACTGACTGATTTCTGTTTCTATCTGATTGTCTGTGTTGATGTCTTTTATCTTCATAAATCAATGTTTTTTATTCCCCTTCATAATTCTTTTGGCTCAGTGTCATTTTAGTTAAAATTTAATAATTATCTATTTTTTCAGTAATGACCGCGAGTAACGCGTGGCACGGTGGCTAGTGCAAGATAATCACTCTTACGTTCATTTTTCAGTGACTAATTTCTTGAAAAGTTTTGTGGTTTCGTATTCGTTTCTGAGCATTCGTTGTATTGAAAAAGTGGCTGATTTGGTGATTTGGGCTTCTCCAACAGAACAAGTTTTATTTTATTCTGAAGAATATAGCCAATCTTTGGGCCAGATAATGTAAGTTTTTTTCATTTACTTTTGTTTTTCTTATTTTTATAATTCAGATTCTAGTGTCTCTTCTCGAATATTATTTAAGAGTATGTTTTGGGTTCTCATATAGGGTTTATGGAATTTGAATTGATTAAAGATTCTGAAGTATAAAAAAAATTGAACTTCATTTTCGTTCAAATGTTAGGGCTTCAGTACTTGATACAAAAGACACAATGCAAGGAATTTAATAGTAGATTTCTCTTGTTTATTTTTTTCACTGGTGGATTTGTTTGTAATTATCAGGGGAGTCATAGAATTGGAACTTCGCTGCCCACCGAATGTTAATGGAATTGCAGCTGATCCGCAGCCCGATTGGAGTTTTGACAATTTACTATCGGAACTTAGTTCGATTGAAAAGAAGCTTACTGTAAATTCAGATACTCCTGCATCTTTTACCAAAAAGCAACCTAGGTATATATCTGAGACTTTTCTTGGTGGTAGATGCGTATTATGTGATATTTATGCTTTATAGAACTCGTCCAGAAAACTGCGCGTTTCAAAGGAGAATAATCGTCATGCACGGGGCTTTGTAATGCATGTGTCCGAACATGAACTGGATTACACTGATAGTGACAGTGAAGAGGAGGCTGATAGTTTTTCTATTGTTCCAGCCAGAAGATTTGCTTGTGATGAACTGTATATGAGGTTTGTGTATTGACCCCTCTCCTTTTCTCTCTACACACAGAGTGACATGAATATAGGATTGGAGAACAAATTTCAAAAGGAATTATTTATCTGGATATGAACTGCTTGTTGAGTATATAACCTACATTGGCGAACGAATGTGGCATATTGTAAAGTAACAGCATGCACGTTCTGAAAGATACACAAATAGATATAATGGATACCACATAGCTTTGAAATAATAATAAAGCTTTTTAGAAGCAATATGATATAAAGTTGAGGTTTGCTGTAGAAATTTTAGAATGTTAAGAAAATTATTGGTATCTCTAGTGGTTAGTTCGTTCCAAACTTGCTTTGCCTAAAAGCCTTGTTGTTTATAGGAAGAAACTAACAAAATAAAGCTTTTTCACATAATAGTGTTTTTAGTACAACTGCTTAAGCTTCCAATCCTTAAAGCCATGCATGTTTCTATCATAGTCACTGGATCATTAAATATAATGTTTTCATGTCGCCATTGAAATGGTCTGAAGAATGATCTGTCTTAGCCTGTTTCAATCTACTCTTTTAGGCCTTTGTTGAGATCCTCGAACTGTGAACTGAATTGGGATTTATTTGAGCTCTGCTCAAGCTTGTATATTATTAAAAGGCTTGCAATGAGAAGCTGAAACATAAAAAAAGCCTTGAGTAGCATGAATGTTCTCTCTTCTCTATCATCGCTTTCATAATAAGAGATTTTACTTTAGTCCTGTCTGTCAAAATTGGGGTAACAAAACACGGCCCGTCCAGTATTCGACCATCTAACCGTACAAATTGTTGAAGTGATTTCCATTATGACGTAAGTTCTAAAGGGCTAACCTGTTATGTGAGCATGAATCTACACTATTTCTATGTGATTAGAATTGCTTATAACAATAGCTCTATATAAATATATTATAGCGAATTCCCATTTCTCCAATGTGGTTCAAATTTGAAGTTTTATATCAGTTCTCTTGTGTGCATATGACCACTCACTTTTTTCTTCCAATAGCAGTGATGATTCTGAAAATGGGTCACCTCATGGGATGCAATGTCGTTTGATGGAGAAAGTCGGATTAGCTGAAGGTGCACTCTGTGAGCTAACACATGAACTTCAGCTTAGTGTTTCGGTGAGTTGAAGTACTTAATCAATCACCGTTGATTGGGGAGTTAAACAATTTAATGGCATTGTGACTTGAAAAAAAATATCAGTGCTCAGTTTTTCACGTAGAATTTTAGGAGTGTTGCTAGATGATATCTATGATTTCCTAGAAGAGGAACTTAAATCTTGCTTAATCAGTATGGTCTCAAAGTCCATCACGTGCCTTGGCCGTTAAATTTGGGAGGGCTGAGTAGTGAATATGTTTTTTTTTTTTTTCATTTTGTCCATGTATTCTTTGAAGCATACCCAAATTTACGTGCGTGCTGAAACCTAAGTATATGTAAGGTATGGCACTTGTTACCCTTTCAAGGTATTTACTCCCTCCATCCCATTAATTTTGGTCCCTTTAGATTGGGCACGGAGTTTTAGACACTTTGTTAAAAAAGTAAACTTTTGTTATTTTTTGAGAGAGAAAGGGAGCCATATTTTGGAACGTCCCAAAATAGAAATAAGAGCAAGAAAAGTGGGACGGAGGGAGTATTTATTTTGGCTTTTAGAATTTAAAGAAAATGGACATCATGCTTGCCGAGCTTGCTATCAACAAAGTGCAGGATGTGGCATTCCAAATTATTTTTGACGTAGTGCATCCTGTAACATAACTTTGGTTGCCATGATGAGCAGGAGGAAGTTAGGAACAAAATATCAGCCTTGGAGACGGATCTGATTGATGAAAGTGAACAGTTTGCCTCTCGGATTGCTAAAGTTGAAAAATATCGAGAATCACTGAAGGAAAAGGAGAAAAAATTTGATTTACAGTATCGCCGCACAATGTAAGATCTCCTACTCTATTTATTCAGAATTGATTCACTTTAAAAAGGTTAAAGGGGATCTAGTTCTTCACTTAAAAAAAATTTTAACAATAAAACTAGCAGGTTGTAATATCAGATAATCCTTGATCTAATAACATGTATCTTGCACATATGCATTTCTTTTTGTCCTTTCCTTTCTGGCCACTCGGTTGAAGATTGAATACCTTGTTAATGTGAATATGAATATGTGCCCAGACTTTCCTTATATCGCTGACTATAAAACAATCAAATGAAT
Source organism: Penstemon barbatus (assembly GCA_003313485.2). Classification (NCBI taxonomy): domain Eukaryota; kingdom Viridiplantae; phylum Streptophyta; class Magnoliopsida; order Lamiales; family Plantaginaceae; genus Penstemon; species Penstemon barbatus. The sequence goes on along the minus strand of CM064883.1, from coordinate 12,826,340 downwards.
GATATCATGTATTTAAGGAACCAATTTGCATCGCAGCACATTTTTTTTTTTTATAAGAAAGGGGGTGTTTTTCATTGCAAAGTACAGTTATAACTTGGAGGCGGAGATAAAAGGCTTGAACTTTTCCGATGTTTGTACTTGTGAGGAGGGCATCAATATCCTTTTTGGCTTTCTTTTCCTGATGCGCTTTATGTATCTAAGAAATGTAACCTTATTTAAGCATGTTCATAAAGATATTGTGTTATATTTATGAATCAGTTGAAACACATTATCATGTCGACTATTTCAGTGGAGATTTTGTTGTGTTCATTGTAACCTCTTTCAGTATATCTCATCTGTTTCTGTGTCAAATCCATCAGATAATTTCTTCCTGACACCTCTCTTAATTTTGCCAGTGCAGAAGCACTGGATAATCACCTTACAGCTGTACAAAGGGATCATGAACACATATCCCAATTAGAAGAAAGAAAAATAAGAGATGATGCAGCTCGTGAAGAGGCTAAAAGGAAAGAGAAGAGTATTCACGAAGAAAAAATACGGCAAGAAAAGGCCAAGGCAGAAGAGGAGGTTCTTGCCCCATTCACTTAAATAAAATTCCAAATTCTGTTCTTTTTTTGTTTCTTAAATACTATATGCTTGGATTTCGATGCATGAAAATTCCAGCATCTTCTTATTTTAATCTTCCGTCATTTCCTTCATAATATTTGCTTGCTTAATGACAGAGGATTGTTGTGTAATTAATGCAGATGAGGCTAAAAGCTGAGATGGCCAAAGCAGCAGCTGTAAAAGCTGAGAAGCAAGCTGCAGAAGAAGCAGCAGCCAAGCGTGCTGCTGAAACTTTAAAAGATGCTGCTCATAATGCCGTAGAAGCTTCCAAGGGGACTCTTGGGCAGTCCACAGGTGTTGGATTAGATTCTAAGAAAGAAGTTCAATCATCAGGTATTTGTATACTTCACTTTAAAGAAGGAAAATATACTCTGTTCTATTCTCACGTGATGATTCAATAGAAAACTCTGTAGCAGCAAGGAATGTCATTAGAGCTTCAGAAAATGCTCTAGAATTGGAGAAAAGAAGACGGCAGATGTATGAAGAATTATCTGCTAAAAATGAGGCTCTGAAAGCCAGTAGTAATCAGGTAAATCATGAAACGGGACTAATTTGAATCTCCAGAATTCTTTTGTTCTACTAAAATCTCATGTAGACCTACTTATGCACCGAGTATCTCAATTTGCAACTATTCATCATGTATTGGTAAAGCACATAAGGTTGCAGTTACTTTGAACTAGTAGTATCTTGTTAAAACAATGTGTTTTATGTTTTTCCTAGAAACCATGATCTGGGTAACCGCATAATACTGTCCATCGGCCCAATATGGCTGTATTTTATGATCAATCAATGACTGACTGTTTTTTGTAGGATTATAATAGACATGGACAGAATATCAGTAGACGAATCAAAACAATCTCAGCTACGGTAGACAACATCACGTAAGTTGGATATTGTAATTCTTATTGTCTACTTTTTCGGCCTTAATACTGTGTTCTTATGGCTTTTATTTGTTGCTCTAATACTTCTATTTTCTGTAAGGCCACTAAAATAGGCATTTTCTTTTTGTTTTCATCCAGAACAAGAGTAGATGAATTACTCAAGCTAATCAATAATCCAGGATGTCCCCAATCCATCAGTGTCCTATTATTTGCAGAGAAGGTATCACAATTAACTACTGTTGCTGTTTTATGTAATTTCTATGTCATTTACTTGAGAAGGAATCTTCATAACTATTATATAATACTTTAATAGGCATAAGAACATTATTGTTCTCATAAAACTGCTGGAAGTTTTTGTACTTACTGGCTGATTCGTAATGATTGCAGATTGTTTCCAATTGCAAAAATCAAAGGAGCTCCAATGCCATATTTGCTACTAGTCGTGTCATTGTTCTTGTGACCTCGAAGGTAAAGTGTGCTCTAATGAGTTCAACTTTAGCTTTTTGTCCAATTAATTATTGTAGTAGGAAGAAGCAATATTGATCAATTTTGTAGCACCGTGTGAAGTTTTTATTCCTTCTTTAGTATATTGCTAATCAGGTTCTCTGAGTTCTCAGACCGAATCTTGCTCCCTAACATATCTTTGTGTTAGCAGCAGGATGTTTCTCTTTGTAGTCATTTTGTGCTGTGTTTTTTTTTTTTTACGTGTCTGTCGAAGTAGTCACTGAGTGCACATTCTGACAAATTTGCACATATCTTATTATTTCGTCAAAACAGATCCCAGAGGCCATGAATATTCTCATTGCCGAGTTAAACAAAGCTTGCATCTATACTGTTCCGAAACACATAAGTTACTCGGAGGTAATTCATCTAGTCAATGCCATTTTGTTTTGTTCATTCCCTTGGGATTGTTTGCGGCCCTTAACTGTTTGCTTTATGCCCTTGTCTATAGTATATTTATCATCTCTCCAGTTGCCGCATGACATAACCCCTTTAGAAGTTCAAATCTACTAACTGTTCTCTATCTTTTATAGTATTTGCTTAGATTCATTCTATTTCTTCAGAGTTTTGGTAGACATGGTGCTCCTGTAAATTTTATCTTTATCTGTCTTTACTCTTGAAAGGCAGCATTTGAAACCAAAGATGCTTACTACAAAGCTGTTGGGTATGAGGAAGAAGATGGAAAGATTGAGAACACTGATAATTACTCTGAAAAACTGAGTTCGTATATGAAACTATACGGAGCAATAGTGCAGGTTTGTTTCTCCTCCATTACTTCTTGTATCTTTCCAAAAGAGAAGTATTAATAGTTCTTTACTCTTGTTGCTTATGTCAGACTGAAGTCGGGGTTCAAAATCCTCATGGACTCGGAGAAGGCTGGGCATGGCTTGCGAGATTCTTGAACACTCTTCCTGCAAATCTTTACACTGCAGTTGCTCTGCATTCGTTTCTTGAAGTAAGTTTACGTAGTATAACTCTTCTCATACAGATATTTACCATTTGTATGTGGTAACTATACGATGACATTTTGGTGACCAGATGGCTGGATTTGCACTTTACCGGAGATATAAGAATCAGTTTGAGAAGCTATTGAAGATCATTGCCCGTGACTTTATCAATGCATTAAAAGAAGGCGGTTCAGAGTCGTGGAACGCCAAGGTGAAAAAGGCCAAATTGTCTATTCTAAATTACATAGAATCGAGCCAGTATAAGAAAGAACCAGAAGGATTGCAACTAAGAGGTCATTTAGAATCCAATGATTTTTACTGATGTGCACACATCTGATTTTTTTTTTTCTTTTGTGTGAGGGGAGTGCACACCATCTGTTACTTTGCTGTTCTTTTGGCCTTTCACGAGGATTGAGAATCAAGCCAAACTTCTCTAGATATGGTTTGGTTTTGGATTGATAAAAACTCGTATGAGTTCAATAATGCTGCTGTCATGGAATAGGTTGTGAGCATTGATGTTTGACTAATGGTGAAAAATAGCTTGTTATACTAAAAGAAAATGTACATACTATTGAGAGGGCTACATGAAGGACTAAAATGCTAGCGAATTTAGTTATAAGATTTAAATTGTTATTGTTGTATTTATTAAATTCAGGAATACCTATGTTGTACATTAATTTTATCTACTCTTGTAATCAATGTTTTTAGATAAAAAGAAGAAATGTCTTTTCTGCATTCAACTTCTTAATATATTTCATTAGAATTAAAATAATTAAGAGAATTTGAGAAACACTTTTTCCTTTCAATTTTGACTTTCCTCCTATTCTTATACAGTTTTCTAACAACTTTGGAGTATTTAACAACTTTGGAGTATTACAATTACAATTGTTTTTAGACTTTAATAGTATTGTATGAGAAATGTGAATGATGATCAAATATTCTGTTGGTGGAGTCAAAAATTCATCTGGCGTGACAAATTGGCTCTAACTTGGTTCGTCGTTCATGCATAAAATCTTATGCACAGCAATCTACAGATGTTCCTGCATAAGATCAGCCATAACATTATTGGTCCAACTTCTCAGTTGCACATATGGTTCAATAGTTTAATAAGATGCGATGTAATAATTGATATGATTAGGCCTTTTTTTTTTTTTTTTTTTTTTTTTTTTTTTATAACTCAGGTTTTTTTTTTTTTTTTTTTATAACTCAGGTGTATAAGTTTACACTAGACTAATCCTGGATCCTCAGAATCCTTGTCCTAGAATCCTGAAGGATGTATTGCAGGATGTGCCTCCACCAAGCCTCGGGATCCCACCATACTGCTGTACACTCTGCGCACAAAGGGATCTTCACCACAAATAACTCTTATATAGATCCATAGAAATGCTTCCATCCAAGTTCCAAATGGGATTAGAACCCCCACCCTTGCCGCTGGAGCAAGCCTTATAAATTGTTGGTCAACCTATTGGAGATATCCCCTGGGGGCAAACATAAATTAATAAATATTGAAATTAATTAGGCCTCTTTTTTACTTGCGGGTTTGATTGTGTATTGAGCTAACAAAGTAGTAAATACTAGACCCCATAATTTTATGGATTGTGTGGAATCAAACAATAATCCAAATCAAATGGACTAATAGATTTATCCTTCAAGTGTATGTATGGAGTGTGTTCCCACACAAAATTTTAAAAATTTACACTTGTCAATAGAGTTGGGAATATGCCAGATAACACCAAAATTTGAAAGATTATCATCACCCTAGATTTCACTCATAGAGTTAGGAATGTGCCTATCATAGCATAGTGGTTGAAAACTCATGGCATCTAGAGAAAAGACTTTAGTTTGGCTTGGGAAGTGAAAAGAAGTACGATTTTGTTAAGAAATGTATATAAGAAAACGAAAATAAAAACAAAGTAATTTTTCTGTAGATGTTTGATTGTCAAAAAAATAATTTTCTTGTAAATGTTTGTTGCAATAAATTTAGAAAATTTTTATTTTATGAACATCTTTAAAATTAGAAAAGATATTAAAATTGTTTGTTGAACCAAAATAATCATAATAATCGCTAGCAAATGTAAACTACACAATGAGTCATGGTATTAAATAAAAAACCTAACATTAATGAAGAAATAAATTAAAATAACTTATGTACGCGCCTCGAAAATGATTAAGCCGTTTTATATCAACTTTGAAAAATTGAAGATATTTTAGATTAGTTACTTCATTTGTATTTAGATGACATACTCCCAAAAATATTTTATATAAAATAATTAAGATAATATAATATAAAAATAAAATCTACATGAAAGTAGAATTTTCTAGGATTTTTTCATGATTTCCCCATCAAATGATAAGTGAAAAAAATTAGTAACTAGTTTTCTTGTGATGTAAAATAAAAAATATTTTGCCTTACAGGCAAGGCAAGTTAAACTAAATAGTCAAATTAGGTCAATATTTTCTTTATAAGGAAAATGGAGAGGGAGTTGCATAAAATAAAATAATTTTCCGGGTACGGTCTCCTGCTCTCACAAGTTTACCCCTTCACGTGCAATCGGCAATTCGGCATCATCTTCCTTTAAATAACTTAACAAACCAATAATATTTATTTTTAGTTTCTTTCTTCGCTCGATCTCAATTCTAACTTTCTTTTTTCCTCCCCCAAAATTAACAAAACCCTATTGCCGTGTTTGATTGGTAAATGGAAAATCTTTTATAGTGTGTAGTAGTATCTGCTACATAATTAACAAAACTATACGATGGCAAGCGCCGGTGATGAGGAGGACGCCGCCGTATTGAGCGATGTCGAGGCCGATGATCCGGTGCAAATCGATATTGGAAACCCAGATAATTTATCCGTTGAGAAACTTAGGGAAATTCTGGCAGAGCTCGATCGTGAGAGGGTAGCTCGTGAGGCAGCCGAAAATGCCAAAAACGATCTCCAAGTATCGTTTAACCGGCTTAAAGTTTTGTGCCACGAGGCAATCAAAAAAAGGGACGAGTCTTCACGCCAACGTGATGATGCGTTGCGCGAAAAGGAGGAGGCGTTGAAAAAGTTGAGTGAGGAAACTAAGTTGAAAGAAGAGTTGGTGAAGCAAAAAGATGAGGTTTCGAGGCAGTTAGAGGAGGTTGGGAAATTGAGGGAGTTGACGAGGGTGGAAATGGAGACAGGGTCGTCAATGTTGGTTAGTGGGATCGAGAAGATATCGAGGAAAGTGATTAGTTATAAGGATTTTGGAGGGAATGGGTTGCCCAGGTCGAATAAGTACTCGGGATTGCCTGCAGTGGCGTATGGTGTGATTAAGAGGACGAATGAGATCGTGGAGGAGCTTTTAAGACAGATTGAATCGAGTTTGAAGTCGAGGAATGAGGCCCGGGAGATGGTTGAGCAGAGGAATTACGAGATCGCCATTGAGGTTTCAGAACTTGAGGCCACCATTAGTGAGTTGAGAGAAGAAGTAGGGAAGAGAAGTGAGGAAATTGAGAATTTGAAACAGTCTATAGATGAGAAAAATGGAAAAGTTGTTGAACTGGAAAGAGAGTCTTTTGAGAAGCAGGATGCAATGGAGGAAGAAATTTCAAATTTGAGGCAATCGGTTAGTGAGTTTGAGTCAAAAATGAAGATTCAGAGGCCTTTGTTAATTGATCAATTGAATTTCGTCTCTAAAATGCATGAAGAGATGTGTAAAATTATGAAGATTGTTGATTCTGACAAGTCCTCGGAATTGTCAGAATCCTTGTTTTTTGCTCAAGAAACGAATATGGAGGAAAATATCAGGGCGTCTTTAGCTGGGATGGAGTCTGTTTATGAGTTGAGTAAAATTGTAGTTGAGAAAATAAGGCACTTGATGGAGGAAAGGAATCATGAAGTGAAGAGTTTAAATGAAACTGTTTCACAATTAGTAAAGGAGAAAGAACAAATTGGGTCTTTATTAAGAAGCACTTTATCGAGGAGAATGTCGACTGACTTGTCATCTAAAACAAATGAATTGTTTAAAGTTGCAGAAAATGGTTTACGAAAGGCTGGTATAGATTATAAGTTCAGTGAAGTTCAAGCTTCTAAAAGCCAAGCGGATGCTAGTGACACGGAGGAAAACGAAGTATATGCTCTGGTGAGTACATTTTCAAGCATTAAGTTATGCCCTCATTTATCACTTTTTCCTGTTGTTCCTAATCATTATTTCGCAGGCTAGTGCGCTGGAGAATATCATTAAGCAATCTCAGATTGAGATAATTGAGTTGAAACATTCTGAGGAGGAATTAAGGTATCTTGTTCTCAGATTTATTCCTTTTTGCTGTCGTTCTTGCAGCATGTAAACTTGTATAAAGAGATGCTATCATTCTGAAGAGATGTGTATAATTGAGGTGTATAATATCTTGGAAAATGGATCCTGAGGTAGTTCAAGTCATGTACCTCACTTGTTTGGGCATTTGTGTACATCATCCAACAATTCAAAATATATTAACAAACACACTTGCAATACAATTGTAATTGATCTTCGGAACTCTAAAACACCAAGTCTCTGATATGATGGTATGATTATTTAACTTGTGCATCGACCATAAGAAACTGTATATTACAAACCTGAATAGCCAAATTAACCTGAATAGCCAAATAATATTGGTTCGGTTACTGATTGTGTCATAAGGAGATATGAAGAGCAGTGTCAAAGTTATAGATCCCTGCGTATAATTAGTTTGTTATTGTAGCATTAATGAAACTTCCCTAACCATTATTCTGGTGAACATTGCCAAATTAAGGGCAGAGTCAAATTTATATAAGGAGCGAGTAGATGCTCAAGCCAAGGAACTCAGTCTGTGGAAACAGCGTGTAGAAGAGCTCGAGGAGAAGGAGAGACTGGCAAATGAAAATGTAAGTTACAGATGTGATACCCTTGATGAAAAACCATTTCAATTAATTTCCAATTTTCAAAATCTTTCTTGTCTTAATATGATGGTCTATTGGTTTAGATACAAAGATTTGAGCTACGTAAACATGCTTGATTCCCAATGTTGTACTTACTTTTATCAAGGTTGAAGGACTTATGATGGATATTGCTGGTGCTGAAGAAGAAATCACACGGTGGAAGGTGGCAGCACAGCAGGAAGCTGATGCAGGGAAAGCAGTTGAGCAAGAGTATCTTGCACAGGTATAGTAAAGAATGGGTGACTGAACTAGTTTTTGATTCATCATTTGTGGCATCTTTAGGATTGAGTATAACTTACCATTGAAACTGAACATTAGCGGGGAAAACCATGGATGTGTTAGAAGAACATAGCTGCGACATTAGGGAGCTATAATTTTATTCTTCATGTCTAAAAGTTATGCATCTCTGAGTTCATAACGATCATGTTTCTAGGAAGTATGAGTTTGGCGATGTCCTACTTAAGTTGCATATAGCATGAGTTTATTTGTTTCATGACTTAGTAATGCATTGTAATGGTTGATGCTGATATTGCTGAAGTATTTATTAAGACTCTGCTTTCAGATGGCCCTGCTGTATGAATAATCAATCAACCTTGTAATTACTTTAAGGCGATACATCTATGCAGTTTTTCTTTTCAAAGAACTGTTTGTAATATTTGATATGAACACTGAGAATTAGTTTCGTTGATTCTCCTTGTGGATGTTGTATATGATTCCGAAGTTGAAGATCAGAAAGTCATTCATAAACACACGAGTTCAAATTGAGTTAATGCTAGTTAAAAGTAAGGCCCGACTTGTTATTCCTTAGTTTTTGCTAGTATCAAATGCTTCAGATGATTGTATTATTTATGTAATTCCATTTCCCGACTAGTATTTGCAGTTACCGTAGATATAATAAACTTTGTGCAGTTTGATTCAATCCCATGTCTGTGTTTCTGCAGTTGGCAGCAGTGCGCCAGGAACTCGAGGAAGCAAGGCAAGCTGCAACTGATGCAGAAAAAAAGCTCAAATTCAAAGAAGAAACAGCGAATGCTGCCATGGCTGCAAGAGATGCAGCTGAGATGTCGTTGAGATTAGCAGATATGAGGGCAACTAGGCTGAGGGATCGAGTTGAAGAACTCACTCGTCAACTGGACGAACTAGACACACGAGAAACATCAAGAACAGGCCTAACTAGGTCTTCTAGATATGTCTGTTGGCCGTGGCAATGGCTTGGCTTGGACTATGTAGGCTCCCATCGCCCTGAAGCACCACAAGAAACTGCTAATGAAATGGAACTTTCTGAACCACTTCTTTGACTCTTTTCTTAATTGTTCTTTTTGTTTGTCCTTGAATTGTTGTATTTTTGGTGAAAAGGTTTTTCAAGGATTGCTAATAGAACAATCATTCTCCCAGAGTTGTTGAAATTAATTGTACATGATATATGATTTTTACATTCAATTTGGCACAGATTTTTAAATTCCTCTTGTTTAGTACTTGTGTTTTCCATTTAGGCAGAATATCGTTGGTGAATTCTTATTAAGATGCTGAAAGAAACTTAAAATCGAAGATACTGAAACAAACTTGAAATAAGAAGACAGAGATATATATAGAAATATAAACGTCAACAATAATCCAACATTTTGGAAATTTAAGAAATTATTCATCTTAATTATGAGCATATTTATGTAACTAAAAAGAAAAGGAAAAAAGAAGGGGGTATCCAAGAGTACAATCAATAATACCCAAATAATGTAAAAGGCTTAGGATCAGTAAATAAAGACCAGCCTTGTTAAAAAAGGCAGTATGGTGAACGAAAATGCACCATTGGCTAATCTGTTCTTTGTTTTCTCACCGCTTTGTAACGCACCTTTTCCCGATCAAAACTCCGGTGGGAGGACCGGAGACTGCAATTTCGCAATGAGCATTCATCCAATACGTGTAATGTAAAATACCACCCAATTTAGACCTTGATTTAAACAGACCCTTGATCTCAAAATTAACTCTTCCACTCTCAATCTGCCTTTGTAGCTCTAAACTAAGTGCATTCGAGAGCCTAACCTGGCTGGTCATCATGTGTACATCAGCAAACCTCGACTCTCTACTCTTCACAGAAAACGGCTCAATGTAACGTGTGGCAATAAAGTTCCTTTCAAAGTAAAGATCCAATATAACGTAACCAAAATCCACGTTCACCTTCGTGTTTGGATTGCTAAAGTTAGCAAGCAATGTGACATCTGCATTGAGTAGAACACCCATGTCAAGGTAGGCCGCGTTAAATGTGACGCTTGAAATATCGAACCTCGGGTTACGTGGCCTGAACACGAGATACACAATGAGGATTATGAGGCCTCCCACTATTATAATCATCCAGAAGAGTGCACAGAATGCTGCCACTAGCCATGCTATAGGTCTGGTCCTTCGGGAAGTTGGGGCTCGCAGCAAGGATGGGTGGCTGTGGGCCCGGTGGCCTATTCCGTAAGGCTGTGGGCCCGATGGCCTAGAATGAGGCGTGGATTCTTGAGGGTGTTGGGGTAGCGTGTCGACTAGATGTGGGGGTAGAATCTTTGGTTGTTGCTGTGGCTGAGTCTGTTGTGTAGGGGGCTGAGGCCTTGGGCCATGAGGTGGCTCTATTGAAGTGCGACTTTGATGAGGTGCCGGAGGCCTTGACCGCGGGTGTGAAGGTAATACAATTATTGGAGGATCATTATGCCTTGTTCCTTGATGTGGAGGTTGTGAAGGGAATTCGATAACTGGATCATTATTTCGTGGAAGAAAATAAGGGTTTGTTTCGCGATTACGGAACATTGGAGTGGATGAGAGTTGGATTGAGAAATTGAAGTGAAAAGACTATTGAAGAATGGTATATTAGATTTGTTCTTCGGGCAAGAAGAAAGAAAATGACTTGGGTTTTGGGTGGTAGAGTTCCTGAGAGGGAAAGAATCATGCACTAGTTAAGCAAAGAAGGCAAGTAACTAAATTGATGCCAATAGAAAAAGTGTTAACCCCCAACAGCTAAAGACCCATTATATGGGGATTATTCCATACTTAAAACATAATCCAATCAACAGCTTTAAAGATCATTCTTTACTATTTATTAATAGTAAAAAACATAAAAAGGAAATGATTTTTACTACTGTACCCACAAAGCCATTTTCACTTTTTATTAAATATGTAAGTTTGTAATTACATTGCACTAAAATTATTCTAAGGTGTCGTTTGTTTCAAGTATTTTCAGAAAAAACATTTTGCACCATAAGATCTCCTAGGAACTAAGATATGAAGTGTAAGATTTATTGAAACTTAATATTACAAAAAAAACCGAATGTTTGGTTCGTAACGGATATTGAATCAAAATATTAAATTAGTATTTAGTAGAAGATTACAAGTCTGATTACTAAACCTTTCTTTTCGATTTTGGTATTACTGGTCTTCGGTCGGTTTTACAAATCAAACCGATAACCAAATTATATATTTGATAGTTTTATTTTTATTTTCTCCTCCTCATTAGAAGCCCTAACACCCCCTCTCCCCCTCCCCCTCCCCCTCCCCCCTTCTTATTTATCACTTCGCTGAACTTCATAGGTTTGACAGTCTTTCCAGTTCTCCCTTTGTCAGTTGTTCATCTCTTGGCAAGAATTTCTCATGTCCAGTTAATTAAGGAAATCAAATATTGATTTAACTGTTGTAAAATATTTATTTGGTTAAGTGATTATGTGTGAAGAGATTGATGAACAATGGTGATAATTGTAAAGAGAGATAACAGAGAGAAAAACAAACGTGTATAAAATTGGGGGATATGATTTGGGGAGGGGAAATATATCATCAAACAAGTCTGTTACATAGGGAGTTACAAATCCCACAATATATGGGATGTGGGATAATTGATATCTATTACAAAATAAGCCCCTAGACTATACAAATATTAAATAGGAATACCCATTAATATATATTATTTACAACACTTCCCCTTGGGGATTCCTATTGAGCCATTATTATGCTTTTCATGTTGTCTCGTTAAAACCTTTGGAGTAATAATAACCCAATGGGAAAAAAGAATTTCAGTTAGGAAAAAGAGTACGATGCATAATCTTTTCAACCAACAAATGTTGCCTCATTAAAACCTTGGCGGGTAACAAAAACCCTATGGGAAAAATAAATCCCGCTCGAAGGAAAAAGAGTACAACAGGGCACCCGGGTATCTTCTGGATACGAAATACCTGCACGGTACTCCCCCTCAAGTTAACTCCACTGAAACTTATAATGGAGCGAGCTCGGATAACCTGCGCAAGCCAATAGATTTAACATGTTTCTCAAAAGTGATTTTTGGTAATGACTTAGTAAATAAGTCGGCGCAGCTGTCCTGACTTCTGATCTGTTGGATCACTATTTGCTTGAGCTCTTGTTGTTGCTGATTGAAGAAAAATTTTGGAGCTATGTGTTTGGTGTTGTCGCCTTTAATAAAATCCGTTTTCATCTGCTCGATGCAGGCCGCATTATCCTCAAATATAACCGTAGGATCTTCTGTGGTAGCCAATTCACAGGAACCTCGAACATGCCCAATCACGGCCCTAAGCCATGTGCATTCACGCACTGCCTCGTGAAGTGCTAAAATCTCGGCATGATTCGACGAAGTGGCAACTAAAGTCTGTTTTGTAGACCTCCAAGACACAGCTGTGTTCCCAATCATAAAGACACACAGTCTGGGAACGAGCTTTGTGCGGGTCCGATAGATAACCAGCATCGGCATACCCCACAAGTTTTGCGTTCTTTAGTGACGCATAGGGGTAGAACAAGCCCATGTCAGTCGTACCACGAAGGTATCGAAATATGTCATTTATGCCATTCCAATGGCAGCGTGTCGGTGTTGAGCTAAACCTAGCTAGTAGATTTACCGCAAACGCGATATCAGGTCTAGTACATTGAGCTAAGTACAATAATACACCTATTGCACTTAGGTATGGCACCTCATGTGCTAACACTTCCTCTCCTTCCTCGGACGAAATGGATCATTTGACCTATCCAATGATCGGACTACCATTGGCGTGCTTGATGGATTCGCTTTATCCTCATTAAAGCGTCTTAACATCTTCTGAATGTAATTCGATTGATGGACCAAAATCCCATCAGCACGGTGTACTATCTCAAGCCCGAGACAAAAATTAGTACGTCCGAGATCCTTCATCTCAAATTCAGATTTCAGGAGCTGGGCTGTCTCCCTAACCTCTTCAGGTGTCCCAATCAAGTTCATGTCATCGACATAAACGGCAGCAATAGCAAACCCAGAACCTGTCTTCTTAATGAACACGCAAGGACAAATATCGTTGTTCACGTATCCCCTTTTAAGCAAGTACTCACTTAGGCGATTATACCACATCCTCCCGGATTGTTTCAAGCCATAAAGTGAACGCATCAACCATACAGAGAGCGTGTTCCGTGGTCTAGAACTACTTGTCTTAGGTACCATAAGTCCCTCCGGTACTTTCATATATATAACCGTATCTAGATCCCCATAAAGATACGCTGTGACCACATCCATTAGCTGCATAGTCAGTTCCTCGGATACTACTAAACTGACTAAGTATCTGAACGTAATAGCATCCATCACATGAGAGTATGTCTCCTCAAAGTCAATCTCAGGTCGCTGAGAAAATCCTTGTGCAACAAGACGAGCCTTGTACCTCACAATCTCATTTTTCTCATTTCTTTTCCTTGTAAATACCCATTTGTATCCCACGGGTAGAACCCCGGGAAGTGTACGAGCAATTTGTCCAAACACTCCTCTTTTCGTTAATGAATCAAATTCAACCTGGATTGCTTTTTCTCATTTCGGCCAATCATCCCTTTGTTTGCACTCGTCCACCGATCGAGGCTCAATATCATCACTCGATATAATTTCAGTAGCTACTGTGTAAGCAAACACATCATTGATGATTATTTCATCCCGATGCCACACCTCATTCATGCATGAATAGCCAACCGAGATTTTCCTATTCTCGGGGATGGTTACCGATGTCGAGGCGTCCCTCGACGTCGTCTCCAAGACGGATCCATAGTCCGGAACTATTTCATGAGATGTATCGGGTGGGATCCCATTGTTACTAGTACTAACCATATTCAACTGTTGTGCATTCGCCCGCTTTCGGGGATGCAAATCCTTTGATCATATTGCTCTCCCCCTCTTATGGGCCGAGAGATACGACTGGTTAGCTGGGATTGATGGCCTTCCCATATTTTGTCCATCTTGGACATCTATCCTTGCAGGCACATTTGCAGCTGGTATATGAGATCTCGTCACTTTAGCAAAGTCAAAAAATGAATCTAGCATGTTATTGGCTACTTTTTGAAGTTCAATTATTCTGCGTACTTCATATTCTCTGACCGCTGTAGGGGGATCGTGATGAGACATAGTGGAGTTGTTCCACACGACTTCACGCCGTTCATCCCGAACGTTAGTGTGAACATTATTGCCTCCCCCTAACGGCGGGAAGACAGTCTCATCAAAGTGACAGTTCGCAAATCGTGCGGTAAAGAGATCGTCTGTCAAGGGTTCCAAATATCGTATAATAGATGGCGATACAAACCCCATATATATGCCCAATCAACGTTGAGGTCCCATTTTAGTCCGCTATGGCGGAGCAATTGGCACATATATTGCGCACCCAAATGTGCGTGTATGGGAAATGTTTGATGTATACCCGAACACCAATTATAAAGTTGGGTCGCAGTGGGCCTCAAACATACTGACATCGATGCATACAATATTGCATAGCCCTAAGCAGAGGTCGGAAGTTTGGTGCGCATAACCAAAGTCTGAGCTATTTTCTATAAGTTCTTTATGAATGCCTCTGCTAGGCCATTTTGGGTATGAACATGTGCTACCGGATGTTCCACGTCAATACCCAGGGACATGCAATAGTCATTGAAAGATCGCGATGTAAATTCTGTAGCATTATCCAGTCTAATAGACTTAATGGGATAATCCGGACAGTGAGCTCTCAACCATATAATCTGAATCAGGAGTTTAGCATATGCAGCGTTTCTTATGGACAATAAATCAACATGTGACCATTTGGTCGAAGCATCAATCATCACCATAAAATACCTAAAAGGTCCACAAGGTGGTGTGATAGGTCCACATATATCCCCTTGGATTCGCTCCAAGAAAGCGAGAGAATCCTTACTCGTTTGTGCATAAGATGGCATAGGATCCAATTTTCCAATCGAGCAAGGTAGACACAACTTATCATTGTGTACTAGATCCTTATTCGTTAGCGGATGCCCGATAAAAGTATTAATGATACGGCGCATCACGTTTTGACCTGGATGTCCCAACCAGTCATGCCATAGAAAGTACCTGCTCGAGTCACTTGGCTTCGAGCTATGAACAAGGTGTACCTCGGGCACTCGTATTGTGGTCCTATATAACCCAGTCGAGAGCCCCTCTAATTTCTCCAATGTACGTTTCTGGCCGTACAAATTAGAGGTAATGCACATATATTCGATTCCTTTTTCCTCAGTGGTTTCAACATGATAACCATTAGCTCGAATATCTTTAAAACTCAACAACGTTCTCCTTGAACGTGGAGCATATAGAGCCTCTTTAATGGCTAAAATCGTGCCATTTGACAACATAATGTGGGCATTTCCAAAGTCATCTATTAAATCATATGTGTCATATATTGTTGTCATAGAGGTCTTACTAGGCATTATATTAATGATTTATCCCTTAGGATAGTGTGCGTAATTGCACTATTAGCCAGACATTATTCCCCACATGTCATGCCTAGGAACCAAATATATTTCAATTTAAATATTTACTTGAAAAAGTAAATCGAGCTAATACCACTAAATACCATAATAATCGGATTAAAACAAAACCACTCAAAATGTGATCCAAAACAAACCAAACATAGTTCAAATCTGAATATAGTTATTATTCAAATTGATGAGTAGTTCAACCTTAGGGCCTCATCCAATTTTAAGGAAATCAAATATTGATTTAACCAAATAATCTATTTTCTCTCATTCTCGGACTCTGAAGTTCTCTCCATAATTACTTGAATATATAATATTGTGATTTAATTCCAAACCAATATATAATGATCATTTGCAATCTTATAACGTTACAGAAATAAAATTCCTTTTTCTAATTTTCTTTTTTCCCTTTTTCATGCTTGTTTTGTTTCGAATACAGTACACGTTTTATCAATATTCTCTTTGTCCCTATGTAAGCTCCGCTTAGCAATTTAATGATTTAGAAGTGTCAGAGTTAATATTAGTACTAACTGGGACATGAAGTTTGTAACTTGAATCAATGATTTTAAATATTATAAAAATATATTATGATTGAATTTTTTAGAAAAAATTAAGTTAATTTGTGATTTGAATCTATCTATAATAAATATTCTAAGAGAGAAAAACATGTGAATACTTAAATACTATATAATTTCACAGTATTAAGAGTAAGAATATAAATTCCAATAATACATGATCTCTTTTTGTAAAAAAATGGAGCCCCTATTTTAAGTTACATCTAAGACCTCTAATATGTCGGACCGGCCCTGCTCCCTGGTCTTGCATTTTGCGATTTCATATGCAGTGATATACGTGCATCACTCACTGATTTATTGTTGTCTTATCGCAACTTTCTCTGACATTTGAATTCCTTTTTAACATTTCATCACTATTGTGTAAACTTAGACCAATCTATTGGTCTCCAATCTTGAGCATTCCAATCATTATTACCATACCTGAGGAAGCAAAAAGAAAATAACTATGAACATTGCACTTTTGAGACAGCAGCCTTTAAGGTTTTACCAGAAAGTATGAATAAATCTACCTGTCTTGATATCATATTTGTCGCAAGTAATTTGCTCCATCTGAAGCGATTGCCGTTCTGCTTACTAAAAGTTCACAAGACTAGTGATTATGTTGGATTCTCCAGGTCTCAGCCATGTTAAATCTTTCGCTCTCCCCGTGTAAGCAGAACTCTCAATCTATTTAGCTACAAAATTGGAATTCTTTTATTGTGGAACAAATTGTAATAAACAATGCCAAATGCCTTTAAATAAGGGTTTTATAATGCATGTGGACATGCTTTTATTAATAGAAGAATGACAAAAGTGAGAAATTTTTCAGAGATATTTGTGATAGATTCACTAATAAGCAGATAGGAAAAAATGCTCATTTAACCGCCTAACTAGCTAGGAAAGACTTCAGCAAACATGATTGAATCCAGTTAAATTTTCGACTAAGTGATAAAGAACAAAGTATCATTAATTACCGAAGTAAGACAGCTAATATTAAGTGATGAATATTTCAGTGTCTTGTTACTTAAGATCAGCCATCAGCAATTCATCAATGCTTTTAAAAGCAAAAGAAAGTACCACATGTGACGAGCATAACATTGAGAAGTGCCTGAATTGTTCTCCAATCGAGGTCGAAGGAACAAAAGTCAAATGATCCTGCTACATCAGGATGCAGGAAGACTCATCCAGACCCAATACTTGCACTAGATAATAACATGGCAGCCAAAGACCTGAGTTTTCTGCCTTAGCACTTCCTACTCATCGAGTCATGTTCCTGCACAACAATATATAAGAGTAGAAAATGCAATAATTTTTCTACACGGTACTTTGCACAAATGTGATGCTGGAACACATTGTATAGTAGATTTAGATGTAAGCATCTAACAATATTTAACGTATATGCCACAAAAAGGAAGTGTCTCACTTTCCTTAATATTCATAAGGTTAGTGCCTCTAAAGATTGAAAAAGAGGAAACAAAGTTCCAAACAATGCTAGTCCAACTCTTGCATTTGGCATCCAACAATATCTAATGGATATGCAATACTTTCTTGATTCAAATGATTAACTGTGAAGTTATTGGAATTGGCACAAATTTTTTCTTCTAGAGTAATGTAAGTTCAAACTCCAGATAAGCACCAAAAAAAGGCTAAAATGCAAAAGTATTAGAGCGTAAAGTAATAGGACACTTCTGCTTACCTTATGACACTTCTTTCCCTCTCATTGCTTTAATTAGAATCTCTGACAAATCTTTATCAAGGGTAAATCCCTTCTCCATCATTTGATCCCAAACTCCACAAGCCAAATAAATCTTCTTTTCCTTTATGAGACCTCCCACAATCAACTTGAAAGTCACCTCATCTGGATACACATCTTTAGTTTGCATCTCCTCATAGAGGTGCATGGCTTCATTAACTTTAGAAGCCCTGAAGTATCCACTGATGAGCGCATTATAGGACACTACATCCGGGCCAATTTCTTTCTCTACCATATCATTGAAAATACCGTGAGCCACTCCTATTCTACCAGTTTTACACAGATGGTCAACAATCGATGTGTACAGTGCACGACTTGGAAATAGACCCATCATCGTCATCTGATCAAGAAGTCCCTTGGCTACATTTGGCTTGCTATCTTTCAAAAAAGCATCTATAAGAATAGTAAAAGTCACCACATCCGGAATAACTCCCTTCCTTCCCATCTCTCCATATAGCTTATAAGCCCTACTAGTACTACCAGTTTTGCAAAGAGCATTAATAATTGTATTATAAGATACAACATCTACAAGCCCTTTAGCCTCCATCTTATTAACTAGCAACATATATGCCTTATCTACTCTATTGTCTTTGCATAAACCCTTCAGGAGCTCATTATAGCTGTAACTATCAGGTCCCTTCCCACTCCTCTCCATGCTCTCAATCAATCTCTCTGCATGATCCAACTTTAGTTCATTACAGTAATAATCCAACATTACATTGTGAGTAATCAAATCAGGTTCACACCCATTCACCCTCATAAACTTTGCTATTTTTCTTGCCCTATCAACCCTACCTGCTCGACAAAACCCTTCTATAAGCACATTATAAATTACTGCATTAAACCTAACCTTACCCCTCATGTCCCCCACTGTAAGCTCATAAGCCAAATCAACTTTCCCGTTATTGCATAACCCGAGCACAAGCGCTCTGCATGCCTTATTATCCGGTTCAAGACCCTTCTTGATCATAACTTTCCACATTTCAACTGCCTCATTGTGTCTCTTAACTCTACACAGATTATTAACTATAATAGTATAGCTCACTACGTCAGGCTCCCGACTCTTTTCTCCCATTAATCTAAATAACTTTAATGCGTCATCGACTAAATTCTCATTGCATAAAAGATTCAAATATATATTACAAGCCCACATATCAGGCATGATCCCCAGCCTATCCATATCCTCGAAAAGTCTACGAATAAGCTCAATGTTTCTAACTTCACACAAAGCGGAAATGAATCTGGAGTAAGTAAAGGAATTTAAAGAGAACCCTTTTGGACTCATGGAGTTATAATAGTATTCAGCTAGCTCAAAGCGACGGTCCTTTATCAAGATACCAAGAAATCGGTTGTAGTCTATTGAAAACACCCTGCATTCTGATTGAGACATATCGTCGAACACTTGGATTGCCTTGTCGATGCAGCCAGTTTTCACATAGGTGGAAATGCGAGAACGGTATATGAGGCGTTGCAAGCCAAGATTTTTATACATTTATCGAATTGGGTTTCCTTAAAACGTATGCATTTGAGCTCCACCTACCGGGGTTTCGGCGATGGAAGAAGAGGAGAGAGCGAGAGTGGAGAAGGAGAAGAGGAAGAAAGGGACTTGGGGGCCCAAAATCCAAGTCCGCGCTCTGAGAAATTTGAGACTGCAGATTTTGAAATTATGGAAAATCAAATGAAAATGGGTTTTAAGTTAACTGGACCTAAAATTTCAGACCCAAAAATGTTTTGGGTTTCGTCATCGAGAAGAGCCCAAAAATACTATACTGTCAAGTGTCAAATTATTAGTTTTTATATTACATATTTTGGTTACTGATTGCAAAATTCATATAATGTCATATTACAATAATTCATATTTACCTTTTTATTTTTTCATAATTTGATTAAAAGTTGCATCACTTGTTGCGATTATAAAATTAAATCAAAAATATTAAACATCTATATTAGTCAGAAAATTTGATCAGCTCCTTAAGAAAACACAAGAAATACTTGAATAGGAAAATACCATGTCACATATTTTGAGTCAAATATCATCGAGTTGGATGGACATAAGCCCAAACCCGAGTCACATATATTTTGTTGCTATGGCACAAACTCGACTCACAATTCACATATTTATTTGAACTTCAAATTTATATCAAGCTAGCTACAGTAGATCCTTACCTAAAAAATTATACATTACTTAAAAAAAATTGAATCTATACACTAAACTATAATATTAATCTCATACTAGTATCACTAGCATATTATGATATAAAGCAACAGCCATTAAACTTACATAATACTATTCAAAGTCTAAGTTTTCGTAAATAACATTTGAGTGTAAAGAAACACGAAAAAGTATTCTCAAATTTTCTTCCTAAAATTTAAGTTTAAAGTTCAAAGAAACATTAGTTTTGTACACCAAGTAGAATTATTTGAATATGTAAATTTTGCAGGATGCTATTGGGATTGAGTCTCATTAAGCTCAAGTTCGCCTCATAACTTAATAGAGCGTAATAAAACAATTAATAATCTTACAAAAACAAGAGCAATGAGGGATAAGGTTTCTTGATTGTGAATAATGAATTAGGGAATGAATGTACCTTGGAGATACGTCCCATGGACCAAAAATGGATACGGGAATCATATTGTTATGCTCCACGATTGGACACTATATTTGGGGATTTTCTCTGAATTATTTGTGATTCTGTTAAATTTTATAAGAGTTATCTTGTAAATTTGATTCAGTGTGGATTGCTACTATTTTAAGGTTACGATGTAAGCATATAGTCAAATTTACTTTCCATGTCGCCATGATAAGTCAATCTTTAGAGATGAGCTCATGTCTATGGATCTTTACGAGGTGATGATTTGCATGGGATCTTCCCATTTATAGATTATGTTGCAGGCACTTGGTCCTTTCGGGCTGCTTCTAGACTATATCCAGTAATTTTCCATAACTTTTTACCTATTAGAAATAAAATTATATATCAGGTGATTGGTCTAGTGGAAGAGACTAGTAACTACAAAGTAGCGGATTCATGTTCGAATTCTTGTTGGGAGAGGTACCCATTTATTGTGTTCAACCCGCCTCGAAAGGGATTAAGTCATTGGGAAACCAAAAAAAAAAAATTATATCAATTAATGTTATCTTCGACTTGAGTTCATTTTATTCGTGCAAACCTGATAAAAATTATATTACAAACTATAACTTGATTATATTACTAATTTAGTTCAAATTCAAGTCTATGAGAAAAAAATATATATATTCAAATTATCAAATTAGTTAAGTTGGACTCGTGCTCGATCAAGTTCAAGATTGTTTGAGTTTAATAATCAAATGAATTATATGCCTAATAATGTATATAAAAAAAAAAAAATCAAAGTAACCGTCACCATGACCAACAAAATGGGAAAATAAACATAAACGACAAAATAATTTTAATGCAAAAGATTAAGAAACCTAAAATTAAATAAAATTAAATCTTATATGGGACATCCAACGTTGACGTGGCAATTTTGACCAATTCCATTCCAGATCTGTAGAATTGCCAACTGTGTCCTCCGCTTTTTGTTTTGGCTTACCTTACCTTACCTTACCTGCGACTCTCCTCTTCCTCTCTCTTTCTTTTCCGCGACTCTTCGTTGAACGGGATCCTTTTGTTTTCTTTTCTTTTCCTTTCTATTTCCATAACAATATAATTTTAATATCATTCTCCATCTGTTTACTATATGTATATTATACTAATCAAATGTTCTTTGCTTAGCAACCAGTAAACTAGTCCATGTAAGCGGTATTTTCTTTGAAATTCTCCGAATTGATTTGTGTGTTTTGCTTATTTTTTATTTTGAGTCTAAATGGGTGTTATGTTGAATTGATTTTTGTTGATTTTTCCGCAGCTGATAGCTATATGTAGTGGGCTCAGTCGTATATGTGTTAGATTTTCTTTTCTTTTATCTGTCAAGAGAAAGATAGAATCTAGGGTCAAGGTTTTACTAAGAAAGTTTTGTTGATATTTTTTATTTTATTTTTATTTTTGCTTATTATTGAATACCTAATTTAGTATTGATTATAATTGTAGGAATTTTTTGAAGATTTATCACGGTGGAATCTGGAATTTTAGGGCATATTTTGGTTAAATTTAATTCTCTTGACTTCAAGGCTTATTTTGGGGAAAATTTATGAAAGGGTTGCTTGTTGAAGTCTTAATTTTTAGTATAGTTTCCTGCAATCTTGAGTTTGATACTGATGTGTAGTATGGGGTATCTATAACAGTACTAGTTTTTTTTTTCCTTTTTTTACAGTTTTGCCTTAAATTTTGAAATGTTGAGGGAAGAAGAAAAGGATCAGGCCTCTAATGGAAGCTGGAAAACATTTTCACGGTCAGTGTCATGGACTGAAAGGCCACCAAGGAAGTCCAATTCTAAGCCGCAATGGAACAGCAAAGCACGGGCTTGCTTGCCACCTCTTCAGCCTCTTTCTATTGCCCGACCTAGTGTCGAGGAATGGCCGAGAGCTGGGTCAGACGATCTTGGTATATGGCCAAATCCTCCAACTCCTGGTGCAAAGTCCGGATCAGTTACATCCCGTGAAAATTCAACTTCAGATCAACCTCCAAGAGAGTTTGAGTTTAGGAAAGACAAACTAGCTTTCTTTGATAAGGAATGCTCAAGAATTTTAGATCATATATATTTGGGAAGTGATGCAATTGCCAAGAATCGAGAAATCCTACGCCAGAATGGGATTACCCACGTGCTCAACTGTGTTGGTTTTGTTTGCCCAGAATATTTCAAGAATGAGCTCGTCTACAAGACACTTTGGCTGCAGGACTGCCCATCTGAAGACATTACTAGTATTCTCTATGACGTGTTTGATTATTTTGAAGATGTACGAGAACAAAATGGGCGTGTCCTCGTTCACTGTTGTCAGGGTGTGTCTCGATCAACCTCGTTGGTCATTGCATACCTTATGTGGAAAGAAGGACAAAGCTTTGATGATGCATTTCAGCACGTCAAAGCAGCCAGAGGAGTGACTAACCCAAACGTGGGATTTGCTTGCCAACTTTTGCAGTGCCAGAAGCGTGTACATGCACTTCCACCGAGTCCAACTTCTGTGCTTAGGATGTATAGAATGGCACCTCACTCGCCATATGACCCTCTCCATCTTGTACCGAAAATGTTGTGTGAACCGGGTGCAGGAGGACTTGACTCTCGTGGAGCATTCATTATTCACATTCCTTCTGCTTTATATGTCTGGATTGGAAAGCATTGCTCCTCAGTGATGTCAGATAACGCCAGGGCAGCTGCCTCTCAAATTTTCCGCTATGAAAGAGTCCAAGGTCCTGTTTTAACTGTTAAAGAAGGTGAAGAGGCACTTCAGTTCTGGGATGCTCTGAGTTGCAGCAAAAATTTACATAATGGTTGTCATGTGAAGTCCGAGGAGGGAAAGAGGTTATCATGTCCTGGTCAAAGGAAGATAGCTGAATATGATTTGGATTTTGAAATCTTTCATAAAGCACTTGCGGGTGGGGTAGTTCCACCTTTTCCATTATCAGAAGCTGGACCCGAAACATGTCTTCCTGCCAGAGAGAATCGTTGGAATAGATTGAGGAGAAAGTTTGCAAGTGGTATTGTTAAAGAACTTATCGCTTCATCTAAATTGAATTCTTGCAGCGAAGGTGAAGATATTGTTTCTCCTACTGATCTTTCATTGCCATCAAGTAGTAAGTCTGATTCATCAGATTCATTTGCTTCAAGCAACCTAGATTGGACAGGAAAAAACTTGAAAGAGGTGGGATTTACTGTTCCTCGTTCTGATGCTTCACTGTCAAGGTCACCGTCATTCAGTTTGGTTGAATCTTTTTCTTCTTTTCTTGTTAGTAAACCGAAGTCCAATTCCACGTCGCCATCAATCTCACCTTCAACCTCTGATTATGCAAGTTCGTTTACCTTTTCGCCCTCATCTTCTAACTGGTCTGACTTATCATTTGTATCTGCTCAGCCATCTCCTTATGGATTCGAATCTAGAGAGAGTGGTCCTTCAGAGGAGAGTGTTGGTTCTGTAGATGATAGCACATGTTTACTTGATAATGCAACTTCGCCGCCACTAGAAGAGGCAATTTCTGCAAGTAATATTTCGATAGAAACTGATTTAAGTTTGAACTCTGGAGATAGTTTTCGCTCCTTGGCAGAGCGTAGGGGGAGCAAGCTTCCTCGGATGAACTTGCCCTCTATTGATGAAGTATCTCAAATTTCGGATAAGTTAACGAGGTACTTGGGCGATGATGTGATGGAAGATGTTGAATGTAATGATATTAGTAGCGAAGCTTCTTTTGCGAATGATGATGAAGTTGTGAGTAGGTTACAAGATGAAAAGATGAAGTATGACACGTTAAATTTTAGATCAGATGATGATATGACTAATAAAATAGAAGAAGCAACTAACCTAGTATTTTACCAGTGGCCTTCTATGCAAAAAATGGACATGCATTGTGGCATCCTTGATTCAAGTTCCATTTATATCATACTTATGCCTGCAGTAAATCGTGGCACAAAAATTGCTGATGTTTTATATATATGGATAGGGAGTAAGGTGCCATCGAAAGGAAGTCATAGTCAGGCAATCGGTAATAGGATTGATAGCAGGCTTGAAGATAGCTGGGCCCATTTGGAGACAAATGGTCGAAATCTTCTCATCGAGAAGGGTTTTAACAAGGATGCTCAAGTTCAGGTACTTGGTACTCTTAAATTGAACAATATCAGTATAATTTAATTTTGTGATCGACTTAACTGAAAGCTCATGCTGCTTATCATTAAAAAGTAAAAACAACTTTAGTCACTTAGTGTGAATTAATAAAGAAGTGAAGTCTATAATTTGATTGGTATTGTAAGACTGTTGAATGTAGGTAGTTTTGGAAAGAATGTATGTTCCTTAAGACTGACATGTGAGACGCAAAAATTTCGAGACCGAAGTTTGAAATTTAGGGGCCTCTTGGAAAATGGAGACCATTATGAGATAGTATGATGTATATGCAGATACACTTTTGGATGAATAGCGCTTAGCATAATGTAAGCATCGAGATAATGCAGCACTCTAAGCCCCTTCTCTGGTGTGAATAGCATTACCACTGTTATGTTTCTAATGATATTTTAAATTTATGAATCATAATTTAATTCCACAAATTTAGGATTTGTGAGCGTAATAGGTAAGAATTATCCTAATTCACATGCTATTATCTATGTATGTGTGTGTGTGTTTGTGTGTTATAGATGTGTCTAGTTATGATTGTATGTTTAAAATAAATACGAAATATAAATATCTATCGAAGTTATACCAATTTTCAAACATGTTGAATTATATAAATATTGTTATGCAATATTTATGTGTGTGTGACTCTGTGTGTTTATTTCACTATCAATGAAACACTATGGGCATGTTTGTTTGGGTTTTAAGAGTGGTTTGGGAAATAAATTTTTTGGAAGAGTTTAGGTTGTAGGTATAAGATGTGTAAGACTTTGTGTCAAATCATGTTTGTTATGTGAAATATGTTCGTTTATCTCAAATCACAGTAGAGTGTGTAAGAGAATGAAAAGTTGTGGTTTGTTTGAGTATTGGGAAAATTTAAATGATAATTTGCCAAAATATGTTCATTTACATTTGGAAAAGAGGTTCTTGTCCCATAACGTGAACATGTCCGGTGATGTTTCCCGTAATCGTGGGAGTTAGTTCTATGTTGTTGTCTTTCTTTCTTCTTGATGCTGCTAAATGTACTATAGTTATATTGGATGAGAAATAATGGGCTTAAAACTTGTTGTTTAAGCAATATGTAAGTTCTTGAACTGTGTTTGTCCGATGTTGTTTCAGATAGTGAAGGAAGGTGAGGAACCTGCGCATCTTCTCAAACACTTGGCTCGTTTCTCGTTAGGTAAGGCATTAGATCGTGGGATCAAGTAAATGTATATTGTGAGAAATATACAGGCAGATAGTAAAGATGTTATGAATTTGAACATATGGCTGCAGCGCAGTTATAATGAGTAGCATTGGCATCCCAAAGCAGAGGATAACTTACTCTGGTTCTGCTTGTGAGATGTAAGGAGAAAATTCAAATTTTTAATTGTAGAAGAAGAGACTATGTACAGTGAATAAGTTTCTGTTTGTTCATCTATATATCTTTGTCTACATTCAATACCAAAGATTTTGCAGTACTATATCATCATATGCTTCATAGACCAATAGGGCAACTTCTTTCTTTATTTGTTTTAGTTAAAACATCGTATTCGAAACAAAACAAAGCAACAATTTTATCTATTCAAGAAAAACTATGGAGAGGACTACAGGGTTGGAGGAAGGGAAATAGATACTCGGCGGAATTAATATCTGATTTCTTTAATTAACTGGACGTGAGGAATCTTTGCTAGATTAACGGGCGACCAAGGGAGAATCGGAAGAGGCGGACGGACCTACTTGTAGTGAGGAGAGGAGAGGGGAGGGGAAATAAGAGGAGAGGGAAGGGGAGGGGAGGGGCCTTTCTAGCATGGATCAAAATTTCGTTTTGAATGTATGTTTCGGTCAGTCAAATATTGAAAACTTATCGAGACTTTTCGGAAATGTTTCGGAAACACTAAGGAAAAATTGTAATAAAAGTTACTAAAATTAGATAAATAACAGAGTTTAAGGCAAACAAATAGTTTCGGAATTACATCTTATTTTCATTTCGCTTGATTCAAAAACGGAAACTTTTCGATGTTTTCGAAGGAAAAGATGGAAATTTTGATCCATGCCTTCTAGTGAGGAGGAGAAAATAAAATAAACCTATCAAATATATAATTTCTTTTTTTTTTTTTTTTTTTGGTACAAATCAAATATATAATTTCAGTTACTGATTAGTATTGATAAATCTGTGTACCTAAAAGGAAAATTGATAAACCTATCTGTAATACTTTGAAATTGATCTAAAAGACTTTAAACTTTTTTATTGCACACGTTAGCAAAGTCCAATCTGATCAAATTAGAAGAAAATTAATTCATCAAAACAAAAAAGATAGAAGCATCTTAACTGAAAATATAAATGCTCAATTAAAGGTGAAACCTTTCCGATCCCAATGAAAAGACTAAATTATAGGCATTGTAAATGCTTTTAAATTATGAGTTTATATTTTTATTTTTATTTTCGAGATATTTTTTATTTAAATATTGATAAATAATAAATTATCATTTGGAAAGTAATGAATTATTTTGTATGAGTAATATCGTATAATTTAAGTGCTCTTTTGTAATTTTTGAAAGTTGAGCGAGTAGTTAATAGATTAAAAATATTTTTTGAAGAAAAAATCTGCTAAAACAAGTAGTAGGTAACAGAAATACCTTCAAAAGCACATAGAAAAAGTGAATTGTACAAAGGACTTTTAAGTTTAAGGCTGTGATATAATCACTTTTTTTAATACTCCTATTTGGTAATAAAATAAGAAAACATTTATAATTTTTCTAATATTTGGTAATAAAGTAAGAAAAATAGGCAAAATGAATACTTGCCTACTTAAAACATATACACTCGGAAACATATCAAAATCATCGTAACCAGTACATCACATCTCATGTACCATCACCATGGCCATTAAAGATTAGATCAAAAATTGTTGCTATTCTGCAATTTTCAAATTTACCTTTTTAGTCAAAGATAAAATATGTTTTCAATTGGCAACTCAATTTTCTGTCCTGTAAATGCATTATCATTATTTTTTCCTTTTCTATAGTGTGTTTAAACATGGAATAATTACTAATTATTATATCTAAAACACAATATATACTATTTAGTAGTTCCATAAAAAGAATATAAAAAATGTTTTTCAAGAAAATAACAGTACGTAGAATGAGTTTAGCTCTTCATTTTATTATTAACATTGAATGCAGGGACGGATCCAGCTAGTTTTTGGGGGGCCCTGGCCCCCCCAAGAATTTTGAAAAAAATTAATTTAGTATAATTATTTTATAAATAGTTCACATTAGTCCTTTAATCTTTTAATGCTAAATTACATCCACAATTTATAAGTTATGTTTGTGATTGAAGTACAAAGATGATATAATGAAACCTTTAATTAATTGTTTGATTCGTTTGATATTAACGCTTCATGTTACAACCATAACAATCGAGCTATCAATAATGAAGTTGGTAAAAAATAGGCGTAGAAATAAAATGAAAGATCAATATCTTGTGTGGATTATTTGATTATTAACATTGAAAATAAATTTGTTAAGATTTTTGGTATTTATTCGTAGATGAATTTTATGAAATTTGAGAACGTCGTGTAGAACTTCGATAATTTTATCACTAAATTACTTAAGAATTTTGAATTTAATGTATTTTTCAGTAATATTTTATTCTTAAGTAAATATAAATAAAATATATCTAATATCATTGTCAATTAGTTTCGATGGTGGTTAAACTCGGCCCCCCCAACTTCCCGATCCTGGATCCGTCCCTGATTGAATGTATCAGTTAAAAAAAACTTAGCAATTTTTTATTGAGCCTATGTGGCTAGACACCATTGTGGTTGAAAAATAAATTTAATTATTCGATATTTAATTTGAGTTTATTTATTAAAAACGCGTTTGTGTTAGATTAATTATACACAATCAAATTTAAACAAATCATTAACTTAGATAATTTTTAAAATTCGATTCAAACTTGATAAGATATGTTATAAAATGATACTAAAAGAAAAGGTTATAAAATGATCGAATGTATATAAAAGTCCAGCTATTTGAGTACGAATAATATTAAATATCAGACTGAATTCATTTAACAATCGAATCAAGTTCAAAAATAATTTTTAATTACATGAAAAAATAAAAACAAAATTTAAATAATATTTTTCGACTCTACTAAACCCGTCTAGATCTCCACACACGAGTTTAAAAGTATTACAATCAAGAAACAAGTGAAAACCCTTTCGGCAAATTCTAAAATAAGATTCACATATGTCCTCAATTTCAATTGTCTTATCTCATTAATAAGATATATAAAACTTAATTTTTTTTGAGGTAAGATATATAATACTTAATTGTCGACATTAAAGTAGATCCTAGTACTAGAAATCTACATTGAACACTTTATCAGATGACGCGAGGAATAATTTCTTAAAACTTAGCACACCCAAATTAATCTATGTAGCAGCCCCCCTTTCTCTTTCTTCAGTTTGTATTTTTTTACTTCTTTTTATCGAACATTCTTAGAAATTGCTTGAGGACTAGAAATTTATTTATTCGAATGGTGATGCAGTGCCATTCCAGCAATTTACAAATGCTGAACAAGATGTTGCTCACTTCTGAGATTAAACGTTATTTCAAAAGTTATGAAATAATTTTTTTTATTTTGATGCTTAAATATAGTAAGAAAAAAGAAAAAGAAACCAATATTATATTAATAAGAGAGAACATGAGTGGTTGGATTAAATAAGAGAGGGAAATTTAGGTTCTTATGACCCATAACAAAAAAAGGTAAATTAGAAAATAGTGCTCTTCACACCACCATTTAGACAATATCGCTAGCCTTAAAAGATCTCATGATTTAGTTAGTAGTTTACACAGGTGGAAAAGTTTAGCCATGAAAAAAAAAAACGAAAATATATAAGTTATAAAACATGAAAGTCGGGAGATGCTCGATTACACACTAGTTCCCATCCTCATATGTCCTTTTTTGATCTAAGGATAGCCATTGTTGGGCCAAGTGCACTGCCTCGTTTCCATGTGCTACGGCCTGAATTCTGCTTACCCCAACTAGTTTCCTGTGATGGCTGTACCTTCTTGGTGTTCTTTCCCCAACAATTGGCAGGTGGAGGTCGTACGATTATGGCATTTTGGGATACTTGCACCTTTTTGGGAGATTTTCCCCAATTATTATTTGTGGACAACTCTTCCTTCTTGGCACTCAGAGCCTCACTGATTTGATCCCAGATATCTGCACCACCATTTTCTAAGAAAATGTTAATTAGTGTGACGTCATTTAAAACGCATGGCTGTGAACTGTACAATGAAGAAACATTGAGGTACCTGCAGTAGAGGGCTTTGTTTCTTTACCCTGGTTTAATTCTCCAGACTCTACAAATGGGTCATTTTAAGAATGGAGATTATTCACCTTTGCTTTCACTAGAGATCTTTACAAATTATAATTTATTAAATTTCAAGCATTGCAATGAACAGTGATATATACCTGAACTGGATATCACTGTTTGTTCATCATTGGTGCTTGGAGACACTGTTTTTGGAGCATTTTCTTTGCCTACAGGAACTTCACTAACCCAACTAGAGGCTCCATTAATGATACGAACATCAATAAGCGATAAAAAGTCAATCTGCAAAAAATGGATAGTGGACAGTACAATGGAAGAAGTAACATATTCAGCATTTGCAGTAAGCCAATTATTAGTGTAAATCAGGATTTAGTGAACATATTAAAGAATAATCATGATCTGCAAAGCTTACCTGTAATGAACCATCTTCTTTATAAAGGGAGTTATCTGGCTGTAGTAGATCTTCATCCTCATCAGTCTTCTTAGAAACAATTGGGTATTCTGACACAGCCACCAAAAGAGTTTGATCGGATTTGGCATCATACCAAGATACTTTTCCAACCTAAAGTCAAAAGAAAAGGAAATTTAAAAAGCCTATTGATGCGTCAAATAGTAAGGAAATGTATTATTTTTATCCTCTTAGAATTCAGTCATACTCTATAATCTGAAAGCTCAGGGGTCCAAGATGATGATAACTCCAGTACACGATAGGCAATGAGATCTCCTTCCTGCACAAATGACGTGAAATTAAATAATTCAGATTAGAGAATAAAGATGTTTGTTTGTTTGTTTGCAGGCGAAATCCACCCAGAAGCTTCAAATGTTAGTTTGACAAATGCATAAACAATTGTAAGAAACATACTCATTGGAAATTTAGATTGTTCATGTCAGCATATGATAAAAGCCCACAGCTGGAAATATATTAGAAGGATCTTACCTTAGGCATGCTAGGAAGAGGTGGAAGCTTATCAAAATCAATAACTCGGTGCAGTTGTTTATCTTTTTTGTCGCTTTCAGAATGATTGTCTGGATTTTTTTGGTCATTTCCTGAAGAAAATGAATAATTTTCACTCCCCCATTTTTGGCCCTTCTTCTTGCTAGTAATTCCGTTCCACTTGAAGTTGTCCTGATGAAGAAGTCAAATATTCATTATTGAGCAAACATGGCACCCTAAAATCTATAATATTATTTGCTTAACCAGTCAATACAATGTTTTGCCAATGGCTAATTGGTCTGCCTAAAATGAGGAACGTACGTTGCTACTGTTATTCCATGTTGTTGAGATTATTAATGTTATTCCATAAAAAAACTATTCCTCAAGTGCACTCAACTCATCAAAGCCTTTGAGGCCGGGTAGCAACACAAATCTCCCTCTCACGCTACTCAAGTAAGGGCCACCTCACAAGCATAAAAGGCTCATATATATACAATCTCATTCAATGTAAAAAACTCTAGTATCTATACGTCTGAAAATGTCCTCAAACCTAATGAACAACATCACTAGTGGGAAGAACATAAATCAATGTATTCACAGCTTATTCAGTAGCCCACAAACTATATTAGTAAATTATATGGTGCAGTACAGATATATAGTGTGTGCATCTGCCCGACCAAAGGAGATGAAGTCCTAAAGAAAACCCATAGGAGGATACTTTTTCAAAAAGAGATGCAACAAAATATACAAATACTGGCCAAACCAACATCTAAATCTAAGCAATAAAACATACCATAGGTACATGCTTTTGCTGGACCGTTTGTTCTGCATAAAAGAAAAATCATATATGAGAAATCTGTAGGTAATAAGGCATGTAATCCAAGAAGGCAAATATAGGCGACATCATTTCCTAAATCAACATGAAATTTGGGCCTTCCAATAAGACGAAAATTAAAAAGCTATTAAGTGATTCTGCACTCAGAATTCTAGCAGCAAAAGAGATAAAACTTGGAAAAGATGTTAGTCTCTTTGAAACAAGATCACAAGGCCAGAAAACATGACGTTGGTTCATATATCAAAGGGGTCGATACCAGTGAATCATAATTCTATCGATAAGCTAATCGGGTGAATCAAGAATCAAAAATTAATTACAACCATCACTGTCTTCTATATAAATACATAGTTAAGAACACGGATGCACAAAGACAGCGTAAAACCTTTCTCTAAAGGCTCAAAGCGGATGTGTCCTGGCCTTATTACAATGGGAACAACTTCATTTTCCTCATCAATTTCTTTATTTGATTGCTCAGATGCATCACCATTCTGCTTAAACTGTTCTTGTGCATTGGCATTGTTTTGATTTGTCTGTTCTTGTACATCAACATTCTTTTCATTTGGTTGTTCATGTATGTCATCATTTTGATTTGCCTGTTCATGTCCATCAGCATTTTGATTTGACCATTCATGTCCATTATCACGTTTATTAGGCAGTTCAGCTCCATCACCATTTTGATTGGTAAGTTTATGAAAATAAACATTTTGATTTCGTTGTTGACGTTTTTTGCCCTTAACAAGCGGATTATTCTGAGGTGATTGCTTCCAATGTAGCTGCATATTTTGCTAGGTATTCAGTATCAACTACAATCACGGGCAAAAAAGGACAGCACTAAGCAAAGATGATAACTCACCAGTCCCTTTGGTTGGCCATCCTCCTCAGTTATTTCAGCAGTAGTTTGTTTTTTCCACTTTGGCTGTAAGTTTGAGGTATTCATTTTTCCATTACAAAGGTGTTAACGGTTAAGAAAGTATGATTCACTTACCGGTCTTTTAACTTGGCCACCATCGCTTCTTTCAACTTTAGCATGGTCCTCCTTCCAATTTCGCTGCAAACTTACACCGACTTAGTGTCTGAAAAACATTAGATTACTCGGACAAGTTTTAGATAAGTATCTGATAGCTTACCAGACCCTCCGATTCGCAGACTGCATTTTTCTTTTGAATATTTGCCATTTCTCGCATCCACCGCCTCTTAGCGTACTTCCGTCTAGCACTTCTACTTGGAACCTGCAACTTGCAAAGCAAATATAGTATCACTTTTATATTTAGTTCTTGGAAATGAGGGCAGGAAATATGAGAACCAAAGCATCACAGCTAACTACTTTTCAGAAATGAGTTACAATAATAAAGAAGATAACTAAGTATAATATAAAACAGCCTCCAAAAGGTGAACAATATTATGCATTTAAATGTACAGAGAATCTCTAAACCGAACCCTAATGGGAATTTCAGAGTGAAATAAAGGAATGACATGCTGGTGAAAGTGGAAATGATTTCATGAAACAAAAAAACAGAGCTTTTTATTTAAAACATCTCTTGAGAGTTGAGACTTCATGATTCTTGATAGGTATCCCGAGTATTAGGCTCTCCAATAACAAAAACGAATCACCAATCAGAATTTTTTTTTTAGTACTTTGTCCACCAAAAGCTAATAGCTACTAATAAATGGAACAAAGGAACAGTTTCTATAAATTATCAATAAAAAAGAACAGTTTGCATAAATAGTACTAAAGATGACCTTTTTTGTTTCTTTTGCATCCTCGGTCTCTTTGCCATTATATTGAACTTCAGCATTGCTGCATATTTATGTGTAGACAAGAAACAATAAAAAAAATTGTAAAGGGTGGTGATTAATATAATAAGCCACTAAGCCCAAAAGATGCATTTTATACAATCGAGCAGGGTGAAAAGAAAGGAGAATAAGAAGAAGAATGAGAAGACATCAATGCATACACTAGTTTAGCTCAATCTCTGATAACTTCACTCAATTTGGAACCCTATTAATGTTAAATATTTGAACCTACAAGATCCTTCGCAGCTCATGAATTTTTAAGGCATTTCCTTCTCACTCTCTTTAAGAGAGTCTTCCATGACAATTTCCTCATATAAAACGTAAGTTTGTTTCTTTGAAGACCTCATCTTTCATTCTTTTGAATCTCTAACAGCTCATTTTTTCCCAAGAGCTGCTAATCAGTGTTTAAAAATGTATTTCCTTTCTTTTTAGTTAATTCACCATTAGCGTTTAAGGAATGTCATTAGGCTGTCCTTGACTTTATACTATTTCCTTCTAGTAATTTATGACCCTTTAAGAGAGGTTTAACAGCAAAACTTCTCAAGGCTTCATGGAGCCCCAGGGTTCACTCTCAGAATGTCTTAGCTAAAACACCTTTTTATAAAACCAAAATTGTTTTAACTCTTTAAAAATAAAATATTACCAGTAAAAGAAGGAAACCAGCTATGTCAATTCTTGTAGTTATTTTCTTTCCCCTGCCCAAGTCAGGAGTAGTCCCAAACGGGCATACGTAATTGAATACAACAGTTTACTGAGGGAAAAATTGTAAGAGACCGTTCAGAAAATAAATATTAGCAGCTGTAGACACGAAACCGCAGATTCTTAACTTTTCAAAAGAATGTTCCACTTCAATCTAGGTAGCAAGTGCATGTAGACTTTTAGGACCCTCTCTAATCTGTAGAAACTCAATGTTTGTAAAACTCTTCTCATGTTTAAGTAATTAAAATGAGATGGTTTAGCACTACTAATCCTTCTTAGCGAGTCATGTAGTGCGTGTCACGAATAAGAGATATGCATAGAGTTGGAAACCTTCAAAAGCCAAGATTTGAAGATGGATACAAGTTGGAATTATGATTTTGTTTGTTTCTTGACATGCCCAAAGATAGAGTTTTCCATTATAAGATTTTCTTGGACCTTGTATTTTAAACAGTTAAAGATAGTAATAAAAAAATATAAAAGTTAGATTAAAATATTTCTAGAACGAAAAACAGCTTTTATATCGATTACCGCTTAGTCCCAGGCACAGGCAAATCACTCTTGTCACTTAGTTTAGCACTTTCTTCCTTGTTTTTCACATCATCTTCAGAACTTGAATCAGTTTCTTTCTCCTTCCGAGAAATGAGTTTCCTTTTCTTAAGCACTCCACCTTTAGATGAGTTTGTAGGTACATCATTTGCATCATCTCCAGGAGCCTCACAACGTTGCTTCTTCTTCCTACATTTCCCATGGAGGCGAATGAGTATTTATTAAATAATACCAGCAAGAGCACATGATATATGGATAATTAAACCATGCAAGTGCACATACTTAGAGCCTCGTATTTTCTCAGCAGCTTTCCTTTTACGGTTTTTGGAATCTGCATTTCTGCCTAAAGGATTTTCCACATCTTCTAACAGGTCATCTTCCGATTCCTCTTCACTCTCATAACCTCCTTTTTCTTTCACAAACTCCTCATTCGCCAAAAGCAAAACACCCCCAGTCTTTGCAGGTTGCTGCTCCACTACAGCTTCCAATTTCTCAAGTTCATTTGCAGCATTTTTTCCCTCTAAATGTAAAATGTTTCTTTTCTTCCTTACTCTGGCTCCAAAAATAAGAACTAGTTATAATTCAAAAGTCATGATTTTCCATAAATATAGACCAAAAAAAAAGATATCGAAATTTCTATTTCCGAACAAAGAATTACAAGTTAAGTAAACTAACCTGATAACTTCATTGTCTTTTAAAATGCATGTTGATTCAAACGGTGGTACCACAAATCCAGATATCTATAAGAATATACTCTAAATTAGATATAAACCCAAAACTAACTCAAAACTAAACCTTTTTCCATGAGCTGCAGCAACTTTCTAGTAACTTGTCAATAAATACTACACAATACAGTGTAGCATAATCAAAGAGGATTTGTTCCAGGAACAACAAAATCCAATAATATGATAGACATTCACAGATTTAAAACATGTATAAAGCAAAATATATTATTTGAGAAATAATTTCCAAAAAGGCATATTTACAGTGAGGAGGAGGCCGTTAGGGCAGGAATTGTGGAGTTGAAAAGCGTGGAGGAGGTGAGATTCCACATCGGAAATGGTGGCGTGTTGTTGTTGGGGTTTCAACAGAAGCCAGCTACGATTCAAGCCTTCCAACTTCTGTGCTTCGTTCAAAATGTCATCGTCTTTGAATACCACACGAACTCTCTTGCTCTCGTCCATGGCCGCATGCAGGAGTAGATAGATTTTCCCCCAATTTCTTTCTCACTCAGTTTTCTTCTTTAATTTCTTAAACCCTCGGACAGACTACAGAAAACCTCTCCAGTAGTCAAGTCCTCACTCGCACTGTCTACTAGGCTGCGTTTGGTATAAACAAAATGAGAGAAAGTACTAATTGAAAGAAACATCAAATATGGGCAAAAAGTCATTTACTGTTACTAGTTAATAAATGATATATTTAAATATAGCGTTTGTTGGGAGTAATTAAATATTTTTACTCGAGAAATAATATTTATTTTCGGACCTAAAATTTAAAATAAGCTAGACCGAACTAAATTTACTTAAAAAAACTATCGAGATTGACTAAAAACTAAAATATTGAGATATACTTTTTAACACTATAAGAACATATAATAATTTGAGTTTAATTCGAGTTCAGGTCATTTAAAACTTGTCAAAAAGTTTGGCCTAATGATTGAAAAGACCAATTCTTCAATAACTAATTTTATCATAATCAAAATTTCAATTGATTATAATAAAAAATGACTATTGAAAAATTGTTTTTGCAAAATGTACATTTTAGTTGCTTTTGAAAAAAACATGATTTTATTTGTGAAATTCTCAAGTGTGATTATGGTATGGAGGTCAAACACACAAATTCACAATTGACCACATGTTATTACATCGGGAGGCACAAATGCTCCTAAAATTACAATAGAGATACTAAAATATTTTTTATAGCCCCAATCACCATGTCAAACTCACCCTTAATTGATTTTTTTATCAATTCAGCAATCTTTCCAAGCTTGATATTGAAGAAAAAAACACTTATCAAACGTAAGTAACGTGAAACTCAAATCTTGTTCAACTCTTGCACTATGTTGAGCCAAAATAGTAGTTCGAAGGAGAATTAAATCAGTCATTTGGTTGCGATAGAATTACATCAAAACATTAGAAAAAATACAGATGTTTCTAGCCAATTTGAAACGTTTAAAGAGTTTAGCTTGGGTTCAAACAATGCATCCGTTCAGAATTGAAACATTACCTTTTCGGGCAGAAACAATGCAAGGTTTGGACTTAAATGAGTCCAATTCAAAATGTATTTTGATATAACCTGATTTCTTCGAATTGCAAGGAAAATACAACATGGAAGAGACTCTACCCTTCTTGAGAAAACACTCAAACTCACTCACTAGGAAGAGAGATTGTTTGATCTTCTACGTACATTTTCGAAATGAACGCGTCGTATTGCTTTTACTGGTTTGAACAAATGATTTAATGAGAATGAAAGTAATAAAAGCAAACAATTATGGAATGAAGACCTACAGATGTAAGGAGGGAACAAAAATCCAACATTTTTTTTCAGTTGGCACATAAGAAAAGAAACAGTATTATATAATACCATTATTTCATGTCCACTAACTCTCAATGCCTTGACAATTACCCAGAGACAGTTGAGCTCCTGAACATCTAATCCATGTCAAAATAAAGCATTTCAGCACCGATTCATCGTCTATTTGCACATCATAGTTACAATGCGCTGGTATGGGTAAGAAGTAAAATTACACGGCAAAATGGCAGTAACAAATCACATATGCTGAAGCCGTTACAAAGTAGACTTAGAGACCCCTGCAAGAAAACAGAATGAATATTATGTTTTGAAATCAAGAATTCGAAATATAACATGAGAAAATGCAGATAAAGAAAACTGAAAAAAATTGCAGCCCGGTTAACTAGAACTACAAGCATGGGTAATAGAATATAGTACACATCATTTCACGACAAAAGCATTCTGCTAATGTTGGCAGCTCATAATAAAACTAACAAGAGAATAACATGTATGCAACAACCTTTTCATTTAATGCAAAACTTATCCAATACTTATCTCAATTCTTGTACATGGATTCTCTATTTTTACTTTTATTTCACCTACAGAATAAGGAAGAATAATAATGAAGCAACGTCAAGAGAATATGAAACTCACTCACTCCATCGCATCTTTTCATTTCCCTTTCCCTTTACCTTTCCCAAGTGAAGAAAACAGTTTGATCAGTTAAGTCAAATTATAGCAATGACCGATATATGGATGAGTGTAGCCCCCTCTAGTTACTTGACATAGGAGATTGTTCACATCCATTTGTTGTAGGACAATCAACATCCACAAATAATTTCCTCGTATTTGTGTTCTTTTTTCATGTCCCCCTACGCTTGAAAAATGATAAAAAGAAGATACTGACTTACTCTCGAACATTCCTAAATAGAGTGACTAAAGCAACTAGTTCTACCACAACACCTAGCTATCTACCCATCCGGCACACCACAACAGCAGAGAGAACAGAGATGTGAAAATTAAGCAGCCATTCACATACGTCTTCAACATCTACACCATCAAAATTGTCATCTCCACCTTTCATTTATTCATTCATATTGTAGGTCTTATGAACACCTACATATCTGAACTTATCTCAAGCTTTAAAAGAAACTGGGGCTATATCTAGGAGTTCATGAAATCAATTAAAATTTGAAAATTAGTATAGTTACTAATCACAATTCTAGAGTTCAAACCACCAAAATAATACTATTTTAATTTAAAGACATTAATACTATTTCCTTTCCTACTCGATCTAATTCACCACCAATCATAAACTTAACAACATTTCTCAAATTCCCAAAACAAAAATTTTAGTACAAAAAAACCAAATTTCTCAATTACTCCATATTCATAAACCATTATAAACAAATATGGGATAAAATTTATTTGTACCTGACTTTCTGCACGAGAATGGCTTTCAGCTTACGAGCGAGGTCCTGCGAACGAAGCCTCCTCTCCAGATTCTTCTTAGCCAAAACGCGCTTTTCGGAGTTTTTGATGTGCTTAACTTGTTCGTTCTTTATCATCCGTTCGATCCCGCTCGACTGCATCTTCCTCTGCATTATCATCAACGCTTGATCTAAATTGTTGTTCCGGACCTTCACTCGTATGCCCCTCCATTGTTGTAGCTGTGAACTCAGCTGAGTTGAGACGGCGGTCACCGCTTGCTTCGCCACCGCGTGAATCAT
Source organism: Penstemon barbatus (assembly GCA_003313485.2). Lineage (NCBI taxonomy): Eukaryota > Viridiplantae > Streptophyta > Magnoliopsida > Lamiales > Plantaginaceae > Penstemon > Penstemon barbatus. Next base: position 12,787,334 of record CM064883.1, on the reverse strand, counting down.
TTTGGCTGGGCTTTGGAGTTTTTTTTTGAGGGTATGGGGAATTTATTGGGCCAAATAAATAGTTGGATTTTATCCCGACTGCTCCTATAAATAATTAAGATGGTCACATTTTAATATTTGCGTAGTAATGCCTTGTTCAGTGAATTGAGTATAAAATTGAACAGGAAGAAGTGATTCGTCTAAAATATAAGACATAATATTCTTGAAATTTTTATAAAATCTACATATTAATATCATCTCCTCCATAACTTTTAAATTCAGGTATTTATCTTAAATTTAAAGGGTGAACACAGTTATACATTCTTATTTTTCACTTTGTACTCCAACATCTTATTTATATTTTAAGATTCTACATTTAAATAATCACACCATTATTTTTTTGTAATTCTTATAAATTTTCTTATAATTTAGGATATAAGATATAAAGACTCCCTGGGAGGTGGTCTAAGGAGTATATAATCATGAAGTTGGGTATTTTGCATTTTGCACACTCGAAATATGGAAAATAGATATTTTGCACCCTCGAAACTTAGATTTAGCACTTTGCACCCTCAAAATATGAAAAATGCAGCACTTTGCACCCTCTTTTATTTTCAGGCAAAAACTCAAGGACAAAATAGATAATTCAATTATAAATATTTGGCACTTTGTACTCCCAAAATTTGAGAAATTGGCATTTTGCACACCCAAAATAAAATTAGCACTTATCACCCTTAAATTAAGAACAAATCAGCAACTTGCACTCCCAAAACACAATAAATGGACACTTTGCACCCCAAAACACATAATTAACACTTAACACCCTCCAATTAAAAAAAAAAATCAAACCTCTCATTTTTTCCGACAAAGTTGACCATCGGAGTGAAAAAAATCTAAGGTAAAATGGGTAAGTTTCCGATCCGATTGAACAACCTACATTTATATACACATATACAAATTAAGAAGCCATGAATTATAGCTTGTACAAATTGAACGTGCTATGCACAACAACTGAATGAGTAAAACTTGGTAAGTTCAACTTTGCCTTAGATTTTTTTCACCTCGATAGTCAACTTTGCTGGAGAAAATGAGGGGTTTGAGAATCTTTTTTTTTTCCTTCAAATTTTGAGGGTATTAAGGTATAACTAGATTATAGTTTTTGATAAGGTCTAAAATGAATTACATAGAAAATAAAGCTATGTATAATGCTTTATAGTTATAATAACATTTCTATTTATATAATTTTGTGATACGTTCAATTTTTTCTATTAATACCTTTATTTATGATATATTTGTGCAGCGTATTATATGAAAAAAAAAAAAAAAAAAATCAATGGTAAAGCGTGTGCTTCCTAATATTATCTAATAAAAACAAAAAAAATCTACAAATATTGTGCTTTGCATTAAATTTGTAAATTGTAACGTAATTACCCATGCGATCAAATATATGGTAATTAATAACCGCATGAGTTTTCACCTAACGGTAAACCGACAAATGTTACAGCCTTACAGGACCCATCCGTTTCACCTCCTCCGAACAACAACCTGCGACGACATCGTCTCATTACTCCCTTTCTCAGACACGTGACACGTATGCACAAAGCCGTTAAACATGCATCATCACCATAAAAACCCCTTTCCTCAATTCTTGAAACCCAGAAAAACCCACTGCTTTATCCTTTTCCTTCTTTCTCCAATTCTTCAAATCCCATTTGTATGATAATAATGAGAGTACTGTTTCTTCCGGGCTCTCTACTTCTAACCATTCTCTCAACTCTTTTACTTCAATGGTTTGTAATTAAAGTTTGTTACTTTAATTTCATTGCGATGCTATTTTGATTTCAGTAAAAAAAGGATGACTTTTTGCATCTTATCAGGTTGATTCTTGGAACAGAGTGTTTAAAAGAGATAGAGGATTCTAACTCACCACCAAGAGGCTGGAACTCTTATGATTCATTTTGTTGGACAATTTCTGAAGAAGAGTTCTTACAAAATGCAGAGCTTGTCTCTAAGCGTCTTCTAAGTCATGGATATAAGGTACATAACTAGTCTAAATAGTAGTTTATAATTATGCTGATGTTGTACTAAAATGATTACCTTTTTATGCTTAATTTAGTATGTGGTGGTTGATTATCTTTGGTATCGGAGGAAAGTGGAAGGTGCTTATGTTGATTCTCTTGGATTTGATGTGATTGATGAATGGGGGAGAATGGTTCCGGACCCGAATAGATGGCCTTCTTCTAGAGGTGGTAAAGGGTTCACTGAAGTTGCTGATAAGGTTCATAAAATGGGTTTGAAATTCGGAATTCATGTTATGAGAGGTATTAGTACTCAAGCTTTCAATGCAAACACTCGTATCCTCGACACTGCCACGGTAATTATGCAGCTAATCCTGGCTTGAGATTATCTTGATTTGGATTTTTTGTAATCAAATAAATTGGTTTTACTATATGGAATGATAGGGGAAAGCTTATGAAGAATTTGGAAGGCAATGGCACGCGAAGGACATAGGAATAAAGGAGAGGAAGTGTGCTTGGATGCAAAATGGTTTCATGAGTGTGAATACCAAGTTAGGAGCTGGAAAAGCATTTTTGAGGTCACTTTATCAACAATATGCTGAATGGGGCGTCGATTTTGGTAATATTAGAGTAATTTCATTACGAAAAGTTGAAAACCAAGAAATTTGACCTTAAGTTTGATACTATTTCAAACATGCTAAGTGCTTCTTTTTATTGACAGTTAAACATGACTGTGTATTTGGTGAGGACTTGGATATAGATGAGATAAGCTACGTTTCAAAGGTATATATGTATCTTATCCTTGTACTTCTTTTTTCGTAGTCTTCGAGACATAATTGGTAATCATCAAACATTAATTACTTTTGATAAGGAAAAATGAGGATGATTTAAACAATAAAATTTTACTCTTATATTATGAATCTAATTTTTAATGTGCAGATTTTGACGGAACTTAACCATCCAGTCATGTATTCGTTATCTCCCGGAAGTAGTGTTACACCAGCTATGGCAAAAGATATAAGTGGTCTTGTCAATATGTATAGAGTTACAGGGGATGATTGGGATTCTTGGAGAGATGTTTCTTCCCATTTTGATATTTCTCGGTAGAATTTATGATGTTTCAACCTTCAACTATATTGTCGTGTAAATTATTATCAATTTTATGTTTTACACTTTTACCTTATCATATAATTCTTGTTTACTACTCGTTTTTCCATATATTTCTTAATTTTCAATTCATTTATGTTTGAATTAGGGATTTTTCTGCTGCCAATATGATTGGAGCCAAAGGGTTGAGTGGAAAGTCGTGGCCGGACTTAGATATGCTCCCCTTGGGATGGCTTACTGATCCAGGTAACAAAACTATATCCATTTACTTACATTTTTCCTAAAATGAATTTTTTTTAACCTAGATTAGTCTTGAACAAATATATCAATTTACTATTTGATACTAAAATACGTTGTTACTTATACCGACTGAATACCCTTTGCTTCTATTGTTGATAGGTTCAAATGAAGGTCCTCATAGAAAATGCAAACTTACTCTAGATGAACAAAGAACTCAGGTATTTGCGCATACTAAATCCTAAATTCTCTTACAAAATTCGAAACTTGCAGCGACAAATATAAGTTTGAAATTTTGAGCAGATGGCATTGTGGGCCATGGCCAAGTCTCCGCTCATGTTTGGAGGAGATATGAGAAATCTCGACAAGTCAACACTCAGTCTAATCGCCAATCCTACTCTCCTAGAGATAAACTCGTTCAGCTCAAATAATAAGGAGGCAAGTCCCTTCACTTTAGCATGATACGTAACAATTGAATTCCCGTCTAATTCTCATCTTATAAAAATGCAGTTCCCTTATATCTCAAGCACAAAACGAGTAAGAAATGTAAAGGGACACAGTATCTTGGAAAGCCCTATAATGGGGCTCACTAGCTGCAAAGATGCTAAGGCAAGAGGGTGGCACACTAGAGCTATCAAAGGCGGTCTCGAACAAGTCTGCTGGAAAGCAAACTCCAGTGTTTTTCATGAAGAGCCTTTCTGCCTATACAAAAAACAATCTCATTTGTTTTTGTAATAAATCTTTAACTTTACACTATCTCTTTCGTTAAGGTTGTCGTAACTTATTGACTTGTATTTATATCAGTTTATGAATCTTGTATGCAGAGATGAATATGTGACACATAAACATCTAGATGATGGTAAAACCCATTTAATGAAGACGCAGAGTGCAGACGTTTGCCTGGGTGCTTCTCCAAATCGAAAGCTCACTTCAAAAGAATTGAAAAGGGGTTCGTTTTCACCTTGCAAAATGGATACTAATCAGGTGACTCGAGTCACATTTTTCCAAGAAAATCCGATTATTTATCTGTTTCTCACTTATATTGTGATTATTCTTGAATTTGAAGTTTGAACTAAAAAATTTAGCCATTTGATTCGATTTAAACAGATGTGGGAGTTCAACTATAATGGTACCCTGACAAACAGCTATTCCGGGTTATGTGCATCGATGAGGAGACACCAAGGTGATGTACTTATATACTGATATATACATGTATAATTAAGCAATGACGAATGATTTAATTGTACCTAAAGTTGGTAATTTATATCCAAGCAGTTACATCTGATTCTAACGGAGCTCGAGCTTGGATTGCAACTGGAAGAAAAGGTTTGTCTCTTACACACTCATGGTTAGTTTACAATACAAAGTGTGACTTCTTTAGTCTTGTGTCGATTAATCAATTCAAGGTTATGAACTTCCTGTGTAGTTGCTTGGGCTTGTTAGGTCTTAGATTAGAGTAATTTTACCCAACTTCATTCTAATATATAGTTAATTTTTCTTTTATTAGGTCAAATCTATGTCGCATTCTTCAATCTGGATCTTGAAAAGGCTGTTATATCCATGAGGATGGTAGACTTGGCTAAGGCACTTCCCCGTGAACGTTTTAGTACGGCTTCTTGCAAATGCAGAGAAGAATGGAGTGGGAAAGACTTTGGTGTTATAAAAGAGTCATTATCCGCAGAAGTAGAACCCCACGGTTCTGCAGTTCTTGTCCTAAACTGCACCTAAAACTAATAAGAACATCATGTATCATGTCTGTAATCTAATCTGTAATAAAATTTCTAAGAAATTAGAACTAACCACCATCAAAATAAGGATCTTTTATAGATGGAGAGATTAGATGGATCTGATATGTTTTTATTTCCTTTCATAAATAGATTTGTTGATGCTAATACAAAACTTTTAGAACAAGACTAATTAGATTCTGCTACTTGATGTTGGAATTTCCAAACTGAAAGAGACTCAATAGGAGTTCCATTCCACTTCACAATTAAGCATTTTCCATTCATATCCAAAGTACAACTCCTCCAGCATTCACATGCCTTGACCATTAAACTTGACTGACACAAACATGATTGGCTCATCTCACTTTCCACAATCCCAAATCCTCCTAAAAACTCCCTCCAGTAATCGATTCTCGCGTACCTTGGACTCCTCTCTTCATTCTCTGCAACAATACTATTCCTTATCGCATGCATAAAAAACACTTCTTCAAATACCTCCCTATACACAAAGCATTCATCTTTTAAACAAGCTTCAAAGCAATCAAAAGCTGCACTAGTAAAACTAATCACCTCATGAAATCGATCCGTAAAGATCTTTGTAACAGTATCTGCTTCAAACTCAGTCACTACCATTACACAAGGCTTGAGTACTTTCTTCACAAATCCCACGAAAGATTTCAAGTTATCAAGGCATGATAGCAAAGAATGTAGGATTAGCCCCGAGTACAATGCTACTACTTCATCGTCCTCGAGGTAAAATGATTCTTCTTTGAGATCTTGCATTTCTGATATAACTGTTTGGAATAAGAAAGGTAAGTTCAAAGATTCAGCAAAGGATGATAGCCTTTTCCCTGTTTCTTTAAGCTCGTATTTTGATGTTCCGATTGCTGTGATTTTAAGAAGATCGAGCTTACAATTTTCTCGATTAGATAAACCTTGCATTAAGATTATGCAGTGAGAACCGCTCCTGATTCTTAGATCGATGAAATGGATTCTTGTAGCTGATCCGAGGTTGTCCAAAACGGCTTGTATTCCGGCAAATTTTGTGACTCGATTGAAGGGAAGTTTAAGTCCACAAGCCACTATTGCGGTAAGGTTGTTCAAAATGTATTCTTCTGCATCAAATACATTTCTTTCTATATCGACCCTTCTCATTTTTTGATCAATCGTTTCCTTTAAAGCTACAGCGAAAAATTTGACAACTCTTTGAATGGGATTATTAGCAGGGAAAGAAGAATCTAAACATTGGTCGAGCAATTTTTCCGCGGAGTCGAACTGTTGGAGGGAAAGCTTTTGTGCAGCTTCAAGAAGGCCATGTGCTAGTTCGATATCCTTTAGATTCTCATCTGAAAGGCCAGATTGAAAAATAGAATCATCCTTGTTTTGTGATGGGATTTGAAGTAGTAATCTTGTTTTTGCTATTGCCATGATGCATTGAGCAGATAACGGTTTGGCGGGATTCGAACGCCTTGTTTGGCTCTGATTATGTACAAGAATCAATGGATTTGTTTTTGTGCTTGATGAAGATTGGAATGCCATTGTCTATAGGTCCAAATGTTAACATTTGGTACTTGTTTCTGAAGCTATATATATATATATATATATATATATATATATATATATATATATGGATCGAGCATAAAGTGGAGACAAAATTCTTCGTACGTTTGCTGAGTATCCAAAGAACACTGAAGACAAATACTACTACAATGACAATGAGACTCTCCTCCGGAATATGCCTCAACCGGTCCATAGTGGCTTAGGCCGGTGATAATGAGTTTTTCTAGACCAACCAATAATGAAAAGTTAATTTAATTGAAAAAAATGTCTTCATGTTAAAAAAATAAAAGAATCCAATGGCGGCTTGACTGTTTACATGTATCAAAATCATCATTTTTTTTTTTATCATGGGAAATTTTCAAAATTATTTGTTTGCTTAGAATTCTCTTATTTTTCTTAATTTAATAATTTTTTTTTACAATTTACAAATCTTCTTAGAGCTTTCAGAACATTTTCGAAAAAAAGTCTTCAATTTTTTTTAATATTTAGTTAACAGATTCAATGATACATACAAAGCAAAAAAGATTGTGTATTAATTTAGTGAAATGACAATTATACCCCATCAAAGGATACAAAACACCCCTCTTAACCTAAAATATCAATAGCCCCTTATTAAATTTTAAAATTGACAATAACCCCTCTGTTCACTTAAACAATTAATAAAAACCTCCCTTTAATTTATGAAAGAATTTCAAATAAATTTTTTTTTTTTTTGTTAATACAAGAATGATACAAGGTTTTTTTGTTAGTTAGGCAAAGCATAAGAGATGTTTTTGCATTTAGCTCATATTAATCCAATATTGGAGATTGTTGCGTATTTACTTTTAGCTTATTAATATGAAGGGATTATTGAAGACACAAAAATCAATAGCAAGAGTCAAGGCAAAAGAATATTATAAGAGATTTGTCAAGATCATAGAAAATCACATGTGCTGCTAATTCTAAGGCTTATCATATTTTTACCTTGTATAGATGTGTGCCTCTTGTATATAAATGTGTACATCATAAACAATGTTTAATCAAGAAGAATGAATAGTTTTACACTCTAAATTTCTTCATGGTATCAAAGAGCTAGAAAGCTTAACAGCTACAATATTTTTATCTCGCTTGAATTCCTCTTATACATTAAAACCCAAATCCCCTTTTTCTTTAACCCTTTTTCAATGGCTGCAAAACAATCTTCCATTGTTAAGTACCCCTACCCAGCAACTCTCAATGTAGGAAATTTTGTCTCCATCAAATTGACAAATAATAATTTTCTTCTGTGGAAGACTCAAATGATGGATCTTATTGAAAGCCAAAACATGATTGGCTTTATAGATGGTGGATTTCCAATGCCCAACAAATATATTGTTGTCTCATCTGCTGAAGATGCAGGTGCGAGTGTTGTTAAACAAACAAATCCATAATTTATCTCTTGGAAAACTTCCGATAGTCTTCTTCGCGGGTGGATCTCCGGCACTTTATCTGAAGAAGTCTTGCGTCTGGTTGTGGGACTCACAACTTCGGCAGAAGTTTGGAAGGCACTACTCGATGCCTTTGCACAAGACACTCAAGAAAGAGAGTTTTACTTACTACAACGCCTCCAATATCTTGTAAAAGATTCACATACCATGGATGAATACATACAAACTCACAAGAATATTTGTGACGACTTGGCAGGGCTGTTAATGACCGAGATAAAGTTTTCGGAGTACTTAAAGGGCTTGGATCTGGTTATGAGGCTTTTGTTACTTCTATGCTTAAGCCTCCGACTCCAACTTATCGTGAACTCATACCTTTGCTACAAGGTCACGAGACAATGAAGCTTATCCATGGTACCAATGGATTGGGCATATCAAGTCAAAATTCAGCATTCCTAAGCCAACAACGTTCACAAGGGTCACACAATAGCTGGAGCAATCAGAAAGGGAAACAACAAAATGGTTCCTCTTACAAAAAACATTCGATGCAAGGAAATCAGAACAATTGGCAAAAGAAAGGTTATTCCAATGGTCAAGGTAATCAATCCCATCATAGAATTACTAAAACTAATGATGTTTGTCAGATTTGTAACAAAGCAGGTCATACTGCATTTGATTGTTGGCATCGCTTCAACCAAGCTTACCAACGTGAAGCCCTGGCAGCTATTAAACTTGAGGAGGTTCAAGACCCTTCTTGGTTTCCTGATACAGGAGCGACTTCCCATATGACATCCAATGTTGGTAAGCTTACTTCTCTCACCCCATATCATGGGACTGATAAGGTTTATGTCGGTAACGGAGCACTTTTGGATATTTCGCATATCGGAACTGCTTCAATACCCTTGGGGAATAAAAGCTTAAACCTAAAAAATGTTCCGGTTGTACCTGAAATTAAAAAGGATTTACTATCTATTAGCCAATTAACTTGTGAATATCCTTATACTGTGGAATTCTCATCAAGTGGCTTTGTGATTAAGGACAGGAACACAAGAACAGTGATAGCATCAGGAAATAGGTGTGGTGGACTATATGCCTTAAATTCAAAAGTTTGTTCCTCTGCATTTTTTTCAACAAGATTTCGGATTATGTCAGATGAGATTTGGAATCAAAGGTTAGGTCATCCACATATGAAAGTAGTAGAAGTTCTGAAAATGAATAAACTTATTACAAGTTCTAATAAAAATAAAGTCAGCAACCTCTGTAGTAGTTGTCAAATGGCAAAGTCTTGTCGTCTCCCGTTTATCATGTCACAAGAAGTTTGTAAGCATCATTTTGAAGTAATACATTGTGATTTATGGGGTCCTTCACCCGTCTCTTCTATTCAGAAATTCAAGTACTATGTTATCTTTGTGGATGAATATACTCGATTTACATGGTATTTTCCAATAAAACAAAAATCTGATTTTCTCCAATGTTTTTATGAGTTTAAAAAATATGTTGAAAATCAGTTTGAACTTAAAATTAAAGTTTTTCAATGTGATGAAGGAGGAGAATTTTCCAGTGGCAGATTTCGACAACATTTAAAAAATTGTGGAATAAAACTTCAACTTGCATGTCCAAAAACACCAGAACAGAATTGTCTTGCTGAACGAAAGCATAGAAACATTACTGAATTAGGCCTTACCATGCTTTTTCATGGTAATGTGCCAAAAAGATTCTGGGTCGAAGCATTTGCTACAGCTGTTTGGCTCATTAATCGACAACCCGCAAGAGTCCTTGACTGGAAGAGTCCATTTGAAATGCTTTTTCAAAAACCACCAGATTATACATGCTTACGTGTTTTCGGTTGCAAGTGTTTCCCTCTCTTGAGAAGCTATGCTAAAACTAAACTTGATCCACGATCTCTACCTTGTGTTTTCTTGGGATATAGTGAATTTCATAAAGGCTATCGGTGTTACTACCCACCAACTGGTCGTGTATATATCTCAAGACATGTGGTGTTTGATGAACAATCTTACCCATTCCATGATCCAGGAACATTATTCTCCCAGTCTGCTACTAATGATTTATCTTCCTTTGAAGAATGGTTTTCAGGTTTACAAGAAAAATCAGCAAATTCTCCAGCCTTCCACTGTAATCTACCTGATGTTTGGGATACTCAAGACTTAACCACAACTCCAATTCCGTCACACACTACTACTCATATTGTCGAGGACACATAAGCTATTCCGTCAAATTCTGATTCATTTCCGCTGCATTCCTCACTTCTAGATGAAGTTCAAGAATCTGAAAGAGATCCTAGCACATCAGCTTCTGTAAGTATGACGAATACCTCTCATTTATTGCCTCAAAATAATGCTCGCCATCATTCTATGGTTACTCGAAGTAGTTTGGGCATCACAAAACCAAATGCAAAGTATTGTGGTCCAGATTTTTGTTTCACCACCTCTAAACTTCCATGTGAGCCTAAAAATATTCGAGCAGCATTAAAAGATCCTGCATGGAAAGAGGCTATGCTTGAGGAGTTGTCTGCTCTTTACTCAAATGACACATGGCATCTAGTTCCTCGTCAACCCGGCATGAATGTTATTGGTTGTAAATGGGTCTTCAAGACCAAAACAAAGGCTGATGGTTCCTTGGAGAGATTAAAAGCACGCCTTGTCGCTAAGGGCTATAATCAAGTACCTGGACTTGATTTCTCTGAAACATTTTCTCCAGTAGTGAAACCGGCAACTATTCGTCTTGTTCTCACCGTTGCAATGCATAACAATTGGGAGGTTCGACAACTTGATGTAAGAAATGCATTTCTTCATGGAATGTTATCTGAAAATGTCTTCATTGAGCAGCCTCCTGGTTTTGTCGACTCCAAGTATGCGAATTATGTTTGCCATCTCCGAAAAGCACTATATGGCCTTCGCCAAGCACCAAGAGCTTGGTTTTCTAGGTTCAGTGCATTTTTGGTTTCCATGGGATTTTTCTGTAGCTTAGCAGACTCTACATTGTTTGTTCGACATTCTAAGCAAGGTACATTGATTCTACTATTGTATGTTGATGATATAGTTTTGACAGGATCAAACTCTCAGCTACTTCAAGAGTTTATATCTCAATTGGGCAAATAATTTGCAATGAAAGATCTAGGACAACTTCATTACTTTCTTGGTATTTCTGTAGAACATTTTTCCGGTGGGTTATTTCTTAATCAAATGAAATATGCCAAGGAATTGTTGACTAGAGCCCAAATGACTGATTGTAAACCTGTTTCAACACCAATGACTACAAAGAAACAAGGTGATAAGATTGACAATGAAGCATATGCAAATGTAGAAATGTACCGTAGTCTTGTTGGAGGATTGCAATACTTATCCCTCACAAGACCAGATATTGCGTTTAGTGTTAATTTTGTAGCACAATTTATGCAAAGTCCAACTACTTATCACTTTCAATTAGTGAAACGCATCTTGCGGTATGTCCAAGGAACAATCTCTCATGGGATTCAAATTCTCAAGTCCAATCCCTTAAATTTGTATGCCTTCTCAGATGCCGATTGGGCAGGCTGTCCACTGACACGAAGATCAACAACAGGGTTTTGCATATACCTTGGAGGCACTTGCGTCTCTTGGAGTGCAAAAAAGCAACCAACTGTTTCGCGCTCTAGTGCCGAAGCTGAAAATCGAGCTTTTGCATCAACAACAGTTGAAGTTACTTGGATCGTCTATATTTTGCGAGACATAGGAGTTGCTCTCTCTCAACCCCCTGTCTTATTTTGTGATAACATATCTGCTTTACACATGACACATAATCCAGTGTTTCATGCAAGGACAAAACATATTGAGCTTGACTATCACTTTGTCCGTGAAAAGGTAGCAAAAGGAGATCTTATTCCGCGTTTCGTTCCATCAAATGAACAAGTAGCGGATATTTTTACGAAGCCTCTACCTCGTAACAGACTTGATGCTTTGAACAACAAACTTGGCTTGTGCTCTTCACCGCAGCCTCGTTTGCGGGGGAATATTGAAGACACAAAAATCAATAGCAAGAGTCAAGGCAAAAGAATATTATAAGAGATTTGTCAAGATCATAGAAAATCACATGTGCTGCTAAGTCTAAGGCTTATCATATTTTTACCTTGTATAGATGTGTACATCATAAACAATGTTTAATCAAGAAGAATGAATAGTTTTACACTCTAAATTTCTTCAGGGATATTTTGTTTTTCTTTCTTTTACCAATATAAGGTGTTTAAGTTCGACAATTCAGGATATTGTTGTCATTTAATCAATGAGAAGAATATAGGAATAGGGTGCAATAAACTAATTAAACTATGACACAAGATGCTTTTTTTTTTTTTCAATAAAACTAACATTGAAGTCTAGACCATATGAAATTATAAGCAGTATACCTGAACTTATGAATTATGATATAGGTAAAAACTTAAATTTCACAAACAAGCTAAGATAGAAGACCTTACGTGAGTTTGATTAATATACTAATTAAACAAGTGATTCACAGAGTTTGGAAATAAGGGTGAGATTTGTTTAAGCAATTTTCTTAAATTAAAATTTCCGAATTAATTGTCTATTGTACTGCATAGTCGATCCTCTATATATAATATGTCAGTATACAATAGTCTTAATACTTGTTGTTTGCACTAATTGATAAAGTTATGTCTTAATTACTTTCTTTAATTTCTTTTTCCTTTTTTTTTTTTATAGCGATGATTAGATTAATAAAAAAATAATTTGAAGTGATGATGCACACAAGAAAAATTAATGAATTGATAGTGATGTTAGTACTGGCGGCCTTTACTTTTACTCTATTCAATTAAAAAAATATATTGTGATGAATTATGCATATGTGGACCATATAATGTAATGGATAAATTATTTTCTTGTTTTGAAATGGAGTGTGGAGTATGCAGTGACGCAAATGCTCTTTCCACACGAGACATTCTTCCCAGAATATTTGGAATATTCATATTTTGAAGGTATATATAAATTTATAATTATATGTGACCACGTCACTTTATTTTCATATTTTGACCAAGATTAATTATTGCCTTATGGCTTAGTTAATTGGAATTATTATATATATTATCGTATACGTTCGTGCAACAAGTCCTCTCCAAGAGTTTGAGAGCACACATTGTGTGACCAAATACTATTTTAATCTACCATTTCCTCCAGTTATTTTATTTCTGTTTTTATTTGATATTCAAACAAAAAATTATCTTTTCTTTCTTAAAAAAATGGAAATTTAATCTCAAATTACGCCAAAACATTAGGATGTAGTGTATTGCGTTGGGATACGCGCCTCTTTCGCCTATACTTGTCACCCCCATAAATTTGTAATAAAACTTGATATGCATACAATGAGTGATTAGAAAGAGTTCAAACCCCACAAGCTTAATTAGGTCAACATATATATGTATACATACAGAGAATTAATTAAGTAGGATATATATATTGTAATATGAAAGAACTTATTTTTTGTATAAATAGACGATATATTTTAGGTGATCAATTTTCTATAATTATGACAATCATTAGAAAAAAAAAAACGTCACGAATCATAAATGATAAAGACGACATAACCTTCACTTTTCTCAATTTGATAACTTGCTATATTATGTTAATATAACTGATTAATTAATAAATAATTCTTAGACATAAATTTACACACACTGCCACATAAGATAAGGATATTCACCGCTAGTTATTAATTAGCACTTTGTGAGAAAAAAAAAAAAAAAAAAAAAAAAAAAACTTAATTTAATAACGAAAAAGTAACTGAGATTGGATAGAGTATACAAAAATAATACTCCATGCACTTCTTAGATTTGTCCATAAGTTTTTACTATTATATTATTTTTGGAATATCTCAAAATAACCCTCTACTTTTATAAACTTAAAATAATGAGTTCATTCCACTAATTCACAACCAATGATATATATGTAAAAATACATGAACATTTCACATTTTTAAAGTTTACTTAGAAATCCACATTTAAAGAAAAAAAAAGAGTATGAGAATGAGTAATCAACTTTCCATGAAAAATTGAATCAATTGTGACCTAATTTTGCGATTTAGTGATTTCAGACCAAATCAAAATACAGCATATCCTTTTTTAAAGAGAAAATCAAAATATCTCTATCTCTATTATTATAAAAGCATGAATATTTCTTAAGTTTTTTGTACGAACTAAAATACTCTTATTTAATTTAAATTGTAAAGTGTATTTAATTCAATGATAAATATGTAGGAAAAAATATTATAAATTTCATTTTAAAAATTCTCTCTTACATCATTTATAATTTTAATCTTCTTCTCTTGTAATACTATTATTTTAAATGGCCCCTAAAATATATATATATATATATATATATATATATATATATATATATATATAAAATTGTTATATTTTAGCAACAATATTTACTTAAGTAAGAAAATATTAATTTAAAGATTTAGTTCAATCTAAGACGAAAACACTCTAAATATAAAAATTTTAAATGAAATTCTCTTAAATATCATTATGTAATAAAAAACAAAAAAATTGAATCACATCTTACTATGAAAGAATAAAGAATACTTATGACTTATCTAATTATGTCATTTTACTTTGGCTAGAATAGAAAAATATAAAAAATATTCAATAATATCAAGACATGCATAACCTTAAATTTCATTAAAATATTTTCGAGAAATACGTGGAAAATTGTGAAAAATCGATTAAATTTTGTGAAATCGATAAAAAAAACGCAATTAATTAATAAAAGAATATGAAATCATTGAAAACATGTCAAATTGATGAAAATTCGGGTGAAATTGGTGAACGTTGATCACGAAGGTGAAAATTTGGGTAAGATCGATTATAAAGTGCCCCTGAAATCGATGAAAATTATGGTTTAATTCGTGAAAAATGATGAAACCAGTGAAATAACAACATAAAAAAAAGGTGAAATTTGTGAAAACATGAATAAAGTCAACGAAGAGGTTTCAAATCAAAGAAAAATACAGGTGACATTGGTAAAAAAAACATTTGAAAGCATTGAAAAAAATGTATGAAATAGGTGAAAACGGGTTAATTTAATAAAAAAAAAATTTAAAAATGAGTTAATATAATAAAAAGGTGTGAAATCAATAAAAAAAGAGTTTAACAGATAAAATAAGGTAAAACCGGTAGAAAATTGATTTAAAATGGACAAAACAAAAGGACAAAATTATAAAAATAATGAAAATAAATTATAACCGATAAAAAAATGGGTAAAACAGGTTAAAAAAACATTAAAATGGTAAAAATAAATAAGAGCGGTTAAAAATCAAGTTAAACCAGTGAAAATGAATTAAACTAATGAATTAAATAAGTGAAAAATGAGTTAATTTGCTCTATTTTATGACATAATAAAATTAATTTTACTCTAATTTACAAAAAATACCGATAAAATTATCTAAATACGTACATCGTTCAGTGTACTTTTCTAATATCCTTAAAAACACAATACTATTTTGTAATTTGGCGCGTTGTTTGGTTTGGTGGGAATGGAAATGGCCCCTATAAAAGCTTATCATTCTCTTCTCTTTGCTCAGTTTTTTGTCATTATGACGAACAGAGGTCCGCAGTTCTAGGGTCCTATAATTCCCCTTCATTACCAATTCCTCTTCCCATTACACACACACACACACTATATATATATATAGCAACTGCAACTAATCGCCTTTCTCGACGGTCCCTATTCATATTATTTCTTCCACTTTCCATTTTATATCTTAACAATGGATTCTTTTATGCTACACTCACCCCTTTCTTCGTTTCCAGCTCCCATTTTCCCCAAATCATTAAATCCCTTCAAATCATGCAGCCCTTCAAATATCAAGCTAAATCCCACAAAATTACCAATTTATAGTCGTATCCTATCAAGAAAAACAGCGAAATATAACTCGCGTTTTTGCTTAACATCACAGGGACCACCACCTTCAATAATACAATCCTTAAGCGTATCAGAAAAGGTGCAAAGTTTGGATTTTGAGTTCAAATCATTGCCTCAACCCATCGACAGAGTCAAAAGATTGCTTCATTACGCAACCCTTCTTCCACCATTTGATGAATCTTCCAAAATTCAAGAAAATCGGGTCATGGGCTGTACGGCTCAGGTTTGGTTAAATGTGAAAATGGATGACAATGGGGTTATGAGATTTAGAGTGGATAGTGATTCGGAAATCACAAAAGGGTTTTGCTCTTGCCTGATTTGGGTTCTTGATGGTGCGGAAGCAGAGGATGTTTTGCTGGTGAAAACAGAGGATTTAATTGAAATGAATATAGGGTTTCAGAGTAGGGGTAATTCGAGGGTGAATATGTGGAATAATGTGTTGATTAGTATGCAGAAAAGGACTAAAATTCTGATTGGGGAAAGGGGTAAAAAAGAGGAGGAGCACAAGACTTTGGAAGCTTTTTCTTCATTGTTTGTTGTTAATGGAGGTTGCAAGGAAACTAAGGTTTGAAATTCACTTGTGATCTGTTATTATTATTATTGTTATTTGAATGGATTTTGGTATTTTTATATATTGGCTCATGATGTTCTTGTTTTATCTTCTTCACTTGCTTGTGATAATAGTATTTGATTGGGAAAGCTGCAATTTTATTCTCATATGAGTTAACTCTCAGCACATTTGTTCCTGCATTTTATTAAATTGCACTTCGGGTCTTAATAATTTAAAATGGTATTTGCAATTTCGTCCACATCACACCTTATGGTACCAAAAGTGTAAAGTGAGACATTGCCATAGGACAAAGACTATTATTACATGGACCAAATGTGCAAAATATTTCAAATAACTGAACCGGTATAAAATGTGGGACCAACAGTGCAAAATACTTTAAAATATTGTGTCCAAGAGTGATGAGGATCCAAACCTGTGGGACTAATATTACAAAGATTTGAAGTGTTATAGGATTCCTTAATTCTACAGGGACAAATGATATATTCTTTAGTTATATGCTCATTTCTGGCCCATGTACCCCTTTTAATGTAAAACATCATTAACTTGAGAAGCACTGAAAAGTTAGTGGACAATATGAGAATTTGACTCCAAGAAAGATTGAATAAAAAGCCGCCTTTTCTTTAATAAGGGAAATAGTCACCCTAACTTGAATGATGATATTGGGCTTTGACATCAGCTGTTGGTAAAGTATTTTTTTATCTATTTTTGATGTTTTTGTTAAGAGTTAATTGACTCATCAAATGGTGTGTTTGTATGGATAATGGGATTGTACTATTTAGTGTTTTATATTCTTGTATAAATAGCTCTAAGATTTGATGTAATGTAACATATTGATCATTAATAAATTCAATTTCCCCCGAATATTTGTCTTTCTTTTCAGCTTCGGGGAGCAGTTTTCTTTGTTGTGGAGGGGATCATTGTCCAAATCTGATACCATCTTATAATGAAATCTCTCTTAAGATTTCGTAAACATACAATGAAATAACTTATCATCCAGTACAGAATAAAGGGATACACACACTTATCAAAATCCATCAACATATAAAAGTGTTCTTCTCCATTTAAATTTAGGTCCTTAATCCTCATTTGAATCTAATGAGCATCTTTTCTTGCAGTCTAGAATTAATCGATTCGGAAAGCGATTGAAGGATAACAGTATGAATGAACTTGACATATTGACCAAGAATATTACATGATGAAACCTTAATTCCTTGCCTACTTACATTTACAGTAGGTGCAAGAAGAGAACTTCTTGTCACAGGTAGATATCATTCATTAGGTGAACGTTATTCGAGCATGGAACTTGTTTTAATTTTCTGATGGATGTTTTGTTTTTGGTACAGGTACCACTTGGTATGGAACCAAAACTGACTGACAGGAGAGGTGAACATTAGTCTGGTAGTTGTATTAAGTTTAGAGGTTAGATCTTGTGATTTGAATATTTTGGTAGGTCTTAACACTGAATCGTTATTATAAACGTTTATTCATCGGTGTGGTCAGGAGATTTCACACTATTTTGGTTGTCCTGGTCTTTGTTTTGTAAATACGGAATGTATCTTAGGATCTGATTCTGATTACGATGGTAGTCTCACGTAAAAGATTGAAACTTTTTGTTTCTTCTTTATCTTGATTTGTTTTCCAGGCATTTTCCATAAGGCCATATATGCAAATGACTCTTTTATTGTTTTGCGAAAACTACAAGAATTACAATATTTTGCCATGGCTCAAAAGCTTCAGCCCAAATTTTCTAAATGGTAAACATAAATTCACACTGAAATGGAAGCTAACACACCCCATTCAAGGGCCCAAAAGGCTCAAGAAATGGAAGATGGGGATTGAATTAATGTAAGTGTGGAGGGAAATAATCCATTTTATAATTAAGAGATGAAGAAAAGTAATAGGAGTGATGTTTACCTAGAATTGACTAAAATACCCTTATAATGACAAGTCATTTGGTCAGAGTGTCAGACAAACAAGCTAAGGTACAAAGTAAATCGAAAATGTGGTTTCTAAGGTGTAAAATGCTATTCATTCATTCCATTTTAAAGGTCCGTTTAGGCTTTCGTAAAAATATTGAGGAAGCTAACAATTAGTATAAATTTTAGAAAAAAGTTGTTATACCTAGAATAACCCTCTTCTCTTCATACTCTCATTCTTTCTCCTTCTATTAATTCTTATTCTATCTTCTTTAATTGGTTAAAGTAGAATCAACAGGTGATTGATCTAGTGGAAGGGACTAGTCACTACAAAGTAGCGGACTCAGGTTCGAATCCCTGTTGGGAGAAGTTCCTACTTTATGTGCCTGACGCGCCTCGAAAGGGATTAAACCCTTGGGAAACCAAAAAAAAAAAATTGGTTAAAGTAGAAAAGAGAGAGAAAAACAAAGAATAAATAAAAGTAAAATTGGAAAATATGTAGTTAATGATGTATTGAAATTCTAAACCAACAATTGTATTATACTTTTTTGATGGTGTAAAGTATAATATGAACTTACTTGAAACTTGGAAGATGGAAAGTTAGATTAAGCCGATATTATTTTATGCGATGGTCAATGACCATCTATTACGCACTGTGATAAATTAGTTTTCATTTAAAGGATGATTTTTTTTCTTTTGACGAGATGAATTAGTTTTCTCTATCTCTACTGTCAAGTAGTATTATAAAAGTGGGAATAGTTTCTTAATATTTTTGTACAAACTAAAATATCCCTTTGAAATTTATATTTTGATATTGTATAAATTAATATAATAATTAAACCAAAATAAAGAAATATAGTTAGACTAGAATTCGTAAGTATCATTGGATTAAGATATATATATATATATATATATATATATATATATATATATATATATAATATATTTTTTACCTCTCTCATGTATTAACTTTTAGAACTTGGTTTAATTTTAGTCAGTCATGAATATAAATAATTAAAAACTAGAAAAATAGAAGGACTTAACGTAATCAAATCTTAAGCATGTAAATATTTTCACATAAACCCAATCACATGAATTTTAATATATGGTTCCTTCTTATACTCAATCACGTATAAAATCACATGAATCAAAGTTTAGTTTACGACCGCTTCTTCAATTTAGTTTGAAAAAGAAAAAGTGGAAAAAATGATTATCTTATGTAAAAGACTCAAACTCTTTGAAGGAAATGAAATTTAATCAATACAAGTTATAAATTTTGCGTGACTTGGTCTAGAAACTATTGAAGGAAATAAAATATGAGTCACATAGAAGAAGATCAAAGAAGGCCACGCGCCATGTTGACATTTTGAGTAATGAAGAGACGGTGGATAAATGGTTGAAAAAGAAAAATGGTGTGCTTAAATCAAGTGAGAATATAACATTTCAAATTTTCAAGGTCAAGAAAAAAAATTTGATGTTGTCATTTTGTTTAAATTGTAATTTTAGAATAAAAAATAATTATGTATACACATTGTTTGAGATTGAAAATACTAATTAATTATAGTTCAATTTTGATTTGCAATTATTTATTTAAGTTTTAACATTATATATTTATGATCACAACTTTAAATCATTGATAATAACAATATAACTAAAGGTTATTAGTCAATTATTTATTTTATTGAGACAAAATATTGATGAAAAATCATTGAACAAAAGATTTAAATTATATTAAAGAACATAAATCATAAATAAAAATTTAGAAATTGATTTGGACTGAAATTGATGACGATGACACAATAAATGACTTATATTGTTGATGTATCACAATAAATGATCAATTTTAAAATGTAGCCACTTTAGAGGGTCTCAAATGAAATTTTGTCCAATGGTCATTATTTACTAATAAAATATTTAAAAATGATCATCATTGTAAATAGCATTTAAAATTTTTTACCACACAAAATATATAATTATAATTATAAATTTTGTGAAAATAAGAAAAATGTCAATTAATATGAAAGTGAGGGGAGTAATACTTTATCCTTAAATAAGGTGTGACACGGACATGCTATTTGCAACAGAAGCTATAACTATGATATTTCCACGGGCCACAGGAGATATCTCCGCAGCACAGCGCGCCGACCCACATCCTGTCCAATGAAAACGCAACACGTCATCCGAATCAGTTGGGGCCTCTAAGCACCACACCCATCTTCAATGCTTTCCCTACTATTTTAAGATTCTTTGCGAAATGGAAAGACGTGTGACATTCCTTAACTCAAATATTCATAATTAGACAATTAATTCTTATTTTGGTTAAGTTAGTTTAAGGTTCCTTTTCTAAAATAATTACTTTTATAAACCTAGCTGATGTCAACTTCACTTTTTGCCAATGGTAAAAAGTGCTTGATGATTAATAATATCATATTATACTTCTTTGTTTAATTTTAAGAAATAAATATAATAAAAGACAAAAAAATCTGACAAAAAAACATCAAATTTATATGAAAGGAGTTGTGTTACATTTTGAAAAATTATTTTCTTTATATATTATTTTGATTAAATGATTATCTTTATACTCCCTTCATCCTCCATTTTTGTTTCCTCGTATTTTGGAGTTCTTTTATAATTAATTAAGAGTTGAATAAATAATTATTTTAAGCACATTTAATTCCATGCTCTTAGAAGTCATGGTAGAGAATTACAAGTGTTAAATTATTATTATTTTATGTGAAATGATTTTTTGAAAAAATAATTTTATTTTAAAATATATAGTGTTGTTTATGGGACATCCAAAAAATTAAAAATAGTATTATTAAATGATGGAGAAATATATGGTAAACTTGATCTCATAGAACTTTTCAACTTCCAGGTTTTTTTTTTAATTATATAGAAGTATATTTTTGATATCCTAATTACTTATACTTGATTACTTTTTGGGCGATTAAATTCAAAAGTAAGTTTAATAAGCTGTAAATAGTATATTAGCCCTTTTTTTTGGATAAATAAATAATATGTAAGTGGGTACATATATTGGGTTTTGAATAGAGATAGTTTACAAATTTGAGAATAATTCTCCTTTAAAATTTATTATTACTTCTCTCGTCTCCATCAAACAATAAATTGTATCATTCAGTTATATATAAAAAAATAGTTTCACATCATTCATGGGTTGCATATAATTTGTTGGATGATTATGCTTTATTATTTTATATTTGAATATTTTGAAAATTGGTTGATTTATTATAATTATTAACGAAAATAGTTATTCACACGCACATTCGGAGCTCCGGTTATACATTTGAACCCGGGTCAGGTAGAACTAATTAATGAAATCTCTCCTTTTTTGTATATTTAATATTTCATATTTGAAAAAGGAAACATTTCTGATTTATTATAATTGAGCAATTTTCGGAGAGAATGTCGAAATCGCCATGGGGAAATATCGGCGCCTGGGCGGCGGAAGCCGAGCGCGCCGACGCCGAGGAGCGCGAAGCCGCAGAGAAAGCCGCGGCCGCTGCCGCCGCGCAGCCTCCTCCCCCCAGCTTCCCCAGCCTGAAGGAAGCTGTCAGCACCAACACCAAGCAGAAGAAAAAGACGAAAATGACCCTGCAGGAATTCACGATGCAATCGTCCACCTATTCCGGCTCGGCTCCCAGCCGCGGCTTGACCCCCGAAGAAATGCTCCGCCTACCGACCGGCCCTAAGGAGCGCTCCCCCGATGAAATGCAGCACGGGAGATTGGGAGGCGGGTTCTCTAATTACGGGTCCCGAGCCGGATCCGATGGCCCCAATCAGGGTCGGAGATCTTACGGATTTGACGATGACAATCGCCGTATGCAGATGCCTAGGGTTTCTGAACCCGATCAACCTTCGCGAGCTGATGGGGTTGATAATTGGGGTTCGATGAAGAGGCAACCACAAACCCTACCCGAACACAATTCTGGTCTGGCTAGGACGGGGCCCAAGTACGGCTCCCTTGGTGGAGGTGGAGGCCCCGGTGTCGCATCACGTGCCGATGAGGTGGACAATTGGGCTTCTGTTAAGAAGCCTATTTCACAACCATATCACCAACAAACTAGATCTTCAAGTTTTGGATCGGGATTCTCCAGACCCGAACCCGACCGTTGGACTAAGAATGAGCCACCCAAGAGTGAGGCTGACGTGGTGGTGAAAGTGAATAAGCCGAATCCGTTTGGGGCGGCAAGGCCACGGGAGGAGGTGTTGGCAGAGAAAGGGTTGGATTGGAAGAAGTTGGATTTGGATATTGATGAGAAGAAGCAGCTGCAGCATTCGGTTAGTGGTGGGAGTAGACCCACGAGTTCGCAGTCGAGCAGGCCAGAGACTCCGCATTCGACCAGGTCCGAGGGGGCAGCTGTTTCTGAAGGTGCTGCAAAGCAAAAACCAAAGTTGAATCCATTTGGGGATGCCAAGCCGAGGGAAGTTTTGCTCGAGGAGAAGGGCTTGGATTGGAAGAAAATTGATCTTGAGTTGGAGAATCGACGAGTGGAGAGGTGATCATTTTGATTCGTACTTCTCTTAGTCTCAGTGTTCTAATAATTATATATATAAATTGGTAGAAAGTGCATTTTAGTGCTGTGATTACATGCTATTTGTGTTGTATGTTAGTGACTATTAATGATGGAAAATGTATGTTCTGGAAACTATCGATTATTGTCCTTATAATCTGTATAATCTATCCAACTTAAACAGCTCCATAAGTTTTGTAAGGGCATCTGACTTGTTAGTCCTTAAGTTGCGAACAGAGATGCCTGTAAATACTCATGGAAAAAGTTTTGTTGTATTCATGATCACATTTATAATTGGATTGTGGTAATGCATTGGTTTCTGTAAGACAAGTAGACTTATGAAGTATTAAATACTTAGCTGTAAAATATATGTAGTTTAATTTGGATAGGTTTTGTCTAGAAGGATAATTAAGCCTGGCTGCTCTTTGGTTGGGTGGGGTGGGATGGGGGATGGCAAAGGGTTGGAGTCTTTGATGAACCAAGTGGACATTGTAGAAAAAAAGTATGAGTTGGTCTTTCAGACCCTTTAGAATTGAAGATAATTGGTGAGTATCATCTCTGATTAAATATTGGTTCCATAAAAGAAAATGACTGTAGTTGTTAACTCTTTTAGTTTGACTTCTGATCTCCCTGATCTCATGGCTTATCTCATTTTATCCAAATCTCCTTGAGTATTTATATCATCTTTGTTGTTCTCAAAAAAAAAAAAAAAAAGAAAAGAAAAAAGAAAATGACTTCAGGAAGAACATCTCTTCAGTTTTAAACTGATGAAATTATTCAACCTAATGTCGAAAGTTGGATGTGTAGGCTGATCTAAAACAAAGTATTAAATTTTGATTAGACATTCAGCAAAATTTGGATCGATTTCACTCTTTTATGACAATGCCAATTAGAGTATATTATACCCCTTTAGAGTTGGTCTTTTACACTAGCACATAAAAAGCTGTTTTACTTGCTAATTTAGGATATACTCCGTATTTCTTTGTGCCAAATTGTTTGGGCTGCATATTATGGAGTTTTAAATTGAGAATTGTAAACCATCGGGGAAGAAAGAAAACAAGAAAAAAGACGCTGTTGAAGTTTTAAACTTTAAAGAAGAGAGCTTTGGTGACTATATTTGTCTATGTGTTTTTTTTTATCAAGGCGACGTTGAGGATCTAAACTATAGCCTAACATACATTACAATGAGGTTTGTATAGAAGCATATATATTAACTTAAGATATAAGACTTGAATCTGACTCAAATATATACTATTTTATTTGCGTATTTATGTCTAGAATAGAAATAATTTCTTGTTTTTGTCTATACTTTTATATCACAACATGTTTTTCCTTTTGATTTATGCTGAAACCTGCATATTATGAGTTTTAAATTGAGAATTGTAAACCATCGGGGAAGAAAGAAAACAAGAAAAAAGATGCCCTTGAAGTTTTAAACTTTAAAGAGGAGAACTTTGGTGACTATATTTGTCTATGTGATTTTTTTTTATCAATGCGACGTTGAGGATCTAAACTATAGCCTAACATACATTACAATGAGGTTTGTATACAAGACTTGAATCTGACTCAAATATATACTTGTAATATTTTATTTGCGTATTTTTGTCTGGAATAGAAATAATTTTCTGCTTTCTGTCTGTTTTGTACTTTTATATCATCATGTATTTCCTTTTGATTTATGCTGAAACCTGGGTTTAACTTGTTCACTTGTCTTTCGTGCTGCAAGTTTATTTATGAATTTACATTGCAAAATGTTGCTGGGCCTCAATTTTGCTAGCAATAACCTCTAATTCCCTGGCAACACCATTTACTCGCGTTAGTATATAGATTTACGTTGTTACCGAACTCTAGTTAATGAGTGCCAATGATGTGATTGTGAAACCTGTATCAGGATCAGCCCAAGATATTTTTGGCTGAAAATTTGAGAGGTTTTTCATTAGATGTTCGTCCCTTTTGGGTGGCTCATTCTTGTTTCTTACTTAACAATTGACATTGATCATGCTCTATATGCATTTTTGTATTAATGCCGTGCTGTTCATGCTTGCTTATCTTTAGGTGGATGGTAAAATATTGGATAGATTTAAGAGAACTTCCAGTTCTTGTTTTTGATGCTCTATCGGTTTCTTCTACTTGCTTTAACTAGGAAACTAGCCTGTAGTTACCAGTGTCGACTCATACCCCAATTGCTGCGATTAACTAGGATTTTACAAGGAATAGGATGCCCTTGATGGAAACTCCAAGTGTTTATTTGAGGACCCAAGATTTGGTTTAGAATACGGGTTCACACCTTAAAGATGAGAGATCCTGGAGTCTCTAATGAAGCAGCATTAGTTTGAAGGTTTAGCCAAATACCTGATTTTTCCCCAGAATGCTTGTTGAATCCTAAACTAAAAGCTAGCAGGCGCTAGTGAATATCCAATAGTTTGTCCCAACAGAAATGTTATTTTTGTAAAGGATATGTGTCCATATGATTGCTCTTGTCAAGTCTCTCTCTCTCTCTCTCTCTCTCTCTCTCTCTCTTGTGTGTGTGTGTGTTTGTGTTCCGACTGATTCTCAGTCTATACTTGTCTGTTTGTAAAATTTTCATAATTTTATGTGATATAGCTAGAAATTTTGAGCGACTAACTAATTTTTGTGGGAGTAGCTAAATGTCATATTGATAGCTGGTCTGTTTACACATTTTGCATCTGTTATTTGATAAGCAAAGTGTGCATTTCATATGCTTCCTAATATCAAGAGAAGAAGATTGCAGAATGCAATTAACCAAACCCAAAATGTTAAGAAGTCAGAAGCAATCTACTTTTGCCGATAATGCTTCTGTTTTGTTACACTTCTTGCATTTGAAGCATCTTAGATACCATGATGGTAGCATTTTTACTTGTTATATACCTTGGAAAGTGAGCAAAAATTGAACTATAAAGTGAAAAAACACTATTTTACTGATACCTGACGGGATGGCTTGTTTCAGGCCTGAGACAGAGGAAGAAAAGAATTTGAAAGAAGAAATCGAACACTTGAAAAATGAATTGCTGCAAAAATCAGGGGATGAGCAAACCAGCATACAGGATCTTATACGCAAAAGGGAACAGGATTTAGATGTACTGGTTCATCAGTTGGATAACAAAGTTAAGTATAGTCAGAGAATCTATGAAAGGCAAGGTTCTGGAGTTGGTAGGGGTTCAGAGAGACCACCTTCTCGCCCTGGAGCATACGAGGAGCCTCGACCTGGCTCTCGTGATCGACCCCCTTCCAGGCATGTAGCATACGAGGATCCCAGAGCTGGCTTTAATGATCAACCAAACTCCACACCTGGATCATACGAGGATGCTAGAGCTGGCTATCCTGGGAGACCCCATTCTCGTCCTGGCATGTATGAGGATCCTAGATCTGGATATCCAGAGAAACCTACTTCCTGGGGTGGAGGATATGAAGACCCTCGGCAAAACTATCATGACAGACCACGTTCCAGGCAGGGAGCCTATGAAGATCCCAGAGGCGGTTTTACTCAGAGATCTTTCACTCCTGGATCATATCAAGAACCCAGAGGTGCTGACTACAATGA
Source organism: Penstemon barbatus (assembly GCA_003313485.2). Classification (NCBI taxonomy): domain Eukaryota; kingdom Viridiplantae; phylum Streptophyta; class Magnoliopsida; order Lamiales; family Plantaginaceae; genus Penstemon; species Penstemon barbatus. The sequence goes on along the minus strand of CM064883.1, from coordinate 12,760,797 downwards.
GAGACCTCGTTCACGTGGCACTGTGAATTCATGGGCGAGGTCAAGTGAGGACAGGACTGTTCAAAGTGGTGGAGGAAGAGGATTTTTGGGCAGCCGAGATGTGGATAGGTACTTTTAGCTTTTTTATATTTATGTTTTCCAATATTTTTCTTGCACTTGCACTATTAAGGCATAGTTGACCTAACTAAGTTTTATGCACTTAACACTTCAAGAACAGCAAGTTTCTTCAAATATGGTTTGCTCTTTAGGTTATCTAATGAAACAATGGGAGGAATAATTCGTTTGTAGTAATCTTGAAAATAATCAACTTGTTTTTTTTTAATAACTAGCTATCTGCACTTGAGGAAATATGGTAAAGTTTCAAAATATTTGAAGTTTGTGGCTTTAATGATCATAGAAGGTTACATGTTGAAATATTTTTCCTTGATGACATACCACCCTTTTACGGTGAAGTACTTTTGGTGGGCTCTCTCGCTTGTTTAACTTATTAGTTACATATTTGAGCTAAGCATGCTTGGGTGATGTTGCCTGGGAACATTCTTAGCAAGTAGCTGCTAATAATGACAATCCGTACTATTTTTATACTTTATATATCCTTCACGATCGACTAGTTAAATATCTAGTGATCTAAATAATGAATTGTAAGTAACACATTTGTGATCATGTCATCTGGCAGGTCTGGTTCGAGGTGGTGAATTTCATGGACTCTGGATTTGTTGAGTTCTCTTTTGCTTTTGTCTCTGACTATTAAGAACACAATAATACATTGGCACCTTCTACTTTATCTTCTCTTATTATTGCCAAGGAATGGAGGTAGAGTTATTGAAAGCTTGGCATAAACAGCCCATGCCTTAACTGTTGATGTGTAAAAAATTGCTCTTTTTAATCTTCCCAGTATTAGGGTTTGTTTTAATTGCTGTATTAATTGTTTAAAAACTTGTACTGATTTCCCGTTTGGATAATTCTTTCTGATGTTAATGTATGCTACAAGGATCTTCTTATGTCTATTTTCCTTCAACGACTTTGTTCTCGTCATTTGCGAGAAGACCCGATTTTTTTATCTGTCATACAAATGAAATTCTTGGAAACTTAGTTGGAGGAATTTCATTTCAATACAGAATTCATCTTCACTAGTCTTCTGCTGGACCGGGGTAATGTGACTTATCCTATCTTCTTTGACTCAACCAGTGAAATTCTTGGTGATTTTGAAAATGTACTGGCACTTGGGCTCGGATATGTATTGTACTGCCCTACTCTTTTAGGAGATTTCTCAAGTTGCTAATTGGAACCTGAAACATGACTGCATCATAATGTCTACTGCTTCTTAATTGCTGGCCTACAAGAATTGAACGAGTACAAATACGTGGTACTAAAAATATGGTTTTTATTATTGTAACTGAGTCATGCACCCCTCCCGCGAATTAGACTCAAAGTGATGTCTGGAAAAACTCATCGATTTTTACTCTACACTTTTATCTTAAATTGTTTATATTCACACTTTTTACTTTACACTTCAACAACTCGTTTATATTTGAATATTCTCAATTTATATTTCAATCGGAAGTACAAATATCACAATATTTTGCTTGAATTTGGAATCTCATATGTGAGAGTCCAAACTTCAACATTTAAGCTCTCTCTGAAAAATTCTTAAATATTGAGTTATATATGAAGAAATGATTGCAATTTATGTGTTCTTACTTTAGGGATCCTTTTGGGGTATCTCCAACAATACATTGTTTACCATTTTGGGTCCAATAAAGCGGACGTTCCAAAAATGCCGTGAAAACTGAATTTTCACAAATCAGTGAGAAGCATGAGTCTGAATTAGACCCTAATGTTGTGATAAACACAATAGATTAATGCAAAAAACATATGTTTGTTGTAAAATTTATTTGGTTAAGTGATTTCATGTGAAGAGACTGATGAACAATGGTGATAATAAGTGTAAAGAGAAAAACAAGAATACAGAGAAAATTGGGGGATCTAATTTGGGGAGGGGAGAGATATTATTCAATAACCAATTTGTTACATGGGGAGTTACAAAATCCACAATATCTGGGATGTGGGATAGTGGGTAGTAATTACAAGATAAGTCCCTAAACTATACAAATATTAAATAGGAATACCCACTAATATATATTATTTACAACACTCCCCCTTGGGGATTCCTATTGAGTCATTATTATGCTATTCGTGTTGCCTCGTTAAAACCTTCCGAGTAATAAAAACCCAGTGGGAAAAAAGAATCTCGGTTAGGAAAAAGAGTACAACGCATAATCTTTTCAACCAACAAATGTTGCCTCATTAAAACCTTGGCGGGTAACAAAAACCCTGTGGGAAAAATAAACCCCGCTCGAAGGAAAAAGAGTACAACAGGGCACCCGGGTATCATCTGGATACGGAATACCTGCACGGTACTCCCCCTCAAGTTAACTCCACTGAAACCTATAATGGAGCGAGCTCATATAACATGCGCAAGCCAGTAGCTTTAACATGTTTCTCAAAAGTGATTTCGGTAATGACTTAGTAAATAAGTCAGCGCAGTTGTCCTGACTTCTGATCTGTTGGATCACTATTTGCTTGAGCTTTTGTTGTTGCTGGTTGAAGAAAAATTTCGGAGCTATGTGCTTGGTGTTGTTGCCCTTAATAAAACCCATTTTCATCTGCTTGATGCATGCCGCATTATCCTCAATCATAACCGTAGGATCTTCTGTGGTAGCCAATTCACAGGAACCTCGAACATGCCCAATCATGGCCCTAAGCCATGTGCATTCACGTACTGCCTCGTGAAGTGCTAAAATCTTGGCATGATTCGACGAAGTGGCAACTAAAGTCTGTTTTGTAGACCTCCAAGACACAATTGTGTTCCCACTTATAAAGACATACTCAGTCTGGGAACAAGCTTTGTGCGGGTCCGATAGATAACCAGCATCGTCATACCCCACAAGCTTTGCGTTCTTTAGTGACACATAGGGGTAGAACAAACCTATGTCAGTCGTACCACGAAGGTATCGAAATATGTCCTTTATGCCATTTCAATGGCGGCGTGTTGGTGCTGAGCTAAACCTAGCTAGTAGATTTACCGCAAACGCAATATCAGGTCGAGTACATTGAACTAAGTACAATAATATGCCTATTGCACTTAGATATGGCACCTCGGGTGCTAACACTTCCTCGCCCTCCTCCACGGGACGAAATTGATCATTCGACCTATCCAGTGATCGGACTACCATTGGCGTTCTTAATGGCTTTGATTTATCCTCATTAAAGAGTCTTAACATCTTCTGGATGTAACTCGATTGATGGACCAAAATCCCATCAGTACGGTGTACTATCTTAAGCCCGAGATAAAAATTAGTACGTCCGAGATCCTTCATCTCAAATTCTGATTTCAGGAGCTGAGCTGTCTCCCTAACCTCTTCAGGTGTCCCAATCAAGTTCATGTCATCAACATAAACGGCAAATATAGCAAACCCAGAACCTGCCATCTTAATGAACACGCAAGGACAAATATCGTTGTTCACGTATCCCCTTTTATGCAAGTACTCACTTAGGCGATTATACCACATCCTCCCGGATTGTTTCAAGCCATAAAGTGAACGCCTCAACCTTACAGAGAGCGTGTTCCGTGGTCTAGAACTACTTGTCTTAGGTACCATAAGTCCCTCCAATACTTTCATATATATAACCGTATCTAGAACCCCATAAAGATACGATGTGACCACATCCATGAGCTGCATAGTCAGTTCATCGGATACTACTAAACTGACTAAGTATCTGAACGTATTAACGTCCATCACAGGAGAGTATGTCTCCTCAAAGTCAATCTCAGGTCGTTGAGAAAATCCTCGTGCAACGAGACGAGCCTTGTACCTCACAATCTCATTGTTCTCATTAATTTTCCTTGTAAATACCCATTTGTATCCCACGGGTAGAACTCCGGGAGGTGTAGGAGCAATTTGTCCAAACACTCCTCTTTTTGATAATGAATCAAACTCAGCCTGGATTGCTTTTTCCCATTTCAGCCAATCATCCCTTTATTTGCACCCGTCCACCGATCGAGGCTCAATACCATCACTTGATATAATTTCAGTAGCTACTGTATATAAAATCAATGTACTGAATTCATCGTGCTTGCATTATCATAATATTCGTGCTAATAAAGACAAAGTTGAAGCCAAAATTATGATCACAAACAATATGTAAATTAAACCAAATCTTTTTGTTTACTTGAATCGGTTCAAGCCATATATTACATGGATATAATAGAATAATCATAATTATTAAAGCATGCAATTCATGTATTCCAAAACCCAAAAATATGAATCTAAAGGTAAGCATAAATTTTAGATCACATAATTAGAGTACCGAATAAAGTAACATAACCCATCTAATTTGCCGAATAGATAAACTCAACTTTTTTGCAACAACAATTATACTTAAACCCTAGAACATGATTTAGATTCATAAATTTTTCAGATTTAAAGCATATAATTAATAAGGTTAAAGTTGTTTGTTAATTTGATCATACCAGAGAGAGGCTAAGGCTACTTCCTTCAACTTTTCCATAAATTTCTGATGGCTGCCGTTTCATTTTCAGACATTGGAATGACGATCCGAACGGTCAAAATTAAGATCCTTGTGTGATGAACCTTCGGTTCAAATTTGAAGACGATCCAACGGTTGAAAATGCCGGAATCATCGAAAAACCGAAGCTGCTGCATGCAAATCCGAAAATCTACCTCTCAAAGTATTTTCCTCTTTTCTCTCTTGTTCAGTGATATATTTGTATATCATTGAAATTGATTTATAAAGCAAACTCGTGCTGATAACGTGTTGTAAAATTTATTTGGTTAAGTGATTTCATGTGAAGAGACTGATGAACAATGGTGATAATAAGTGTAAAGAGAAAAACAAGAATACAGAGAAAACAATACGTATAGAAAATTGGGGGATCTAATTTGGGGAGGGGAGAGATATTATTCAATAACCAATTTGTTACATGGGGAGTTACAAAATCCACAATATCTGGGATGTGGGATAGTGGGTAGTAATTACAAGATAAGTCCCTAAACTATACAAATATTAAATAGGAATACCCACTAATATATATTATTTACAACAATGTTAAAACTTTATAATCTATTCCACTGAATATCATCTTATTGTTGAACCAGAATTTCTAAGCTCTTCCTAAAGTCCATCAGATGCTAATTAGAAAGAATTACACTACTTAGTCACCGAATGAGTCTCATACGATGAGAATGAGTCTAAGTAAGGCTGATCCTAGAAAGAAATTATAAAAAAAAAAAAAATAAATCTGAAAAAGATAGAAGCCAAAATCAAAGTCGAAAAGGGCACTCCGGCCCTCCCTTATGGGGAGCTGAACCAAGGCCACTTTGTTCTTCTAATTGGATCGAAAGTCAAAATACCTATTGACCTTTATGGGGAGTTGTCTTGCCCTCTCAACCTCAAAGAAGATCCAAACCATTAACTGATTTTATTGTATTAGAAAAATATATGACAAGAATAAATGCTGTGAGCTAAAATCCCAAACTCTATAATAAATAGAAATTCCACAACCCTTGCCAACAACATATATATATATATATATATATATATATATATATATAAGCTTTCTCAATTACATTATTTCCATGCCCTTAGCTTCCAAATGGTGAATTCAATACAAATCATTGGATTATTATCACCACTTTAATATTAAGAACTTTACATAACCATGAAATTTCCATTGAACATCATCATACGTTAATTGTCTTGTTCATTCAAAACCATCTCCCTCTTCCACCCTATCACCACCCCCACGGTCGTGGTACTTGCTTCTTGATGGTCACCCCTCTTCTCGACTTACGACCACCTTAATTACAATAATGCATGAAATCGGACACAATCCCCTCAACTTACAATTCTCAAAATCCCACAAAACGAGGGGTCATAATGTTGTCAATCTCCTCTCCATATCCATCTTCATCATCATCCTCTTTGTCGATCTCCCTTCCACCAATGCCGAAACAAGAGATATAAAAATTTACAATGACAACCGTAAAATCATACATTTCGACATATTTCGTTTTACGAACAGAGGCCATTTAAAAGTCAACATCTCATCCATCTCCATTACGCCAGATACAAACAATGACAAGCCACTAAATTCAACCCTCATTGCATTCTTCATGTCTCCCAGACATTTTCTTGCAAAGGCCAACAATTACACTATTTCCTACGAAAATTCTTGTGTTTTCACCGACAAACCTTTTATCAATCCCCTTTTCACCATGGCGGATATCTCCCTGAAATCTCAATCAATCAACAAAAAGTTTGAAGTTATGATCCCAAACAGATATTTCATTTACCTCATAAATTGCAACCACCCCACTTATGTTTCCATGGAATTACACCTAGAATCATACAATCTTGATGCTAATGGCAATAAAAACTATCTGGATGATGGTTTTGATCAAATGCCAACCATATTTTCTATATCTTCTTTGGTGTATTTCATGTTCTTGATATGGTGGTTGTCTCTTTACATGGAAAGGAAATCCTCAAGGCATAAAATACATATTCTAATGGGTGGATTGCTCCTAATTAAATCATTGGATTTACTCTTCCTAGCTGAAAACAAGTACCACGTTAAGGTTACGGGTTATGCTCATGGTTGGGACTTATTATGGTGCACATTTCACTTTATCCGGACACTTTATTTTTTTGTTGTGGTCGTGTTGATTGGTAGCGGTTGGTCGTTTTTAAGGCCTGTTTTACATGAAGATGGAAAGAAAATGTTGATTTTCGGGATCCCTATTCATGTTATGTCTAATCTCATGTACATTGCAATTTGGGAAAGTGATTTTTCCAGTGACATATACCCACTTTACATTGCTGGGTTCATTATGCTTGATCTATTGTGTTGTGGGTTAGTGTTTGTTCCACTTATGAAATCAATTAGGTCAATGAAAGAGAAAGCAAGAATTGATGGGAAGGCGGGTGTGAATTTGGCTAGGTTGAAAAGATTCAGAAGCTTTTTTATCATTCTTTTGGTGTATGTGATTGTCTCAAGATATGGTATACTTGAACTTCGATTTCGTGCACTTGAAGATGTGAAGTTTTGGTGGATAACAATTGTGACGGAGCAGATGTGTAACATATTGTTTTATGTCGCAATGTTTTACACTTTTCGGCCTATTCAACATGCGGGTGGTTATGTTGTTCCAAACCAAAATGATGAAGAAGCAGCTCGAGCTGAAATTCAAAGGTTTTATTTATTGTACTTGATATAATAAATCCCAAGATCTTTTTGGTATTAATTTTTATTGTTTTGTAAGCTCATAGTTTGCAATAGACTAAACTTGCTTGAGTATATATTGACATATTCTTTTAGCATGCAGAAAATATCCTCCACCTCTATATGTGTATGTACAACCTTTTTTCTTATTCTTTTTTCGTTTAATTATAGGGACTTCCCATGTGGTTTAGCGCAATTCGCGTCCTATCTCCCCGAATAATCATAATTACAAGGACCTACTATAAAATTTGTGAAACTTTACAAAATCCTAATAGAAACTAACATAGATGGACGTAATATGTGAAATGACCCTCTTATCCTCGCCAATTTTGATTATAAAAATCTGTAATAAAATAAACGAAATGTTCGATCTAACCCTGCATGATGAACAAAATTATCCAATTTACCCACACAAAATCTAATTTTGAATAGGTACTGCATATTAGTCCCTGGACTTTTATAAAATTCAATTTATACTTATAAAAGACTACCCCAACCCACCCACCACCCCGCCCCCGATTGCACCTCCAAAGCCATATGACGTACGCCGGCCTGGGATCGAAGTTTCCAGGTCGGCTACATACAACCAAGTCGGCTAGGAGAATTCCAGGCCGTCGCCGACCTTGCTTTCTAAATTTTGTTGTTGTTTAGATTATGATTTGAGAATTGTTAACTATTTAGTTTGTGTTTAACGATGTTTAGTATTAAGTTCGATATAATTTTTTCTTAAATACTCTATAATATTTTTTTGATAATTAAATACTCTATTTATTTGATTACATAATTTTTTGTAAATTTTAAGTAGAAAATTTTGATTAAACTGAAACTAAATTAGACCGAATCGATTTTTTTTCGGTTAATCAAAATTTCGGTTCGATTCTGATCGAATGAACAACCTTAGTATCAAAATACAAAGATATACTAGTTACAAAGACTAATATTATATTAGAGAATTAATTAATATTCGTATGATTTATGGAAATAAGATTAATATTCATTTGTTGAAGTAAAGAAATTATTTATGCTTTGTTCGTTAAGCTAGTTTAGTCAGTTAGGTCAACAAGTGACTGATTACTTGATTTGTCAAATCAGAACTCCATGGCGCGGCTGATTGCTTGACTTGCTTCCACATCGCCAATTGGAAGTCAAAAACCATTAATTGACCTTTTTTTTTTTAAATGTTTGGTTTTATTTTGGCTAAATTCTCTTCATTCAATAGTCAAACGTAAATTTTGTTTAATAGCACAACTAGGACTTAAGTTTATCAATGAGTGTTTAGTCTAGTAAAAATAATAATCCTCGTAGTCAAGAGTGGATATACTTTGGTAGTTTTGTATTGGAGGCTAAAATTCTATGATAAATTTAATAATTGAAATACAAAAAAAAAAAAAATCAAACAGTCAAACATAAATATTATATTTCATCCACAAGAAAATATAGGAACAGTTACAAACAAAAAAATGGAAATGAAGTTTGAAAAAATGAAATCCATTAAGTTACTTTAGTTCGTTATGACGGGATAATCATATTATTATAGATAAAGAAGATAAATGATTTTATTCTTTTTAAAATTATTAAGATTTTTTGTTGAAATAAGTGCATTAAATAAAGAAAAAATAAACATCGAATCATAAAAACAATGATAGATCATACTTGTATTATTATTATTATTAAGAAGGAAAATAATTTCCAAAACACAAATTAATGAAACTAAGAAGGACAAAGGAATACTAGAGACACATAAAACATTGATACTATTATTAAAAAAAAAATTGAAACAACATAAGTTCCAAGAAAAATTGAGTTTGAACTCCAAACTTGATGCCTTTTCTTTTACACTCTCAACAAAAGATAATTTAGTTGTTTTGTGAAAAATCAATCAGTAGTAATATTTAAACCAATAAATTTGAGTGGGGTCTGTAGCCTCCACCAATATTTTAAAACTCGGGTCCGATCAAATGGTTCAACCGATTTAATCGATAATCGAAAGTTAATTCCTCAACCCTAAAAAATTAGCTTTGTTCCAGACCAGTCGAATCCAAAAATATGATAATCGGGTGTCAATTCAATCCGATCAACCCTTAAAAATTAGCTTTTTCTTACTATTTCGAACCCAAAAAAACTGATAAAATTGAGGAATCAATGTATCGATTGAACCACTAATTCATTTATTAATATTTTTTTTACTTAGCTTCCAAGTTTAAACTTCAAAAAAAAAAAAAAGAGCTCTCATATCTATTTTTCTATTTTTCATTTTGAATCAATTAAAATAGACAAGAAATCGAAAATATTTATTGTACAGTAAGTTATAAAAATATATTAGAGCATCAGTAGAAAACTCATTCCTTCCCCAACTTCAAGTATTTTCATGTTTTTTTATATAAAAGTTTATATAGGGGAGAAAATTCATAAATATATTTTTTTTATAGGTGATTAGTGGTAAAATTATTATTTTTGATATGTTGATTATCATAGTTTGAACTATCGCTTTGATTATGTTATTATACTTTTAATTTTATTGCTATCATTCATTGTCCACTCAAGATGGTAGGAAAAAAAATTGGTGAGATAACATTTAGTTTATGGAAATAAACTTGAAAAAATGGATAATATTTTTTTTTAAATAGTTGATTACATACATAAAACTTCAATTAAATTATTAGTTCGCGATGACGTTATACCGATTGAACCAGTTGTTAAAAATGTTAGATCGATATAACCAGTAAAATTACCGATTCGATGTTCGATCCGGCCCCATTTATCCATCTCTAGATCCACCATGTTTATAGTATGACGAACCATGTACCTGAATTCTTTCTAGCAAAAAGGTCTACTTAATACTTCATCCCATTAATCTTTATTTTTTGGTACCGTTGATCAGTCAACTTGACTAAATTTTAAAAAATTATAATAAATAATTTAATAAATATATCTAACTTGTATATTTTTATTTAAAATGTTTAATACGCAAAAAAATGAGAATAATTTAACATGATAAGTCATTTAAAAAATTGAAAAGTTTAACCCAATAATTTAGCTAATAGAGTAAAAGTAATGGGACGGGAGAAGTATATTCTTTTTTTCTTTTTTTTTTATACAAGGGAGAAGTATATTCAATAGTGCTTCAATATGAATTAAATCCGAATAAGTTCAAGAAACCAAAAGGAAAAAAACAAAACCTGAACAATGACCCATCGTGTTCGTGGTCTTCCATTTCTCCTTGGGTCCCCACTTCTCCTTAGGTCGGCCAGGTAGTTAATTATCGATCTAACTCTTGCAGTGTCTTCGTACATGAATCCCCTATTTTAAGACGTCGCCACCGACAAAGTTTGGAGTTGGGTTAATTAGGTTTAGTGGATCCTAGGGTGCAGTCAATGATTAGGACTGTTAATCGGGTTTTGTGAGTCGAATTTTAAATAGCTCGAACTTAAATATTATCGGACTTTATAGTTATATATTCAAACTTGACTCACTAAATTTTATAATTTCTCATAAATTCTATAATTTCTCTTCGGGTTTGTTAATATAGGCAAAAAATAACTTGATATATAAAATATTTAGATCATCGAAACACGCGTGAATAGACTATTATCACTTAATACATGACTATATATTATTAAGTAATTATTATCTATCTCTACTATTATAAAAGCATGAATATTTTTTAACTTTTTTTACAGGCTAAAATGCCCTTATTCAATTTAAATTGTAAAGTGATATTTAATTCAATAATAAATATGTAAAAGTAATTGAAGAGGTATAATTAGACATGAAGTCTTATTATATTTCATTTATCTCCAATATATTACATCAATTTTTATAATTTTAATCTTCTTCTCCTGTAATAGATAAAAACGAACCATTAAAAATACTATTATTTTAATTGGCCCCTAAAATATATATAAAATGGTTATATTTTAGCATCAATATTTATTTAAATAAGAAAATACAATTTAGAGACTTAGTACAATATAAGACATAAACACTCTAAATATAAAAATTTAAAATGAAATTCGCTTAAAGATCATTATATTACAAAAAAAACAAAAAGATTGAATCACATCTTACTATGAAAGAATAAAAAATACATATGACTTAGCTAATTACGTAATTTTACTTTGGCTAGAATAGAAAAAATATTCAAAAATATCAAGACATGCATAACTTCAAATTTCATGAATATATTTTCGTGAAATAGGTGGAAAATGGTGAAAAATCGATGAAATTTTGTGAAATCGATAAAAAAAAATATGAAATCATTGAAAACATGTCAAATTGATGAAAATTCGGGTGAAATTGGTGAACATTGACGAAATTGGTGAAAATTTGGGTAAAATCGACAATAAAGTGTCCCTGAAATAAGTGAAAAATGGGTTAACTTGCTCAATTTTATGACATAATAAAATTAATTTTACACTAATTTGCAAAATATACCGATGAAATTATCTAGACACGTACATCGTACATGTACTTTCCTAGTTTAACTAAAAGATTGAGTTATTTGCCCACATTTTTTAAGATTAGTTTGATCTATTTGAACATGCAACAGAGTTTTAAAGTCTCAAGATTCTAATTTATTGACCTTTCATGTTAACTTTTGTCTTTTATTTTTTTAATCTTTGATTAAATTTTTTTCCTTTAGGTTTTGGCATTCCGTACTTAATTGATCTACTAATATATATGTGTTTTGACATTATAATTTTTTGTAAAGTTTATTTATTTTAAAATAAAAATAGTAATTAGTAACTATAACTACAATACAAGTAATTAATCATACTTTATTCGGGTTGAGCCGTCATAGGCCAAGCTCAGCTCATAAATTGACCGAGTTTAATATAATGGCTCAAATTCGACCCGGCTCACAATTAATCGTGTTCGAGTCAATTTTAATCGGGTCGAGCCATGGGGCCTCGGGTAGGCCCGACTCAATGGACAGTCCTATTAATGATTGACAAGTATCCCATAAGGAGAGAAAAACAAGATAAAAAAATAAATAAATAACATAAATTACACTTGTCAATTATCAAAGGAGTCTGGCATCCAACAAACCCTCACGATTTCACGAGTATGAGCCATTACCATTTCAACTAGTCTGAGTATATGCTTTGCGAAGTTCATGTTTCAACTTATATATACATACAAAATAAATTTGAAACCTATTAAACATAATTTGACACATCATTTTTTTTTCTATAACAGACACTTACATTTTTTCCTGCAAATTTTGACTTTTTTAAAACCTAAAACTAACTCAACATCCAAACTCGATTCATATAGGAATTCACAGAGTTCGTTGAAATCACCAAATTCAGTTTTTCGAAATCAAAATCAAGCGAAAACCTAACAAAAAAGCCCTAAGAATTTCTTCAACCGTTGACTTATTCATATGGATACTTATTATTTTAACTGAAATTGGTAATGAAATTTTGTTCATATGCTGTTCACTTTTCTTTGCCCTTTCATTACTAAAAGTGCACAACATAAACTTGAAAGCACACATCCTATATTTTAGTATTTAACCTTTTTTTTTTCCTTATCTCCTATCTCCTATCTCCTTGTATGTCTGGTTATGCTAAAGTTTTCAAAATCTTCGGAAAGAAACTTTTGGTATGAGTTTTACAAAACTAAAATTAATAATTTCAAAAAATATTGTGCATCACAGTTACGACTAGAAATCAAAATAAGTTACTCGACTCGAATTTATTTCATTAAAACTAATTTGATAATGATTGTTCCTACTAATTTTCATTTGATAATGTTTAAAATTCAACTCAATAAGCTAAAAATTGACAAAATATATATTAAAATATCAAATTATTTGATAAGCTCGGTTCGCTAAATAATTAAACTAAACTCAATCATAATTTGAAGCTCTACATAAAATTCAAATAAGGTGTCTATTGACACTACTCAACTCATTTTCACCCCTAATGACCATTCATAGTAAGTTAATTTAGGGATTAAAAAAACCGTGATATGCTTAATGAAATTTGTCTTCATGTTATATGAAATAGACACATAACCTCTACATTTTACCTCCTTCCTTAGAGGCGTTGTATACAAGCTCAAAATTGCAATTGATATTTTTTTTTAATATGAAAATAACAAATTTAACCCTATATTGACAAGATATAATTAATGTAAACTTTAACCTCCTTGTGATAATGCTATGGACTAATGGACATTTCCCATGAAATCGCAGAAACCAAGACGAATACATTGCTATTTTAGCTATTTTATTTATCATAGAGGTAAACTACATTTTAACATTAATCTTGTTATTACCTCAAATTTTATTTGTTTACAGATGTTCTCAATTAATCTTAATTTCACTTAAAACAATGCCTAAATATGAATCATAATTAGCAACATCATTATCCAGTAAGGCTCATGTTAAAAAGGGAAAAAAAATAAAGGAATAAATACTTTAATTATCCGTAAATATTAAATTCATTACAATTATCCTTTATAACATTTATTCCATGTATATTTCATATAAGGACAATTATAGAGGGGAAGTGTGTAAAGTGTAAACTCTAATAAGCTTTTAACCAACTTATCTATTTTTATAATTATCCAAAAATATTATCTATGTTTATCTCTCCATATCCATTAACCACTAAAACTAATTAAAATCCATTAATATGTATAACAAATTTTAGAAAAAGATAATTGTGATTTCATACACAAAAAAAGAAATCTAAGGGCTTGTTTGTTTGGTGTTTGGGAAAGTAGTTTGGGAGAATAATGGAGGTTTGTGAAATAATTTTGATTTGCGTAATGTTGTTTGTTTGAGTTTTGGGAGAGTGGTTTAAGAAATAAAGTAGGTGTAGGTTTTTTTGAAAAAATTAGGTTGTAGGTGTAAGATGTGTAAGACTTTATGTCAAATCATGTTTGTTGTGAGATAAATTGTGTAAGAGATATGTTACTTTATGTCAAATCAGAGTAGAATTTGTATATGTTTTGTTTAGATTTAATAAAATTGTTGTTTATTTGGATTTTGAGAGAGTAGTTTGAAAAAATTAATATGAAAAATTTATTTCAGAAAATAGAAAACATGTTTGTTTGGTATTTCCCAAACACAATTTTTTTTTAGGAAACGCCAAACAAACAGGCCCTAAGTCCTCCTGTACTTTTCCCTCTTGTCTTTAATCATAATCTTCTTGCTAAAATTTTCACGATTATATTCACTGTGCCTCACTTCAACTCTTTCTCCATTTACACCATTCATGCATTTATTTAAGCCTTAAAGAGTTGCTCACCCCACGATTTTTACTCTGTTTAATTCAGTTTTTGATACTACTTTTTATTCAACTCATTCTCGAAATTATTACTTCAGGGGTTTGTTAAGGTACCTATTCTCCATTTATAACTAAATGTACTGGTTAAATACAGTTCACTTTTGTTTCTGACTTGTGCCATTTCTATGTGCTTATGCGTGGACACGGTAAATCAAAGTTGATTTCTTTTATGTGTAGAGTGTAAAGAGCGTTACCTTAATTATTTTTGAAGTCATGTAAGTGTTGTTATGTCTTTGAATATAAGGAACCCCAGTTGATTTATGTATACTTGTTTGACTTCAAATTCTTGGAATTGAATACATTGGTTATGGAAAAAGCTGAGATCTTTGTGTAATAGAGCTGTTAATTGTCAAAGGGTAGCACGTGATTTGTTGCTTACTTAGAAATTGTTTTGTTGAGTTAATTGTGGGCAAAAATAACAAGTGGGCATGGTGCTTATCATCTTGGTTTATAATTGAATCTTAATTGTATTTCCATGAGGTGGTTTTAGATGCAAAAAATTTAAATCTTGGGAAAATTGTGAACTTCTCTTGGTAATCTATAAACTAGATAGTTTTTCTTAACTTGTATTGCTCTAATGAACATGAAAAGAAAAGTTAATGTGATTTTTTTTTTCTAAATGTTTTAGGTTCTGGCTTTCGTATTAGAAAGATCTGCACAAGTTCTGCAGAGTGACTTCTTGAATTGGGTTATGCAGAGAAGCCACTAGCAGTGTAAATATGGAGTATGATACTGTGTACAAAAAGGGGAATATCGGGCGCAGGTATATTTGTAATTTTAGGACATGTAAATGTAATTTCGGCAAATGGTTGCGGTATTTATTTCAAGAAACTATGTAATAACTTCTGGTTTTGCTTTCTTAGTGCGCTGGTTAAAAAACCGAATGGAACTATGAGAATATTTATTACCATTAGTGTTGGAATCATGGTTGGCTTGTTCATCGGAGTGTTGTTTCCATCTCTTCCGTTAACAAAGGTGCAAAAAACTAATAACATATGTGTTAGAAACATGTTTGCAGAACTAAAAATTTCATTCTTAATTTTGCAGTTAAATTTCACCTCCATTCATAAAAGTACTGCTGACGCTAATGGGAATCAAAATAAATTTAAGGTTCTTATTTTGTTGCTGTTACTCATTAGATAGTTGCTATTTAGACGGGAACAAAGATTTGTAAATTTTTTAATGTAATGTACTTGTCTCTTATGATTTGGTTCAGATTTGGGTCCCATCAAATCCGAAAGGTGCGGAAATGTTGCCACCGGGAATTGTTGCATCTGAATCAGACTTCTATCTTCGAAGATTGTGGGGTTTACCTAGTGAGGTGAGCACTTGGTATATATAAATGTTTCATAGAGAAAATATGTTATTATTTTATTCCAGAGATTATTTTTGTAATGACTGAAATTTCATGTCTTTTTATACATTTTCACTGATCAGGACTTGGCCAAAAAACCAAAATATCTGGTGACTTTTACTGTTGGTTATGCTCAAAGGAACAACATTGATGCTGCAGTGAAGAAGGTGGGTATGCTTTCAATGCTTCACCTTAGCCCCTTCTTATTGTCTCTCTTCTTAGTAATTTTTTGTTACAGTTTTCGGAGAATTTTACCATACTTTTATTCCATTATGACGGACGAACAACTGAATGGGATGATTTTGAATGGTCCAAACGAGCTATTCACGTGAGTGCTAGAAAACAGACAAAATGGTAAGACTATAATAACATTAAGGCTTTATGATCCTATTTAAGTCAATTTCCATGTACTATGCTAAGATTATAATATCGGAAAAGGTGGTATGCTAAACGGTTTCTACATCCGGACATTGTTGCCTCATATGACTACATATTTATTTGGGATGAAGACCTTGGAGTCGAACATTTTGATTCTGAAGAGTAAGTATTATTCACCGTTCCCTTATTATTTCGTACCACTATAGTAATCCAACTTAATTTTTATTTTTATTTTCCGACATCCAAATTTCAGATATATTAAACTCGTGAGGAAGTATGGTTTAGAAATTTCGCAGCCTGGCCTGGAACCTACTAGGAAGCCAGTGTGGCAAATGACGAAAAAACTCGAGGATCATGATGTTCACAAGTAAAAATCTATGCAAATTATCATATAATAAAATTCTTTGAGTGGTTATTGATGGACATATATTTTCTAAATATAGGGAAACAACAGAGAAACCAGGCTGGTGCCCCGACCCCCATTTGCCCCCTTGTGCAGCGTATGAACTACTTTCTCTACATTATTCAATTTGCGGAAAATTTTAACCAGACCTGACTTGTGTATATGCACATGCCTTGTGATTGGTTACTCTCCCATAGGATTATCCAATAATGGGGCAACTGTACTGTACTTGCCATATGAAAGTTTGGGATTTGGCGAAACTGCTCTGGGCTGAATTTACGCTTCATTTTAGTTGTTTTAAGTTTTTTATAATATTGATAGTCAAAATCTTACTATGTTTTCTTGAACACAGGTTTGTTGAAATCATGGCACCTGTATTTTCTCGAGACGCATGGCGCTGCGTTTGGCATATGATTCAGGTTTTTCTCATTTTAATATCATTCTTTCTTGGAGCATGAAATCTCAGTATTTCCTATGCTCTAAATAGAAATATGCAATTTGTAGAATGACTTGGTCCATGGTTGGGGCCTCGACTTCGCCCTCCAAAAATGTGCTGAGGTTAGTTGTGGTCTCTCTTTCTATGAAACTACTAAATATCAAACGTTGATGCATTTTGAATGTTGGTTGGTCTTTTAACTTGTGGAAAGTATTATGACTCGATTATAGCCTGCACATGAGAAAATTGGAGTAGTAGATGCTCAATGGATTGTTCATCAAACAGTTCCATCACTAGGAAATCAGGTAAAATATTTTATGAACAAAAACACGTGCCACATTTAAGATACATTCTTGTAACATGTTACCTGAACTAACTACTGTTTTCGTGATGATAGGGAAGCTCAGAGGACGGAAAAGCTCCATGGCAAGGGGTATGTTAGTGTAATCTTATTTCATAGTATGCATTCTTTCTAACCAGAAAACGTAGGAGAAACTGAAGAAGAATATTTTCATCTTGCATTACTCATACTAAATGTCTCTCTTCTGAAGTACTTATCTCGATTTGTTATGTTTTTACTGGTTTAGGTGAGACTGAGGTGTAGAAGAGAGTGGGAAATGTTCAAAGCTCGGATGAGTAATGCAGAAAAATCTTATTACAAGTCTGTTGGAATCGATCCTTCGAATTTCACAGGTCACACATAGATATCATGAGATAATTTCATGCAACCACCACCATTACAACGCCTAAATCTTTTGAGTTCATGTGTCGTTTGTACATACAATTTTTTTTAATAAACTATATATTTATTTCATGCAACAATAAGTTTTCAAATCTTTGGAGGGATCTTCAAATGTTGACAGACCAATAAAGGCAATATCACAAGTTGTTACTTTTCTGGATCAAGTTATTTCTTTTTTCTGTTTTACATCTTAGTAATCCAAAATGGAATTTTATGGTTACTGTCTCTGTAAATTGGGAGGACATATCTTTGACAAGATTTATTCAAGTTAAAAATACTTGCCACATTACAAGTGGCATTTACGCTTTGCCGTGTAATTGAAATCTTGCAACAGCATCCTTGAATTACATATTCTTTGGCAAAGTGTACGATATTGGGGTGCAAATGCCCCTTATATTGCCAAAAAAAATTTCCTTTGGAGGGTGCATAGTGCCAAGATCTCAATCTGATGGTGAAAAGTGCCAAAATTTCAATCCGAGGGTGAAAAGTGCCAAAATAATGTATTTTTAGGGCGCAAAAGTCAAATACTTTTTTTGTCCCTATGGTATTCAAGTGTTAGATCTGACTTAATCTCTTTCAAGGCGCATCGAACAAATTAGTGGTAACATCTCTCAATATGGATTTGAATCTGGTTCCTCATATTGTTAGGAATAGTCTCTTTCCACCCATTTCACATAAAGACCTTAAAAAAAAAAAGGTACATGTACCTGAAACCGACCATTTCCAACGTGCAAATGCAAGAGATCATTAATGGAACGGATCCTTTGCATTATTAAAGTTTGATTTGAATTTTATATCTTGTTTGGAATTGTATGTGAGCTTGATCTGAATATCAAACGCATCGAATGCAATTGAATTGAATCTCGAGTAACTTTATATTCAAATTCTTACATTTATTTTTGTCAATTTGTAGGATAACAAGTCGAACTTGAGCTTAAAAAATTATCAAATAAACAATATTATTTAAGCTTATTTGATATGTATAATAAATGAGATATTATCAAAAGAACTCGAATAAGTATCAAGCTAATATATACAACAAACTCAACTCAAACGAGATACATCAAACATCTTAACAGGTGGAAAAAGAACTACTTCAATATTTTGTGTATCACTTAGTGTCACATTCATAGATAAGTGACACATGGCAATTACATTTAACCGGGATCAAACAAGATTATTTCCATCACACTAACCTTTTCTACGTTCTCATTTGTATCCACTACCTTCCATATTCCCTTGAACCCCATATGCCACCATATCAAATATCATAATTCTGATGAGTTTCCATCGGAATTAACTTGGAAAACAACTAATTATTCACATCTAATTGATGTTTTGTTTGTCAGAATGAAAATGAAAAACAACCCATTGAAATTTGATTAATGTTCATCAGAATATATATGAAGAACGACAATATAAACTGTTAAACTGAAATTTCAATTTAAAAGCATTGGTCTTAAATTAGTTTTGTAAGTACTGTTCCCGTGTTCGATTCATGCCAAAACGGAATGAATCATTTTGATTCAATTAACTGAAATTTTTACAGGCATCCAAATTGGGAATTTTAATATGCAGTTTAAAAGGTTTATAGGTTTCAATTTTATCCATAAGTACTACTTATGCCAGAGATTTACAACTCGAAAACGGATCTATGCTGCTGTAAAAATCAGCACTACAGAGTTTTATCTAAATTAGTAGTATTTCTTAATCGATTATATCATTTTTGAAATAACACGATAACTATTAAGAATGGGACACAAAGTGGTACACCTATTTCTGATTGCATGTGAGGGAGTCTAGAACCTTCCAAAAGTTTTCTTCACTGAACCAGTACCGATAAAATGGCTGAAAAAAAGTAGTACTATCTATCTTATCAGTCTAAATGCAGTAACTTTGATTGATTAACTACACTCACTTCAATCATTAAATTTCACAGCGCTCTTAAATCAAGAACCTTCCACTGGATCCCACAGGCTACAAGTCACCCACGCCATTTAAACGCACAAAGATCATGGCTGAACGCGTGGCTTCTGCAGGAAAACTAACCTCTTTCCCAATTTCCCAAGTGAAAAAGACTAGCAATATTTAATCTTTAAACCAATCATAAACCATCACAAGAACCTTACACGTGTTGCCACGTTTCAACAGTACCAGTTGGCCCGTTCTTTACTTGTTTAGTACATGTACTACTACTTCCCTTTCCATATATATGTAGCTACAGAATCTAGTGAAGTACTCATCCATTTCAATTAAAGATTCATCGTTAAACTTGATTCTTGGAAAGTTGAATTTAATTTAATAGAAATATGGGTCTACCAAGTTTTCATAGTCCAGCTGAAGGTGTGCTACCACTGCTTGTAATGAATACAGTCATGTCTGTGGCTATAGTCATGAACTTGCTAAAATCAATGCTTCATGTGATGGGAGCTGTCGGCACGGATCGAGAAATCGAGGAAGAATGTCACGATGACGAATCGAGGGCGAGGAGGGTGTCTATCACGCGCTATGGTTCGCTATGTAGAAACAGGGGTGGCGGTGGCAGAGCAATGGAGTGTTGTGTTTGTTTGTGTAATTTTAAAGATAGTGAAGAAGTGAGTGAACTTTCTTGCAAGCATTTCTTTCATAAGGCTTGTTTGGCCAAGTGGTTTGATAACCAAAACATCACTTGTCCCCTTTGTCGTTCCATTGTTTAATTGGCCACAAATTGTGTCTGTTGTATGGATGACAAAAATACCCTTTTTTCGATACTTTTGGCACTGTTTAAGCTAAGGGCAGTTTGATTGTCATGCTTTAGTGTGCTTGCTTAGGTTTTATAACAATGTAGAGTAGATCAAACTATCATTAGAACTCAGACATGATTGATTATACTTTTACCTGTTGTGTTGTGTTGTATTGTGTATGAATTAGTTGCTAATGCAGATTCTGTAGTTATAATCTTTGCTTTAAACATATTTATTTGATGATACGAAAAGAGGAGTGCAATCTTATTAATTATATGGACAAATATATTAAGCTCAGATGCAGAGCAATGTAACAAGTAAAATGTGCAATAGCCATGTATACAAAACAATCACTGTACACATGGATGTTTGAATAAAAACTAACAAATAGAAGTAAATCAAGAATTAGGACATTATTTAGGCTATATGCATTGAGCTGTCCCCCGAAAAATGAAGATTTGAACAAGTAATTAAGTAACTCAGTAGGCATTATTAGACATCCATTTGCTCAACTCGAACTTCTGGTGCTTCAATCTGATGAACTTTTCAGCCTCTTCGTTAATGTTTTCCTCGTATATCGAGCCATATCCATCTTTTCGTGCATGCCAGTAGTGCTGCACGGTACTTTCCTTCTCGATCACACGGGGGCTAACTGCATCAACAACACGAGTTTTTTTACAAACACTTGGAACATTGCGTAGTGCGTGTGGCCTGTGCTCTAGTTCATAAATTTGATAGGCATCACAAGTCCCGTGTTGTTTTCCATGCTTGGAATTCCTTGTCTTCTCCATTTCTCAGATAACGAGGGATTTCTTTTGTGTGGTGTAAAATGAGCTGTTTGATAGAGATATGGTTGATGTTAGAACTTGTTATATAGAATTAGTTTAATTTCTTGGCTTAATGATAAGATAGAATCTGATGCCTTTTAATTTTCTGATCCAATTTTCAAATATGAGGACTGGACTTTTCTTGATTCCTGGGAGTATAATTTGGGGAGTTCCACGAATCGTGTGAACTTGATGTTTCACTTTAATTAGAAATAAGGACATTTTGATGCAATTAACTAATTTATCTCATACATGAGTTGCTTGATACGATGCAACATATCGACAAATTGTAAATGCGGAGTTGTAAATATTGAAGTTAAGATTGTGTTCAAAATTAGTTTTAATTTCAGAAGTCATCTATTTTCTATTGACCAATAACGTAGAAAGAATAATAAGACCGAGTTGGTGACATGGAATCTGAAGGAGAAAGTACACAAGATGAAATTTTACCTAAATCAATTCTTTGTGGAATAAGATTACATTTGTAATATATTTATGCATAAGCCAAGTTTGACACTACTCTGCATGCGGACAAAGGCCTAACATGTAACTAATTAACTATCCCCCTCCGAGTACGTACTCAAATCGACCAGGGCAGTGTAAGTCATCTCCAAATCTTTGATCTCATCATTTTCGTCGTAATTGATTATACAAATACATTATAGCCTTTGTTTTTCTGGGTCAACTTGCACGGGCAGCACAGCGTTGTCTGTAGCCGGAAGAAGAAGTTGTTCATGATTGCCTCCCCCCCTTGCCCATAGCAAGAGTTCATTTCTCGAGCATGGCCAAAACATAGTGCAAAGAAACAAGAAAAATAGAAAAGTAACAACTTCTTTAATGACTATAATTATCCACCAATAATCATACCCACCCACCATCCTGAAAATAAGCATAATAAGCATAACACCCACTTTCATGATCTAATCATACAACACTACTCCTACGTACACCACTTGCAGAAACTTTAATTTTCTCAACATTAATTTATTATCATATTCCAATTTCTTTAACTCCCATACCTGAGACCAAAGATCCATAAGAACAACTGAATAACTAATGGGACCAATCGCGATGAAGATGAAATCCCAATAATCGATAAATTGATCATATGCTCCTACATGGCAAAGTTTGCCTGGACCTTCATGTATTGCTACGTAAATCATATATGTAAGTAATTGAACCATCAAATGAAGTTTGAAACCAGCATAATCTATTTTGGGTAATTGGTCAATGAGAAGCAAACTCGTAGTTAGAAAAAAATAGTAATACATGTAAACAGAGAAAAAGAGGAACCATATCCAAGTGTTTGTAATGAGGTGTTGTGGAACCATACCACAAAGAGAATATAGAAATCTAAGGACCAAAATCATGCGCAGCCAGTCGTGAGTATCGTGAAGATCGTATATTGCGTTCCTATGATGAACAAATGCCCATACTACACAAAGAATGAAGTATGATATGCTGCAAAATAGCATCACTTTTGGAAAGAGGGTAAGATATTTTTGAAAATAATCACCATATTATTTGGATCCAAAGTTAATGTAATAATTAATAAGCACTGATGTTTTTTCCACGCAATTTTGGTAGAAAACATAATGAGGGCCGAGATCTTTGAATATCTCAAGTTTTGTGGTAATCACATTGGAACCAGGAGGACTATCGTTCAAGGTGACAAGTGAGGTCACATTTGGATTATCAATGATGCAAGATTGATCTTTTTCTGCATTGTGTATAACTTCGTAGGGCAATAACGAGGAAGTGAAGACACCAATTCGTGACAAGTTGATTTTAGGGGGATTATGATATAAATAATAGTCCGTGGGTTCAGTTTTGGGCGTGGTGAAAGAAATATAGACGAACCCTTCTCCTTCAAATGAGCCAAATGAAATTAATTTTTTGGCACCTAGACTATTAGCCAAGGATGTGGGGAGATTCAGGAAGAGCAATAGGCTCAAAATGGCAAAAAGAATAATAATCTGAAACGGGGTTTTCATCGTTAACTATATATGTTGAATTGACAAGAGATGGTCCCTCACATGTGCTAGCTAGAAATTTAAGAATTTTTTAGATATATATTTTGTTCTTAGGGGATATTCTTTATCTTGTGGTTTTAAAGTTATAAGGAATTATGATGGATGTAAGTGAACTGTTTTTGTTCCGAAAATTTTGTTTATTAACAGTAATACTATCCCGTTGCGATTGGATCTCCACCTATTTAGATTATGCATGAGAGTAATAATTAAACATGAGATCGATCCTTAATAATCTCATCTGCAAGAAAGTGTGACCAATTCAGCTTTGCGTAGGCGTGCTGGAAAAATAAGAAATGTTGCATAGAACAATGAAATAATAAAATTTATGAGGTTCTACCCAAAAAAAATCTTATTTGAGCTGAAGATATATAATAGGTTTTTTTTCTCTTAATTGAATCAAGATAAAACTTATCTGTGTATAAAACACGTACAAAACGTCTAATAAGAGATAGAGTCGAGACCTGGTTACATGTAACATATGGCCATCAAACAAAGAGCATTTCTCTTGTGCCGATTGTCACTCGGAAAATTACCAAATTAATCATCCGTTGCTAATATACACACTCTTCACTTTACCTCATGTAATATGCCTCACTTTGAATCCACCCCCCTGTGATATTCCTCATTGACATATTCATGTGATATTGCTAATAGAAACTACATAAGTTAAAGCATTTTTAAAAAAAAAAAATAAACTTCAATCTTTGTTTTAATTAAAGAGTGCAATTATCCTTTCCCTTTTTAGGCATTTGAAAGAAAATAGGCAATCTTATTATTTCGAAAAATGATATTAAGCTCAGATGCAGAGCAATGTAATGTGCAACAACAAATTAAACAATCACTATATAATACACATGGACTTTTGAATAAAACTAACAAATATGAGTAAATCAAGAACTGGGCACTATTTAGGCCATAAGCATTGAGCTGTCCCTCGAAATACGAAGAATAATTTGAACAAGTAATTAAGTAACTCAGTAGGCATTATTAGACATCCATTTGCTCAACTCGAACTTCTGGTGCTTCAATCTGATGAATTTCTCAGCCTCTTCGTTAATGTTTTCCTCATGTATCACGTGATTTCCATATTTTGGTGCGTGCCAGTAGTGTTGCACGGTTCTTACCTTCTCCATCTCACGGGGGCTAACTTCGTCAACAACACGAGTTCTTTCACAAACACTTGGAACGTTGTGTAGTGCGTGTGGCCTGTGCTCTAGTTCATAAATCTGATAGGCATCACAGATTCCATGTTGTTTTCCATGCTTGGAATTCCTTGTCTTCTCCATTTCTCGGATAACGAGGGATGCTATGTTTTTTTTTTCTGATGTATAATGAGCTGTTTGATATCGATATGGTTGATGTTAGAACTTGTTATATAGTAGTAGTTTAATTTATTTCTTGGCTTGAATGATAAGATAGAATCTGATGCCTTTTAATTTTTTGATACAATTTTCAAGTATGAGGACTGGACTTTTCTTGATTCCTAGAAGTATAATTTGGGGAGTTCCAAGAATCGTTTGAACTTGATGTTTCACTTTAATTTCAGAAGTTATCTATGGATATTGACCAATAACCAAGAAAGAATATTAAGACCGAGTCGCATGGAATTTGAACTTTGAAGGAAAAAGTGCACAAGGTGAACTTTTGCCTAAATCTGCCAATTCTTTGTGGACAAAAGACTACATCCGTACATGCAAAAGACAAGTTTGACACTACTCTGCGCACAAGCTCCGTCTACTTTAAACTCTACCATCAAACTTGACATTTCTTTTTCCTTTCTTTGCCAAACAATATATAGAAATTCCTTTTTCCTTTTACCATTGTTCTCATTTCCAAATACAAATTGAGGAGTACTTGTCAATGGCCTAATCACAAGAAAGAAAAAAAAAAAAAAAAAAGCCTTTTTTCTTGAATCTTAGCTCTTAACATTTAAATTCCATCAATTAAACTAGTATTTGAATAAGAAATTAAAGAATGTCTATGAATAGTTGAGAAGTTAGTAGTGCATCGAATATTTAGGAATTATTATTAACTTTTGATTGGACCAGTCAGTCTTGGAGTTTATATATCTAATAATTCTATCACTTGTGCATGTTGAATGATATCTTAATTAGCTAGAGTTTATGTTGTAAACTCCTAGTATTTGAAATAATACACAATATTTTTCCCTTTCTATTTGTGCATGCTTTATTATATTACAATCTCTATCTCTATCTCTATCTTTATCTTTATCATTATCATTATAAAATCATAAATATTTCTTAACATTTTTGTGTGGATCAAATTGACCTTATCTAACATTTTTGTGTGGATCAAATTGACCTTAACATTTAGCTTTATTCATTAATGTTTTATCCATTAAACAGATAAAAGCTAAATGAATTAAATTAGCTAAAGAAAGTGTTAAATCGATGAAAATAAATTAAACTGATGAATTAAATTGGTGAAACAAATGTTAATTTGCTCTATTTTATGATAATTTAAATTAACTAGACACGTCAACGTACGTGCACTTTCCTAGTATATATAAGTCTGCCCATGTGGAATAAGAATATAGATATGCATAATTTATCCAAATTGGACACTACTCTACAAGGTTTAAGCAGCCTTCCTAAAGTGTACATTTGTCATCAAATTAAAATTGACCACTTGTTTTCGTTTCTCTGCAGGCCAAGACGTATAAGCCAGAGGTGAAATTTGATGGTAGTTTGGATGCATTTTGATTTGCTTTCGATTTTTCAGATTCTAGTGGCCGGGATGGTTTCAAATTAGTCTCACGGAGTTTTTCTATGTAGTAGACTTTGCTTGATGTTATTGTGTACAAGGGCACTTGGCAACTGTTGATGCATGAATGGTACAAAATGACCAGAAAAAAAAGGAGAGGATACCAAAGGAAGATGCAGTTTCAAGAGTTATGTAATTCAGGGTGGAAAAAGTGACAGTGGTAATTACTATAAGAGCGGTTTTATATATATTTCTTGGTTTAAAACAAAAGAATATATTTCTCGAATATTTTGACATTTCAATATATAGGATGTTTCTCGAATATGTTGCAAGTTAGTCATTCCATCAAGACGATTATATTATGATAATACACACACATATTTCTTTCATTTAGTCATTGCTACTGCATCATTCACATTTTACAATCTATGTGCTTACAATACTTATTTATATAGGTTCTTAATTTTGCTCTAGGCGGACCTCTTTAAATATACTAATATGCATCCATTATTAATTAACTATCAGAGGTGAAGACCGAATCTTCAATCGCTGATGCCCTTAAAGTTCCAGACCGGTTTTTGCTCAGCGAAATGGGGACGGTGCCCAGCCATGGGCATATGAGGCCCATTGTGATGCCCATACCCCCCATTCATTCCACCACCGTGAGACATGCCACCCGAGTATTGATTAGCATGCATATTGAACTTGCTACCATGGCCAGATTCATAGGTATTGTTGTGCTTCTCTTTTTCGTAGTAGCCGCTGTCAGAATAATTGCCATTATAACCTTGCCCATGTCCATGCCCGACCCCGTGCCCGTATCCGTGTCCATTGCTAGGCTTCATTGTGTCAAAGTTCTGATTGTAGCCGCCATAACCTTGCGCGTTATGGTAGTTATGCTGTGGCAGGGGACCGCCGTTATTAGGCTTCATCATCTGCACAGTTGAGCCACTCCTGTAGCTACTATAGTCAACATCTGGCTTCGTCATCTGCACGGTTGAGCTACCATTGTAGCTACTATAGTCAGCATCGGGTTTCATCATCTGCACAGTTGAGCTACCCTTGTAACTACTATAGTCAGCATCGGGTTTCATCATCTGCACGGTTGAGCTACCCTTGTAGCTACTATAGTCTAGATCGGGTTTCATCATTTGCACGGTTGAGCTCCCCTTGTAGCTACTATAGTCAGCATCAGGTTTCATCATCTGCACGGTTGAGCTACCCTTGTAGCTACTATAATCGAGATCAGGCTTCATCATCTGCATGCTTGAGCCATTCTTGTAGCCATACTCTTCATCGGACGAGTAGGCATCTTCGACTTCCTGATAGTAGTGTTGTTTATGGCCACCATTATGATACAATTGCATTATTTGTTGAGGATTTTGTTTGTGTTAGTTTGCTGTGATTGGAGTTGGGATTGAGATTACTACTTATAGTTTCATATGAGGATACCAATTTGATCAGTGTGAATCTTATTCTCCTGTGGTGGAAAATGCATCAGATTTTATTCTGATGTGTTGTTCTGGGCCATCTTTTTGCATTGGCATTTATTCATTAGTGAATGGGGAAAAAAATTAGCTTTATTCTCCAAATGGTGGTGTTACTGGTGATTGGGTGGGTGGGTGGGTGGGTGGGTGGGGGGGGGGGTGTTGTTTTGAATATCAGAAAAAAAAAGCCTTGTTTAATACTACTAGGAAAGTGCACGTACGTTGTACGTGTCTAGTTAATTTTATGGGTGTCTTTTGTAAATAAGAGTAAAATTAATTTTTTATGTCATAAAATAAAGTAAATTAATCCGTTTTCACCTATTTTTAGTTTAATTAATTTTTCACCGGTTTAATCAATTTAATTTTTTCACTGTTGTATCCTTTTTGTTTATCCGTTATAACTTATTTTATCGTTTTTAAGATTTTGTCCCATTATTTTTTTAGTTTTAAACCATTTTTCTACCGGTTGTCAATTAAACTCTTTTGTTTTAACTGATTTTTCACATATTTTTATCATATACCCGTTTTCACCTATTTTGAACATTTTTTTTTACCGATTTCACATGTTCTTTTCACCAACCTGAATTTTCATCAATCTGAAATATTTTCACCGACTTTGTTCATTTTTCACCGATTTCACCTACTTTTCATTGATGTTGTCGTTTCACCGGTTTCATCATTTTTTTTTACGAATTTGATTCGAATTTTCATCGATTTCACATGTGCTTATCAATTTCGGGGGCACTTTTTTACCTGTTTAGCCCAAATTTTCACCAACTTCGCCAGTGTTCACCAATTGTGCTCGAATTTTCATC
Source organism: Penstemon barbatus (assembly GCA_003313485.2). NCBI lineage: Eukaryota > Viridiplantae > Streptophyta > Magnoliopsida > Lamiales > Plantaginaceae > Penstemon > Penstemon barbatus. The sequence continues at coordinate 12,732,268 of CM064883.1, read as the reverse complement.
GATTTCACATATTTTAAAGATTTCTTATTTTTTTATCTATTTCACCCTTTTTCACCAATTTCACACGTTTTTTCACGAAAAATATTACATGAAAATTCAAGTTTATGTATGTCTTGATATTACTGAATATTGTTTATATTTTCTTTTCTAGTCAAAGTAAAATTAAGTAATTAGCCATGCCATAAGTATTTTTTATTCTATCATAGTAAGATACGATTAAATTTTAATTTTGTTTTGTAACATCAAGATATTTAAGAAAATTTCATTTTAAATTTTTATAATTAGAATGTTTATGACTTATGTTGTACTAAAAGTTTAAATTAATATTTTCTTGTTTAAATAAATATTGATGCTATAATATAATAATGTTCATCTATTATTTAGGGACTATTTAAAATAATAGTGTATTTTTATGGTTTGTTTTTATCTATTACAAGAGAAGACTAAAATAACAAAAAATTATGTAAGAGAAAATTTATAAATTTTAGGATTTTATGTAGAAGATAAATACAATAAGATTTTGTGTCTAATTATACCTCTTCAATTACTTTATATATTTACCATTTAATTAAATAATAATTCAAAAAAGGGTATTTTAGTCAGCACAAAAAAATTAAGAAATATTCATACTTTAAAAAATATAGATTTGATTGGTCACGTCTAATGTTTTGGTTTTCATACTTATAGATTCCACCATCATGAATTAAAAATGTAAAATTTTACTTACTTCATCGAAACTATTGCCTAAAAATTGTAGAAAATGGAATATGATGGACAAATATAAACGATAAAAATTAGAACAAAAGAATAAACAAAAATGTAAGTAAAAAAGATATAAACTGGGACAAAGAAGAAGAAAACTCAATATTGAGAAATAGAAGAGAAGATAAAAATTGAAGGATGAATGGTTATGGTTTGATTTTTCTTATTAAATAGTATAAATTAATATGTTGTAGACCCAATTAGTTATCTGGTCAGTCCACCAACATCTCTCATGCATTTCTTTTTAAAATTATTTTTAATATAGTAAAAGATTTTAGTGGAACATAGATAGTTTTATTTTTATTTTTATTTAAATACATAATATATAAACAACATATTGTAATATATATCAGATACGGGTATGTAACGGATCGGATCAGCCTAGATCCATATTCGCTCCATATAATTCGGATTACGGATCTTCTTAATCGGATCATGTCCATCGGATCACTAATTGGACAATTATCCTAATAAATCAGACAGAATTCGGATCGAATCCGGATTGAAATCTACCCCATTGACAACCCTAGCTAAAGATTATGCTTGTTGTGTAGTGGTCACACTTTCTTGCAAATGAGATTATTAAGGATCAATATAATGTAATTAATTATTAATTACTCTCACCATCAAAATAGGTGGAGTTCAATCGCAACGGGATAGTATTAATTATAAACAAGAATCTCGGAATAAAAGCAGTTCACTTATGACATTATTCATCCACATCCATCATAATTCCTTACTTTTAAATCACCAGAATATCCCCAAAAACAAAACATATCTCAAAAAATATCAAATTTTAATTCATCATTTCTAGCAAACAACAAGTACATTGCACACCAGTTTTGTTATCAGGATCATTTGAACTATTTTTTTAAGTCACTCAACTCTAATTAATTCAACATAGTTAATGATGAAAACCCCGTTTCAGATTATTATTCTTTTTGCCATTTTGAGCCTATTGCTCTTCTTCCCCCACATCTTTGGCTGATAACATAACCGATAGCCTACATGACAAGTAAAATTATGTTTTGGGGTGTAAAGTGTCAAAGATCTAAAACTAAATTAACTATTTTGCCCTTGATTCCAGTGGTCATTTTTGCCTGAAAATAAAAAAAGATGCAAAGTTTTAATTAATTTTTTATATTTCGAGGATGTAAAGTGCTAAATCTAAGTTTCGAGATACAAGCTAGGTGCCAAAAACCCTCTCAAATTATTCATTGGTGGAATGACTTTTGAAAAATACAAGCAAATCGAGGATCAAAACCCTCGTGTGATTTATCTAAAACCCTCTCAAATTTTTCATATTTGATTTAAAAAGCACAAAGTTATATAAAGAGTTAAATGCAAAAATTCCCCTTGTACTTTATCTAACTAAAAATACCCTTGTGTGATTTTATTTAGCAAAAACCCAACTATGTTTTTTTTTATTAGCAAAAAAAATTCATTTAAAATTCCTTCATAAATTATAGGCAGATTTTTGTTAATTATTTAATCGAACACGGGGATTATTGTCAATTTTGGGGTTATTGATATTCTTTTAGATTAAGAGGGTTTTTTTATCCTTTCGTGGGGTATATTGTTATTTCGGCTTGAGAGATATTTTTTCGCTAACAAATAAAGAATTTTTTTCTTAATTTAAATTACACATGTGATTTTTGTTAGTTAAACAAAGTGAAGGGGTGTATTTGTATTTCACTCTTATATAAACACCACATAAGTAAAATATGTTTACACTAGCTAAAAGAAATTCATATTTACAAATTACAACTTCAGATAATATATGCTTTGTAAAAATAATTACAAGTCAATTATCATATGATTGTCATGAGCTGCACAAAAGTGGCGGTCAATGATTGGCTTCAGTCGAGGATATTTAGACATGCCAACCTTATATAGAAGAATCAAAGCCCACCATAACTTATCAAGGGAATCAGATTCTCAATTCATTTTGACAATTTCCATTATTTTTCTCACATTAGGCCGAAAACAAAAAAAAATTACATCTCAAGACCAAACACAATTATATTATTTCAAGCAACTACAAGAACATGAAATTTCAAGTTATTCATTCATGAGTCCAGGTGGAAGAAGTTTTTTGGATTTCCTCTCAGTCGTGATCTCATGCTAACGCATATTTATATGTAATTAGGGGTGTTCGTGGTGTGGTCTACTACGATTTTATAAATGTCCAAATCCAACCTAATATATGCGTATTTTTAATACTCTAATTCAAACTCAACCCAACAAATCTTGAGATTACACTATTCGATTCATTTAGGTTAGGACGAGTTGGACGGTTTCAACATTCTCTACTTGAATGTATTTTTATTATTTGATAATTAAATGTAAATGCGCTAATTAATTACTAAATTTTATTTTTATTAATTTCCGATACTTTCATAAGAAATTATAATGGAGACAATGCTAAATAGGATTTCAATACATAATTTATTAAAAATGAAAAAGAATCCCCCCACACTGATCAATTAACAAGTTTTCATTACAAATCAGCTTAAAATAAAAGTCTAATTTATAGCTAATTTTGAAAACTAGTCCCACTTGACATGGAGAACATCGACTTGTGTTTAAAAAGATAAATTATTTTGCAATAAACACAAGAAAAAAATACCTTGATCATTGAACATGATAAAATCCCCCCCCCCCTTTTTTTTTGGGTGTTGTTTCATTACTTTTTGTTCTTTTGCATAATGTTTTTTGACATTTTCTAATCTAGCTTTGGCTTTTTTTGTTTTTTTTTTTTGGCACTCGGAATAGGAGGGTTACATAAGGCATTTATATTTTTTTAGTATAGTTGAGATTTGGGTTGTGCAACGAGACTAATTTATTAAAGTATATACTTAAATTTTATTTTTCATTTTTTTTAATTTTAGGGTAAACATCACTTTTGGTCCCTCTTATCATTAACTTTTTACAGAGTGGTCCCTCTCATGTTTTTTTCCCACTTTAGTCCCTGCTATGAATTATTTGTTTCACTTTAGTCCTTTTCAAGTGGTCCAAGACGATTCCGATAACATGTGATATGCTCATGAAGGCAATTTTGTCATTTCAAGTAAACTAACATGAATATTTTCGTCTTTCTAATTATTTAAAAAAAAAACTAAATTTCCAAACTAGGCTTTCATTCCAATCGAACTTAATCGTACATTTCGTTCCAAACTAAAGTTTTTTCCTAAAATCTTTTTCAAACACCAAAATTGCTCACCAATTAAACAATATCTCAAATAGTCTCAATAGTGAACGGACGAAAATGCCCTAAAAAATATTCATATGCATGTCACGTGTTATCGGAACCACCTGATAAGGACTGAAGTGAAACACATAATTCATAGTAGGGACTAAAGTGAACAAATAATTCATAGTAGGGACTAGAGTGGGAAAAAAAAACATAAAAGGGACCACTCTGTAAAAAGTTAATGATAAGAGGGACCAAAAGTGGTATTTACCCTTAATTTTAGTACTAAATTATATAATAAAATAAAATACAAAATAAAAATCATAATTTATATATTGTGCAGTCGAATGTTGTTATGCGGCCTAAAAAATTATAAAATTAAATGTGATTACAACTTACAATCTTTTTGTTAAGAAGCCCAAGATCAACTCATCAAACTTTCAATCCATAAATTACGATCGATTTGAGTTGAGTCGATCGATTGGAATAGTATAGTGATTTCGTTAAACACCCCTATTTGCAGTAACCCATTTTCTTCGTTTGTTTTCCTTTATTCTCTTTTTGCTTTTTTAGGGTCTAATCTACTTGCTCCATTATTTTGGTTCTTTAATTTCATCTGATGTAGTTGTAATAGTTTTTCCCTTTAGTTATGTTATGAAAGTTCAATTAGAAAGAAAAAAAACATCCAGTTACACTTGTTCCGATTGCAACCAATCCGAGCACGGAAAATAAACTCTAAATAAAAACTATGTACAAAAATCACTCTAAAAATCCAAGATTGTCTCCAAATATCCAAAACATTTACTCCATAAAAGAATAATATAAATATCCCAGACACATAGCGTTGTTATAAAAGCAACATAGCGCCAGTCATCATCAATGGTCAATCGAAAACCCTTTGAGCCAAATCCGAACCTCAACCTATACAAAAGGTATGTATATAGACTCCATTTAAATCAGCCTCTCTCTCTTAAGCAATTTCCAGGTAATAGAAACTTGAATTCATCAGCATTTTCAAGAAGATATGCAGGAAGATGAACGGCTGAGAATGAATGTGGAATAGGTCCCATTTTCCCGATAATTTCTTTAAAAGTGTACTCCTCCGGTAGCATATCGAACAAATCAGCACCTTTACATATTACTCTTTGGACCCTTTTCGGATTAAGAAAATGAGAAAATCTCACACGATCAACGTGACTATAAGCTTTCATTTTGAATATAAATTCACTTATACGTCTAAAGCAAAAGCTACAATGCCACCCTGCATCAGCCAATATTACGTCAGACTGCCTATAGTGAGCATATTTCGTTTTCCCAGATTGATAAGTGTGGATAGAAGCTCTCCAACTATTATTATCGACAAAAAACTCGAACGAGTAAAGATAGTTTTTCAAACGAAGATGAAGAACCGGAGGTATCCCATCACACCATCTTAAAAGATTAATGGTATGTCTACTCGGTATTTCATCAACATCCGACATAATTAATAAATCATCATCTTGGATCCCAGCTTGCTTTAGAAGATAATCTAAAGCAAGTCTTTGGTAAGCTTCCTCAATAAACGGGTTTTCTCCTTTCCTAAATCTACCCGGAGCTTGTCCATAGTTCAGTCTTGGCTCGATAAATTTGAACTGATCTCTAGCTCCGGAAAACACGAAAGGCTTTGGTAAGCCAGAGAAAGTTGAATTTGACTCGAGCAAGACAAATTCTGTGACATAAGGGTGAAGTTCTTTCCATCTTACTTTTAGGATGTCGAGCTCATTGCTGAATAATACTGCATCAAAAACACGCCTAGGATACTCGCGTATTTCCCAACCGTGAAGTTTACAGAGATTGTCCATGGATACGTTTTCATGGTAGTAGTGAGGTATTTCATGGAAGGGCTTTGGTGGAGATTCCCACAAGGGCCGTAAAAAGTATGTTATCTTCTGGCCATGAACGTATATAAAGAAGAAGCATATTGGAACTAACATGATAACAAAGAGACAGGTTTTCATGTCTAGCCCCCGTAGAATACATTTTAATCTTGACATGCTCAAGGTCCTTTCCGAGTCCTGTAAATTAAGAATATCACACAAATTACTAAATGCATGAATTTACTTGAAAGAACCTAAAACAATATAATCACAGTTACTAGAGAAGAATCCATTTGTTAATTTCTTAATGAACACTACCCAATACCTTGAATAACAGAAAAATTCAACCAAGCTTAAGAACTACAAAATTATCAAGTCTAAAGCAAAAAAGCAGAGAATTGATTGAGAATAATAAATATATCTATACTCTAACCATATCCAAATGAAGCAATAAACAGAAAAGGTAAATGACCTAGAAAGAAAATTTTGGAAAAATCACAGGATCTGGAATCTTATCTATTGGTTTCTTCCAACAACAACAAAACAATAAACAGTGGAAATTGTGGTATCCTAAACACAATAGAAAAAAAAAAACACCCAAATAACATTCCACAATACCCTAACCAAAATTAATATTCCAATTTTTCCTCCAACCAAATTAAAATTTTGAAATTTCAATTTTATGAATTTACCCAAAATCCAAAAGCAACCCAGAAGCCTGAATCCCCATCAGGGCATCCATAAAAAGCAAAAATTAAGAATCAAACTTCGCAAAAACTCACCTTTTCATGTACATACATACATTAATTACAAATAAATAACAAAAAAGTAAAATATAAATTACCTCATCACGGGCATCGCCACATATATCATCAGACTTTTTCGAACAATAATGAGATCCCCCTTCTGCCATCGTATTTACCTTTTCCCAAACTTTTGATACACTACACATACCCTTTGCTCTCTTCTGTAACTACGTAATCCCAAGATCAACAAAATTCAACCTAGGGTCAAAAATAGGGCTTAGAATAGAAAAGAGAGAAAGAGAAGAGGTGCAAATAACCCTAATGTTTTTTTGACCCAGATAAATCAATTCTTGTATTTTAACAAAAATAAATAAAGGGTATGAGAGAAAATAAAAATGAAAATAAAAAAGAATGGTTCGTAAGCCAGAAAGCTATTTGAGTATGTGTTTGAGACTCCCTGTGAATGGGTGGCAGATGTAAGGATTATAAGGAAGCCGTTTCTCTTGTTTTCTTTTCTACCCAATTTCAATTTATAAAATTATTTGAACGTTTGAGAATGATTTACCAAAAGTGCCCATTGATAATGTGATATTAGGAAATTAAGATATGGGTATTTATGTCTTTACGTTTTATGCTATTTGGGAGATGTTGGGCTTGGTCCCTATAACGCGTCCAATTGACTGGCTCAAGGAGACTTATGCGCGTGCAGGATGTGTTCTTTTAAATTTTCTTCTTTGGGTTGCAAAAGAGAAAACATATATATACTCTTCTGATAACTCCGAAATTTTATCAAAAACGTATTCTGGAATAGACAATTTGTACATGATATTTTGACTGGTTGGAAAATGATAAATAAAGAATCTAAATTATCATTAAGGATTTTAAAAGGACATTTGATTTATGTACTTTGTAGTATGAGTCATTCTTGGATTTTCAATTGAGAGTTTGGATTTATATAGGTCGAATTACACAAGGTGTGCTTTGGAATAATTTGGATGGACAAGAATAAACTTTGGACAACATGCTCAAAGTTGTATGATTTAGACGTGTATGCATACGAAATTTAATTCTAGACGTGGATCAACAAAATATACATATTCTGTCAAAAATATCGAAATGTTCGTTTTTGAATTAATGGAATAGAATAAGGTGTAGCTTTAAAAATTTTTGTTTACCGTAAGACCTTTTTTATTTTATTTAATAACTTAATTCACAATTAATTTTCTTGTTTCCCATTTTTTTTCTTTTTCTTTTTGAAATATTTAGCTAACCTTAGTAGAAATAAAATTTTAATTCATGATTTTAGGCTAACATTATGTGATTCTTGCATAATTTAGTGTTAATGTCAGATAGTTCCTCCTATTACATATTCTTCGTTTATTTTGTTCGTAAACCTTTATTTACCCCCGTCCGTTACATTTTTCATCCAAAGACAATTGATGTGTAAGAATCTGTCACAATTTTGCTTTCATTTATGCTTTTTTATTTCACTCTTTATAAAAGTAAACTCATTTTATTTCCCTTTTCTATTTTACAACCAACGTTCTTATGGATTTGATACCCTCCCTCAAATTTTGGAACCATACATTTCTTAAGTTTTCTCTATTTTTGTTCATTTTTAATTTCACCTTTTTTTTCACAAATATGATATAACTCTATTTATGGTGTTTATCTGAACATTATGATTATATTGTATGATTAATTGAATCTTTAGCTAGCTCGTTCGCTGTTTCGGATCTCTGGACTGTTCTTTCAACTTTTTTCCTTCTGTCATTAATTTGGAAAAGATTTTTTTTATTAGAAAAAGAATAACAATGAAATTGAGGAAGAGAACAATATATATATCAAAATTCTAATAAATGGGAGGTGTAAGGACCAGTGGCGGAGCCAGAAATTTTTTTCACCGGGGTCCATAACTGAACTATACTTAATAATTAAAATATAAATAAAATAAATTACTCAAAATTTTTTTTTTCTACAACAACAATTAATTCAACCTCATATTCACACAAAATAAATTTTATAAGACCCTAATTGATCTTGATAATACAATCGTAACGAAATATTAAATTATAAAAATCAACCACCATAAATAAAATCACATTTGAAAGTAAGTTGGAGCACTATATTTGTTTTTAATTCCCCTTTTGTAGAGAAAACTAAATCAATATGTTTGTTGAATAAAAAAAAAATTATGTGTAAGCTCAATTTAGTAGAGATGAGAAAGATATTGGTATATGAAATTAAATATTTAAAAAGTGTCTTCCTTGCCAAAATATATTGTTTATCTTTTTATAAATCAAATTATAAAATAAAAAAGAATATATATATATATATATATATATATATATATATAAAGAGTTTGAATAGAATTAGTTCACTTTATTACCATGACTATTAAATTCATGACACGGTAATAATATATATGGACCCCTTTCTTATAAGATTTTAATTTTTATTAGAGGGATCCATTAGAAGAAAATGATAAATTATACTTCAAAGTGGTATATATTCTTTAATAAAACATAATATTATGCATATTATATATATAAAGATAAAAACTTGAGGGGGGTCCATGCACCCCCCCTAGTTACCATGTGGCTCCGCCACTGGTAAGGACATTGATCCACTCCTGGCATGTCAACATTGTTGGACTTTTAATCCACTAGTCCAACATGCTCAAGTTCATATTGACAAAAAGGAGTGAGTCAAATTTTTATTAATCAATCAAGCATTTCACCCACAATCAATGTAGGTGTTACAATCTCCCCAACTCAAATATTCAACATCCTCGTCGAGTCCAGACCAATAGCTTAAGACCGCCTCCGTGGATAACACCACAGAGTAGGCTCTGATCCCATTTGTAAAGACCTTAATCCACTTCAACATTATTGAACTCTTAATCTATTAGCCCAAAATGCTTAAGCCCATGTTCACAAGTAAGATTGAATCAAGTCTTCACTAACCAATCAAACAAGTTATCAATAATCAATATGGGATTGAGATGTTCACAAAATATCTGAAATTAATCCGTTAATTTTCTGTAAGGTACTATATACACACACAATTGTGAGTGAATAGGCATGCATTAGGCAAGTATAACATAAATGCAAAACTCAAAGATAATAATATACTTATTTTGAGGTGAAATTTGGTCGTGTTGGTAATGTAAATATGAAGATATTTAATGTGCAAAAGGAAATAGGTTAATAATTGATGGGTTGACAAACGTATATTTAGTTATGTAGAATCCCCAACACAAAAGTGCTCATTTACATGTGTAATATACTTGGATTATGGATTATTGTTGATTTAAATCATAATTAGTAATTGCCATATATGGACATTAAAAGCCCTTTTCGCAATTTTCATTCAAATAAAAGAATCATTTAAATCCGTATTTCATTCTTTACCTAGTTCAACTGATACGATCTCAAGGTAACCCCAATTAATCCTTACGAACTGTAAGAAGAATTAAGCGTAAAATAATATTTGCATAATGAATCCTAAAACAGAGTCCAGCAACTAATATAGGAAAACTAATCTTGAACTAGAGTTCTAAACTAACTAAACTACTAGAATAGATAAAATAGTAAATACCAACTAATTAAACAGTAAGTAAATAACAAACTAAAGACTTGAATCAGCCCATGTAGCGTGGATTTGGTCTCGGTGCACGGGTGCTGCGCCGGACCGTAACATTCCCCTCCTCTTCAAACCGAACCTTGTCCTCAAGGTTCATTTCTGGAAACCTCTTCCTAAGCATCCCAACTGATTCCCAAGTAGCCTCCTCTTCCGGTAATGCTTTCCATTGCACTAATACTTCCCTGACCCGTCCTCCATTCCCTGCTACTGTCCTTGCCTCTAAAATTTTCTCCGGTTCAATCATTGGTTGTCCTTCAGCATCATAGGGAGGTAACGTAGAAGTTGCTGTCCCTCGGTTCCCAAGTTTTCTACGCAGCAGCGACACGTGAAAAACTGGATGAATCTTAGACGTCTCCGGTAACTCTAACCGGTAGGCTACTTGTCCCACCTTCGCACTCACCTGAAACGGCCCATAGAAACGACTAGCAAGCTTCTGATAAACCCTTTTAAACACTGATTTCTGTCGATAAGGTTGGAGTCGTAGGTACACCCAATCGCCGACCTCAAAACTCTCCTCCCTTCGGTGCTTATCCGCCACCTGTTTCATTCTATTTCTAGCGGCGGCCAAATTATGCTTGAGTTCACCCCAAATTTCATCTCTAGACCGAAGCATTCGATCTACCTCTTGCATTGCTGCCGTTCCAGGTATATAATGGATAAGAGTGGGTGGCGGTCGCCCATATACTGCTTCAAATGGCGACATACCAATCGATTGGTGGAATGATGAGTTATACCAAAACTCAGCCCAAGCCAGAAATTCCTCCCAATATCGCGGTTTAAGGCACACAAAACAGCGTAGGTACTGCTCTAAGCTTCGATTTACTACCTCCGTTTGTCCATCGGTCTCGGGGTGATAGGCTGAACTTGTCTTCAATTCTGTCCCCTGTAACCGAAATAACTCTCTCCAAAAATTACTCAAGAACACACGGTCTCGGTCTGATACAATTGACTCTGGTAATCCGTGCAATTTTACCACTCCCCGTACAAAGACACTAGCAACATCCTTTGCCGAAAAAGGGTGTGTAAGAGTTAAGAAGTGAGCATATTTTGACAATCGATCCACTACCACCAAGATCGTATCCTTACCACGGGACTTTGGTAACCCTTCGATGAAGTCCATACTAATATCTGACCATATAACACTCGGCATGGGCAGCGGCTCTAGCAGCCCCGCAGGCTTACGGTGGTCAGATTTATTCCTTTGACAAACATCGCATTCTTGAATAAATTTCCGAACATCGTTCCTTAGCCCCGGCCATGTGAATATTTGTGAAATCCTCTTCCATGTCCTTAGCATACTTGAATAACCAGCTGAAGGGGAACAATGAAATTCGTGTAGTAATTTTTCCCTCAGTGGAATCACTTCCGGAACCATTGCCTTTCCTTTATACCACACGCACCCATTTTTCAAAGTGTGTCCCTCCAACCCGAGAGGGTCCTCTTCCAATTTCAGACGTATTTCCATAAGATATGGGTCCCCCGTTGTGGCGCGAGCTAGCTCCTCCCACGTAGGGACTGTGACTGCTGTAAGTTCCTTTTCTGTCGGCTCGCGTCGTGATAAGGCATCGGCTGCACTATTTTCTTTCCCCGGCTTGTAAACTATCTCATAATCAAATCCTAGAAGTTTAGCTATCCATTTCTGTTGTTCCGGGGTAGTAATCCGTTGCTCCAGCAAGCAACGTAAACTCTTATGATCTGTGCAAATTCTGAATTTCCTCCCGAGCAAATATGGTCGCCAACTCCGTACCGCTTCGAGTATAGCTAACATCTCCTTCTCATAAGTAGACCAAGCTTTCTTTTTATCACTGATTCCCTTACTAATGTAGGCTATCGGTCGGCCCTTCTGGCTCAATACTGCCCCAATGCCGTCCCCTGAGGCATCCGTCTCAATAACGAAGTCCTCTTCGAAATTTGGAAGTGCCAACACCGGGGTGCTTGTCATAGCTCGTTTCAATGCTTCGAACGCAGCTTGTGCTGCCTCATCCCACTCAAACTTTCCCTTTTTTAATAATCTCGTTAAGGGCTTCGCTATCGCTCCGTAGTCCCGTACAAATTTGCGGTAATATCCCGTTAGCCCCAAAAATCCTCGCAATGTACGTACTGTAGACGGCTGCGGCCATTCCACCATTGCCTGAATTTTCTGTTGGTCAACCCGAACTCCCTCATGCGATATCCAATGGCCCAGATACTCCACTTGGGTCTGCCCAAAACAACACTTACTCGGCTTGACATAAAAGTGCTCATTTCTTAGTATTTGCATTGTGATCCGTAGATGCTCCAAGTGTTCCTCCCAAATGTTGATGTAAATCAGTATATCGTCAAAAAAAACCAAGAGAAATCGGCGTAAGTGGGGACGGAAAATCTCATTCATCGCTGCCTGGAACGTCGACGGAGCGTTGCAGAGGCCGAATGGCATTACTAGGTACTCGTAATGACCATTATGGGCTCGAAAGGCAGTTTTATGAATATCATTCGGGTGTACCCGAATCTGATGGTACCCTGCTCTCAAGTCCAATTTACTAAAAAATTTCGCGCCATGTAACTCATCTAACATGTCGTCTACTGTAGGAATAGGAAAGCGATCTTTAATAGTTGCTTCATTCAAACTCCGATAATCAGTGCAAAAACGCCAAGAACCATCCTTCTTTCTTACTAACAAGACTGGAGACGAAAATGGGCTGTTACTATGCCTAATTAATCCTGACTTAAGCAACTCGTCGACCTGTTTTTCAATCTCATTTTTCTGATAATGCGCGTATCGATATGGAGCAACATTCACAACTTTCGATTCATCTAGTAAAGGGATTCGGTGATCGAATGATCTCGAAGGAGGTAGTGTGCGCGGTTCAGCCAAGACGTCCACGAACTCCGTTAATATCTTTTCAATATCGTCTCTTGTGTCGTTCGATTGTCTCTGCTCCAAACAATTTCCTGAACCTGCTGCCAAGATAAATAACTCACCCCCTTCTTCCCAATCTGCTAAAATCGAACCCAAATCTGATGGTTCAATCTCCATTCTGCCCTTACCACGTAATTCGTAGTCTTTCCCTCCCTGTTTGAATTTCATAGTCATCGCACGATAGTCGGTTAATACCGGTCCAAGATTCTCTAACCATGGCATGCCCAGCACCACGTCTAACCCCACAATCGGCAAAGAAAACAATGTAGTCGTGAACTCGTACCCCTGCAGTGTCATCTGAATTAGCTCATATTTTTCTCTACATTCCAACCTTTCCCCGTTAGCCACCCTTACGTTGAATGGTTTGATTCGTGTAATTGGCATCTGTAACCGTTGAGCTAATATCGGATTAATGAAATTAAGACTGGACCCACTGTCGATAAGCATCTCGACTGGTGAGTTCCGAAGCATCCCCGTTATTCGCATTGTTGTAGCTCATGTTTCTCCTCCCAATGCATTGAGGGACACTCGTGCTTCCTCGAAGTCATTATTTATTTCGTTAATCTCTTCCTCTATCTCGATCAAGAGCGCTTGTGCTCGCTTACATTGATGACCCCTGACATATTTTTCGTCACAATTAAAACATAGATTTTTCTCCCGCCTTTGCTGCATCTCGTCCCACGTCATCTTACGTGGTTCCCCGTTCCCCACAGCGCGGCTGGTCATCCCAGTATTTGCGATCGGCTGAATCGCTCGAGATGTCGAGCGCCCCATCATCGCACTTCTCTTACCCGATAACAATTGTTCATCCTTTCGTTTGGCGAGTTCAATTGCGGACTGAAGATCCGGTGGTTTGAACAGCCTAACGTCCCCAGCAATTTCCTCCTTAAGGCCTGCCATAAATGCACCCAACAACGCCCCTTCCGACCACTCCGGCAAACAGTTCATTAGTCGTTCGAATTCTCCCAAAAACTCTCGAAATCCTCCTTTTTGTCTCAGCCTGCATAGCGATTCATTCGGATCTTCGTAATCCCCATGCCCAAAACGAATCAATAGGCCTTTCTCAAATATGGTCCACGAAATTCGTTGATGGCGATTTGCCCGTTCGAACCATTGCCACCACTGGTTCGCTTCTCCTTCCAAATTATACGAGGCCAACGTAACTTTTTTCGATCCATGGATATCATTCACCACAAAAAATTGTTTCGCGCGATTCAGCCAAACCCTAGGTTATTCCCCCGCGAACTTCGGAAAATCCATTCGGATCTGGTTATTCCTCCTCTCACGATCATTGTGTCCTTGTCTTGACGCACGACTTTTGACAGATGCGTTAGAAGCGTCAGATTTTCTGTCGTCATCCGATTCGGATGATGCGTTAGAGTGCACCGGTGAGCGGTTGTGCCGTCTCCCCCAAGGGTTTCGGTTGTCGTGTCGTTCAGTCCCTCTGTCCATCAGTTGTTGGATGGAAACCCTCATCTCTTCCATCGAGTTTTCCAGACCCTCCAACCGTTCTCTATTAGATGCCACCATGATTCAAGCGAAGCGTTGATACAATCGCAGCCTGGCTCTGGATACCACTTGATACGATCTCAAGGTAACCCCAATTAATCCTTACGAACTGTAAGAAGAATTAAGCGTAAAATAATATTTGCATAATGAATCCTAAAACAGAGTCCAACAACTAATATAGGAAAACTAATCTTGAACTAGAGTTCTAAACTAACTAAACTACTAGAATAGATAAAATAGTAAATACCAACTAATTAAACAGTAAGTAAATAACAAACTAAAGACTTGAATCAGCCCATGTAGCGTGGATTTGGTCTCGGTGCACGGGTGCTGCGCCGGACCGTAACATCAACAAAATTTACTAGCTCGGTTCCAAAATTAGATTGTTATTAAAATGAATGTAAACATATTATAATAACTTTAAAATTATTCAAGTCGATCGGTTGACCGTAACAAAAATAAAAGATAATTGATTGGAGAAAATAAATTAGTAAAATCGAAAATAATAAGTTGTTGGATGTTTCTTATCAACAACTTATCATCACATTTATTTTTGGATGTCTTTTTTTGTATCAAATACATTATACCGACATATGTTTGGTCTAGTACAAGTGACTGGTTCTCACAATGTAAGGAACTCAAGTTCGAATTCTATTTGAGAGATCGAGATTCTAACGTTGTGGGACACATCTTAAAATTAATTAAGACTAAGACTTGAATATTCTTGAAAAGTCAATTTTTTTTTAATCAAATACCCTGTCAATAATTTGCTCGGTATTGGCAACGAGACAATAAATTTCCTTAATTTGGAATACGAAATTTGGTTCTTACTTAATATACACATTTCTTTCAAATTTACAGATACAATGACTAACGTAAACTAATTAAACGGATACCAATTTTTTTGTGGTAATTCTAAAAAACGTGAGGGTTGTTGCATCTGCTTTTGTCACTTGGTCGGAGCTGGCTCATTTGTTTACATCTTCAACATTTTAAAATAACAAGGAAATCCGATAATTGATAGTGAAAGGAAATGATTTTAATTATATAAAAAAAGATTTTAACCTAATATTCCATAATGACATAAATAGTTCAAACTAACCGCCACAAAAAAAATTCGGTAATATTATTTCGTAATTAACAATGTAAGTGTTGATAATTTCATGGATTGAGACTTATGTGTCGACTGAAAATATCAGAAAGTTTATAACATAAATGTTTGACTGACCGAAAAATACAAATGAAACAAAATTTTAATTATCTTTTCTATTATTAGTAACTAGAAGTGTATAAATGTTAGATAATTAATATGCAAATGGTATGACCACTAGCTACTTTGAAGAGTCCAAATTGACTGACTTGAAAAATAAAATATCACCCTCCTCATTCAATGGGCAGCACATGGTCTAATCATTGACTTTTAATGGACTAATTCTTCACAATTATTATGCTTAATCTATAAAAATAATCATTTTAAATGCTAATGGACAGGAATATTCTCCGGACATATTCAATTGCCTGCGGAAACCTATCTACTTATCAAATACTTACCTCTCCTCTCCTCATGCTATTCCTATTAGTAGTACATATATTTTCGTAAGAGAGTTTTCTTATTACTATATCTGGGTTGTGGTTGTTAAAAATCAAAACGATAGATAGTCTTTATTTAATTATTAATTAATTATTTCTTAAAGTTTAGTGGTTATATAAGTACAAATGCAAATTTCAAATTTCAAAGCCACATAGACATAAGTTGAAAAAGTCTATCAAATATCAGGGAAATTCAAAATGTACGTTCCATCGAGGCATGAGTGTAAAATATGTACGACGCCCTTCAATTCAGATATAATTTAATTTGCCAAATTCTGGAGATGTTGCACACAGGGGCGGATCATTTCTATTTTGTTAAATTAATAATAAAAAAATGAATGTTTGATATAAATATTTTAATAGATAATATATGTTTTTATTTTAGATGTGAAAATCATAAATAAGAAAACTTAAAAATGAATAATAATAATAAATATACAAGAAAATTAAGTTAAATATATAATATTTATTCATATTAACTAAATTATCTGAATTTTATTTAATCATATCTAACACTCCAATAAACAACTCAAATTTTAACTTTGTTTAATGTAGATAAAAATTATTATTTAATAAAAGATGAACATTTAATTTGGAGGTTGAGGAATAGTGTTTTGAATTAAGTTTTTGGGTGGGAGATAGATATGGAAAAGTACCTCTAAATTTGGAATCCAATTTAAATTAAAGTTTTTATAAGGGATGATCTAAATATGTTTAAAGTAGTCGAATTACTCCAAAATCATAAAAAAAAATCTGCAGACCTTGACTAGGGGTCTCCTAAAAAGAAAATGATAATTTAAGAATGGAGGTCAATTCTGCAATTAACCTTAACGGCCACGTCAGCAGTTAACGGCCAATTTTAACGGAAGTACCAAATGTGATTCAATTTCTTAAATTGCGGTACCAAATTGATCAACCTCATTTTCTGTAGTACCACAAGTTGGAATCACTATATTGTTTGGTACCACAAATGCAATTCTCTCGGTTGAAAACACAATTCTAGAGGAACACAAATTGAAGAATGAGCAAAATTCCAATTCCGCTTCGAGAAGTTCACCAAATTCAAGGGTTTTTATATTGCGTTTTTCCAAGATCGAATCAAATTCTAATGTCTGGTTTGAGATTAAGTTGCTAAGCTCTTAAAATAATGCTAGCTATTAAATATCAACGATGCTTCGAAGAAGATTAAGATCAAAGACATCGAAAAGATAAAGATGGATCGGAGCTCAAATTGTTCGTCACAATTGATTAAGCACTGTGCCCTTAATGTAACGTTGTACCAATATTAAACTACTTTACAGAGGATCAAAGCGTTGTTTTCAAGTCCAAATTTATAGAATCCGAAGTTTTCATCTTTAAAGATTAAAATACATGGTTCATAGACATTTTACACATTTTACTTTATATTTTTTAGTTTTAATTTTTACAATTATTTGTTGTCTAATAAATTTCAAAACTCTCACTAACCAATGCTAATAAGGTTAAATTATTTCAAAAATAAAAATAAAACAAATTTGAATATATATATATATATATATATATATATATATATATCATTTGAAGAAGTCATTTGTGCATTATCAATCATGTAGCATCTAAATGTATAAAAAAACCCATATTTAAAGCCATGCCACGATGTCATCAAAATAGAAATAAGTATCCTGTAATATTAAGTCAATATCCGAACAGCCATTTAAATATGAGCCACTGAGTTAAAATTCATCAGTTGATTCAACTGGCCTGGCTTGGCCTGGCCTGGCCTCTCTTCATTTCTTTCGGTCGGTCAACCTTTTTATCGTACTAAGTCTATGAAGCCGAAAAATAGTAATTATTCTACTAGCAAGTTCCATAAAATAAATTTACTACAAGAATACGAGAAATAGACACCCATGAGCCTTTGAGCTAGAGAACAAATCTCTTCTTTTTCAAAAACTCAAAATCATCAATAACTGAAAATAGTAAAGATTACAATTCCATTTATAAGACTATAATCCTAGATAACTCAAAGGAAATAAAACTCTTAAGGAAACTGAATAATTAACTCCAAGACTCCTATAAAGATTAAATTACCAAAAATAAGGAAATTAAATAATTAAAATTCTGAAAAACTAATAAAATATAGATGGTCTTAAATGATCCTGCATCAGTCTATTTATGCCATGTCATTAATTATAAAAACTCAGTTTGGCATATCAATTATATATGTATGTCCATGTCCATAGGGTTGTTGATTGATATTCTTTGGAAAAATGCCAAATACATATATAGCCATCATCATGAGGCCATTTGGAATATAAATAGTGTGTAGAGGAGTCGTTTTGAATCAAAGAAAACATTACTCAAGTCTTACTTGATTTTCTTTCTGAATTTGAAACTGACTTAGATTGATTTAACTTGTCATTATCGAGCTTGCGTCTTGTTCTTATTGAACGTGACACCGGTCCAATTTACGTAGCTTAATATTTTTCTTTCTTTTCCAGAATATAGACTATATATTTAATAAATTCAAGAATAAGTGTCAGCAATTTCAAGTGTTGTTTAATTCATTCCGGCAAGGACTAGCAATATTTACATGCTAACAAGTTAATTTGAACCTCAAGGTGTTTTATTAGTACAAGTTTACATACAATACAAGAAGGTGCTTTGTTAGTACAAAAATTTAAGGTTTAGAAAAATGAAGTTAACTATATATGAAACTTTTAGATCTTATCAATCAAGTAAGTAAATGGACGCAGATACATGTTCATCATTTTCTAATTATCCAATTCATATTTACAAAAAATATTGAGAAACTTCACTATACAGTATTGAATATGAGAAATTTCTTTTCCCCTGTTATCCAATAGCATAATAGCTATGAAATTCGTCACACCATGAAATAGTCCAACTCCCTGATTTCCCTGGAAGTATTGATCGAATCATTCGAACAATGGCATCACTATCATGCACTCTAATTAAGTGCCTATAACATTATATTGTAGTTGCATATATACAAACCTGAAGTCCTCTTCAATTCTTAATTGCTGGAAATTAAAGACTCAGTTGTAGTTTTACAAAGTACAACTATTGCCTTTCCCTTTAATTTGTTGTCTGAGGATCTCGGTACGTACTATTGAAACTATTGCATCCGAACTTCTATCTCACCCTTCAAAGGTTGGTGAACTTATCAAAATTCATTGCCATTTCAGAGCTATTCCTGATTTTTGAGGCTTGAACATGATGATCTATATAATAAATCTATTGACATTTACCTAAAGGTTAGGCAAGCAAACTATACAAAACGTATATTGTATTGCTTAATGCGCATAGGCCTAAAGTCACCAAACGCGAACTAATCATTATACGTACCCTGAAAATGAAGCTAGATCGAGAAAGACAATGAATTAGATACTAATCTCACAGATGGGACTGAAAAATCCATCTTTGAAAGTCAAGCCACATATATATATAGTATGATTCCCAAAACAGGCTGTTCAGCAAGTTGTAGCATATCAACGATCGAACTGCAAAGTTATAAGATGGTTATCTATTGTAAGGTATCCTTACCGGTAACACGGCCTTACATATCAAACTTATAACACATGAAAATTGCTAATCAATAACAATAAAATTATGAGAATACAAGAAGAAAAACTAAAAGTTGAACACTGATAGATAAGACCAAAAGCAAAAACATATTAAAAAAAAAAAAAAAAAAAAGCATGCTTGCTTAGCATCTACAGAAATTATGTTTAATTATTTCTTATAATTACTAATCTCATTTCAGATTCTGCAATTTGAATTATTCATCCCATTTATATACTAATTATCACAAATCATGCATTGAAAGATCACATAACATATATATATATATATGTCACATCTGAACTCATTAATTAATTATTGTGAGTAGATTGTGAGCCGCCGATGCTTTTTGTGCGTTGGAGGCTGGGGTCGCGGTGCATTCTGCAACGGAAGGAGCCGGCATGTGTGGTAGGGGAGCAGAGGCAGCTGTTCTTTGTGACACTCCCTTGCCTACTAAGCCCTCCTGCACCATGTGTAGGGGATATGACTTGTGCTTCTTGCATCGGAATTTGCACCTTCATGTCCTTGCTCATTTCTGCTTCTTGTTCCATATATTCCTAAAACAATTTGACAATTAAGTTATGTAAGTAAAAAGTATTTGGAAATTCAAGAACTAATTAGAAGTTGAATAATAATTCCTTATGGCTTGTACCTTTTGGAAGGATAGATGGTTGTGATGGGGCTACGTACGTTAAGAGATAGATAATATAATTGAGTATAATAAAAAAAAAAAAAAAAAAAAAGATGGATATTGGAAAGAGGAGTGGGGAGGAAAGGGATGTGGATTGTGTATGGTGGAGTGTGAGTCGACTTGCTTTAAGATAAGAAAGGTGATGGGCAATGATCAAATGGGATGCATTAGCTTTAGTGTGTAAAGTATTATATATGTGTCATGCTTGTTTTGTATATGCTATATTGACCAAGCTCAAATCTTGTTCAAATTTGGTTTGATCAAGCTCGTTAAATCATAAGGCAAGAGTGTTGTACTTGGTTTGTGATTGTTTACTCTCTTACGAGTTACATTCAATCACAAAATAAGTGTATTGTGCTTGTCATTTGAATGCTTTGGGTTTGGGATATAATTTCCCTTTGTGAACTTCTTGTTTATCATAGTTGATTGCGATTGCCGGCTGGAATAAAACAAACTCCAAAATTGGGACGTCCTTGAACATATTTGTGTTCCACTTACTATCCTATCCTATCTAGTCAATGAAGGCATATCTAGCTCATTGGTAAGGTCGATATCCCAAAATTAAGAGGTAATAAATTCAACTTACATTAATGTAGATTTTTCCTCTAATTTAAAATTAATGGTTGGTGATTGTTTTCTTTGTAATTTAGTTATAAATCAACATATTTCTGAAAAAATAAAAAGAATATGAGGGCATCTACATTTAACAACTAAGTAATAGGGGGCAATAAAATGTAAAGTTGTCAATCAGGCTTTAAGAACTGAGGTTTGGTTTGCTCAAATTCAAATAAAAATTGATTTGAACTCATTTAATATTTTGCTTCGGTCGATTTAAACTTGACTCAAGCATATTTTTCAAAGAGTAAATCGCCCTTTTAGTCCTTCTTACGGATTAATTTTTGTACTTTCGTCCCTCTTAAATTTTTTGTAGCAGATTGGTCCCTCTTAAATTTTTTAGAGCAAATTCGTCCTCTTAAATACAAAGTACTTCACTTAAATTCAAAATACTAAAGTGGACAAAAGTTGATGTATTTTATAAGAGAGACTAATGTGTTACACAATATTGATAAGAGGAACGAATTTGTTACAAAAAATTTAAGAGGAAAGAATGTGTTATAAGAGGGACGAATGTGATACACATTGATAAGATGGACCAATCTGCTACAAAAAATTTAAGAGGAACGAAAATGCAAAATTTGACCCAGAAGGAGTACCAAAAATGCTATTCACTCTTTTTCAAATTTCTAATTATATTTTACTAGCTCACATTAGGCTATCATTAAAAAAATACTAAAACTTAGATTAAGACACTAATCTTAATCTAAAGTCTTTGTAACTTTCCTCGTCAATCCCTTTCTATCACGGTTCTGATAATCAAGAAATCATCACTTTATGCAATGCTTCAACTACTCTAGTAAATATAAATAAAAAAAGAATCAACATGAATCCCATTTCGATTTTTTGCTGTTTCTTTGTTTTTATTTTTCGACGTGACAATAGAAATAACTACGATTTGATAAAAGCTTCAATCATTAACACATATTAAAGCCCAAAATCTTTTGAGGTAAAGACATACGGCCCATATATTGTTGGCCCAATTATAACCAACATATATATTTAGAAGATGCTCAATTGTGTGGTTTCAACTTTGGGCCACTGATCCATTAATACTTTCAATTGTGTTAAGAACTGCGTGTTTCATTTTTTATGTTGAGATTGTGTTCGACCATTATATATTTGATTTACCAACACGTGATTGGTCTAGTGGAAGGAACTAGTCACTATAAAGTAGCGGACTCAGGTTCGAATCCATGTTGGGAGAGGTTCCCACTTTATGTGTCTGACGCGCCTCGAAAGGGATTAAACCCTTGGAAAACAAAAAAAAAAATTTATTATATATTTGATTTGATTTACGTTGAAGAAGTCAATTTTGATTATTAGATTGATATTCTCTCACATATACTCTCTAATAATATTTTAGTTAATCAAACAGAAATTAAATAAGTTAAAATTATCGAACAAATTTTATTCGGGACTACGTTTTTTTATACAGCTCAAACAATATCGTTAATCAAATGTCTGAACACAAGTACCATTGATGTTGAACTTTAAAAACAACTATTAATCTAGTATTCATTGAGAAATAACGCTTGGTTCTTGAATCCGAGTGAAAAATTACAAAAAAATGAAAATAAATAAAAACTAAAACATATGGTCCTATTAATTGGTGCAAGAACTAAAGCTACTAAACTGATAGAACTAATAGATTTGGGCCACCCTTTTGGGTCCCGGCTTCACCCAAATTTTCAAATTCATATTACCTTCTGACTTCATTGTGTAGACTAGAGATTTTAATTTTGGACACTTATTGTCTTTATTGGAACAATAAATGTTGATACAATAATAATATATTCATGCAATTCTACTTCAAAAGCATAGGCAGGACACCAAAAAATTGAAAAAATAAATAAATTATTTGCCTTGAAAGACCACACGGTTTTGCACAATAATTTTCTCTCTTTTGAAATTAGTCAAAAATTTAAATTTGCAGATACATGCCGAATTATTAAAAAAAAAGAAGAAGAAAGAAAAGAAAAGAACAAGATACATGTCATTGTGCTGTAATCTGTAATATATATTATCCTTCATAATGCTGATTATTATAAGAAAAATTAATGTCATTGTGTGGTAATATATATTATCCTTTAATTAATTAACTAATTAAGGGTTAATTAACCTACGTACAATGATTACGAGTATTCACAAAATACTACAAGAAACATGAATTTCCACAACGGTCATATAACGATTTTTAGGGGTGGTTTCTCTAGGCGTAGCAAAAGTATCCTTCACGACGTGAGGCCATGTATGGTGGATTTTTTCACTTTGACAATGATCCGTGGTGGATGTTTTCACCAAAGCTTCCGTTACGAATTGTGAGAAATATTCATCACGAATTTTCTAGACTGAAGTCAAAATATTTATATCCAAGACTACCTTAAAATCTCCTCAAATTTTACATCCTACCTAAAATCTAGTCGAAACTACTAAAGTCAATATATATTGATCAGGGTTAAATTAAGGTGCATCTTCCATTATACTATATAATTAATGACGACAAAAAAGCATTTGATTATGCGAATCTTAAAGTAAATGAGATGTAATTATTGATTACTATTCAATAGAAAATTTATGTAATTTCACCTTACCTCGAGAAAGATTTACATATTTAACCATTTAATTAATTAGTCTAATTAATTTTCTTTTGCTTAAATATAATATGAATCACACATCAACAACCAAGAGAAAGACAAACCCTATAGATCTCCCCGAATCCCACCATACCTAATTAAGATCCAATAATATTCCAATATAATTATGAAATGCCTTCACGATGATTAAATTCAAGCATTAAAAGCAATAGATGAACACATAGTATGTACCACCCCAAATTTAAAATTGAATTAGAACTAGGACACAACCACATGCCTATTCCATTACTCAACATATTAAATTATAACAACTCCATAAGATTGATCGATACATTATATTGAAACGTGTTTTTATAAAAGCCAAAAATGTATAAACACATAAATTCTCTTGCTTGCATGCAATGATATAATTGTGACAGTTTTTCACAAACATGATCAGACGAGCATTCATGACGTTGTTGGAGAGTAAATCAAATTGCTTACGTTGTGGACAATAAAATATCGTCATACTTTGCATCATGCATATTTATATATATATGCATGCCCATGCATTTATGTAACTACCTCAATGTTGTTTTTAATTTTGGCTGGCCAATGTTGTTTAATTGGACAGTTGTGGAATTAAGTAAAGATGCTAACATGTATGTTTTAAGATGATGGGTTTATGCAGAATAAATCTCATGATCACGTTTAAGAAATATGCCATTTGATTATTTTAAGTTTATGTGGGGATTTTTTGCCATTTGATTATTTTAAGTTTATTTGGGGAATTTTTTTATCTTACTTATTAGGCCATCCCAACAGATGGTGTATATGGTAAAATATATCGTATATATAAATTTGTTGGCAAAAACCATCTCCAACAGACAATATCACTACAAAATAAATTAATTTTAGTGATAAAATTTTATGTGACAATGTTAAGGTTGTAACTTCTTATATATATTAAGTGACAAGAACTCAAATATTGTCACTAAAATTATTTTCATAAATATACTAGTAAAAAAAATTGTCACTATTGACATTTAGCGATACCACAAAAGTGATAACAAAAAAGTTGTTACTAAACCATAGTGACAGTAAATATTGTCACTAAAAGGGTGTCGCTAATTGTCAATATTGACAACTTAAGTGACCATATATTTGTCATTAATAGCTATCGGTGAAAACTTAAAAACATATTTTGTCACTATTGCACTTGTCACCATTATTATTATAACAAAATTAATATTTTTTATCACTTAATGCTTATAAAAAGTGACAACTTTCACATTATCACTTGATTTTTTATCACTTCAGTTCAATTTTTTTGTAGTGTATATAACTTAATTAAAGAAATTGAATAAATATAAATTTGACGTCTCAAATTTGAGAGTCAAGCTCATATTGTAGAAATTACTCTATGTTGGGCGCGCATGCAGTGTACTCTCGGTGGAGGAAATACAAAAACCTTGTAAAAATTAATTTGAAGAAGTGTTTGAAAATAAATCAAAAGATGTTCAAATATAAAAGATATTGAATTGAAGTTGTGAGTTAAAATATAAAAGATAATGTTTGAGGGAAGTGGTGTCTTAAAAGTGATGCGTTAAAATATTAAAAATGTGTTTTGAATGAGCAGTAACAAGTTGATATGATAAATTTTCAAATAAAAAAGCACTTGTTGCTTTAGATCTTGGAGATAGCCTTGGAGGGCCGATTTAACCTTCTTAAAGGTGTAGCTGAACTAAAAAATTATTCCTATATCAAAAGAAAATTGTACAATGTTTATAAATTAATTTATCTTTCCATTTAATATAATAATATTGATTAAATCCTAATATTCTATTTTGTATAATTATTTTATATAAATAATCAGCTCATTCAATTTTTCTTGTGACAAAATAGATTGTAAATTTTATGGAATTCTTAAATATGGTTTTCACAAAAAACCTCATTTTTCGTAAATAATAGTCATACATATGTGACGATTACGTTAGTAGCTTGAGTGTTACTATTAAATTGTGCTCAATCAATAGCTAAAATGTATGGTTTAAATTTTTAACAATAGTATAATTATTACAGTTCAAAATGACTCATAACTCTCACAAATGTGAGTATTTTATCTAGTTTTATACTATAGTATTTCTCTAGTTTAATACTAGTAATTAGTTTATTTTGTTGTCATTGTAAAGTTTCAATTCGATATAATATTTGATGTAATAATATATTCATCATCTAAAAAAAATAATGTCATTAGAAATTACACTAAAATGCTTAAAAACTAAATTTTAGGGTCCAGGGCCTAAGTAACCTATAAGGTTAGCCAACCCTGATATTAGCATTATTTTAATTTAGAAGAAATTAAAGTGGATTACATATGACATCTGCTAAGAAATTAAATAAGAAGCCCTTAGGGCATATCTCCAACTGGTTGACCAACAATTAATTAGGCTTGCTTCAGCGGCAAGGGTGGGGGTTCGAATTCCATTCGAAACTTGGATGGATGGAAGCATTTAAGGGCATCTCTAATGACTAGTGGGGAGATGTCCTAGAGGGTATATGGAGGGAAGGAGGGAAAAAAATTCATCTCTAATGACTAGGGGGAGAGAGAGAGTACACGGACTAGAGGGACCTTGGAGGGAGGAAGAGGGGGATCTTCTCCCATCCAAGCCCCTTCCTCACATGCTTTTTTTTTTTTTTTTTTGTGTGTGATTTTGTTTTGTTTTATTTGGTTCTTTATTTTTATTTTTATTTCAAAATAAAAAATTCCTAAAATTTGTATATTATTTGGAGATAATTATTTTTAATTATAAAAATATAAATTTCATTTCATTAAATTAACACTATTGTTTTAATAATTTTGGAGTTGTATTTATCACCCAAAAATAATTTTTTTTAAAAATTTAAAATAATACAATACAATCATGAAATCATGTTCGACTAAAATATAGACGAATATGGCGGAGATGATGAATTTTCTTATATGAATTAATTTAATATTTGATGTAATTTTTTATTTTCTAAGTTCCTTAATGTACTTTTGATTTTAAATTAATGTTAAATTTAAATTTATTTTTGGTGTAGTAGTAATAATAATAATAATAATGGAGAAGGATAAAATTTATTATTAAATGGGTTTGATAGAATAAGTCATTAGAGATGACTAAAAAACTAGAGAGAGGGGGGGGGGGGGGAGAGGGAGAGGGTATTTCCTCTCGGAGTCATTAGAGATGCTCTAAGGGTCATTTGTGGTGAAGACTCTTTTGTGCGCAGAGTGTACAACAGTATGGTAGGATCCTGAGGCTTGGTGGAGGCACATTCTGCGATTTACATCCTTCAGGGTTCTAGGACAAGGGTTCTGAGGGTCCATGATTAGTCTAGTATAAGCTTGGACACCTGGGTTATTAAAAAAAAAAAAAATTAAATAAGAAGCAGCGTAATTAATTAGAAGTGAAATTAAGGAGTAAAAAATAAAGCCGTTAAGAAACTGAAGTGTAAATAATCGAAACATTATGGAGTAAAACATATTACTATAACAAATGAAATATTAGGAATTGAATAAAATATAATTTTAGTTGACAATTGTTAATTATAACTCTTAGCATAAAATTTAAATAGATCGACATGTGGTAGATAATAATGATATAAAAAAGATGAGGTGTAACAAACAGGTGGTAAATTACAAAAAGGCCTCCTTAACAAGGGATAAATTAAGAATTTCCCTGAAATAAGGAATTGGGTTTTATATAGACGAATAAACAAGAATCATTTCTAAATAACTGATAATCATCGACATTCCACCTTTTTTTTTGCCTGCATGTATAGAAAGAACAGTGGCCGCCTCTTAAATTCTAATTAAAGAACACACTTTGGCTGAATGCGATGCCAAGGAAAATTTTGCAAGTCTATAGAGAAAATTGAGAGACCCGTGAGGTAAAATAAACAGTTAATGTCATGGTACAAAAAATAAATAATACTCCAGTAATATCATCTACTTGATTTATTAAATAGGTATCCTATGGTTCTCAAGCCAGGTCCCTAATTAATGCGTTTTAATTCTAATTATTATCCATATTAGTCAAATATATTCACGTGCATATTTCACATTAAATTAACTAAGACCCTATTTGAAAGGGTCTAGGGTTTTGCCCGGTTTCACACATCTCGATTTAAGTAAAGGAAATAGTTTTAATGGTTTCAGTGAAATCTTTGAAATCCCATTCGGTAAGAGTTTTGGATGTTAGGTTTTGCTATTTTAAAAAAGTTGAAAACTCTTGTTCCATTAAAATCTCATTTGCATTAGGTTTGGATGTTGGGAAATCAATATTTTTTTTTTTTTGTAGAGTTTTGGGGAAAAAATAGGTTATATGTGTCAAATAAAGCTTTTAAGAGCCTATTTGGAAGAGTTTTTATTCGGTTTCGTAGGTCTCGGTTTCAAAAAAATGATTTTGGATAATTTCGGTGAAATCTTATTAGGTTAGGTTAATTTTGGATGTTGGATTTTGTGGTTTTGAATAAAG
Source organism: Penstemon barbatus (assembly GCA_003313485.2). Lineage (NCBI taxonomy): Eukaryota > Viridiplantae > Streptophyta > Magnoliopsida > Lamiales > Plantaginaceae > Penstemon > Penstemon barbatus. The sequence goes on along the minus strand of CM064883.1, from coordinate 12,704,102 downwards.
TCGTAACCTCCACTTAGATTGAGTTTGGGGTTTAGAGGAAAAAATAGGTGGTATGTGTCAAATCGATATCTTTTTAATAGAGTTTAAGGGGAAAAAATAGATGGTATAAGTCAAATCAATGTTTTATAAGTTTTAAGAGTTTGAATATGAATATCTGAATAGGTTTGTGATGAGTTCTATCAAATTCTATTTAATTTAAAAGAGTTCTGATTCAGCTTCATGAGACTGGGTCAGAACCCAGCCAAATAGACCATAATATTTCAAGAATTTGAGTGTGAACTTTACTTTTTCTAATCAATCAATAATACGTATTTCATTTAAACTAATGGTAGAGTCCATGGGTGATGGGGTTAATTCTACTCTATTCAACAACCTCTATTAGAATTAAGTTACTCACATAATAAGTATAATAAACCACAACAATTAAGTTATTTGAGGAGAATATTTTAAAAGAGTGATCAATCAAAATTTATATTTAGATATAATAAATTAATAATTCTAGTGGTATGTAGAATTAGTTCTGGACGGATGTGATATTCACATTCGCTCAATCGCTCATATAGAATTCACATGGAGTATGCTATTTTTGAAATTTTGGTTCGAATGATTTCATCTAAATAATTAAAATACACATTGGATTGAGTTCATATGTGGAGTTTTGTATGTTTTAAAAATTTAAGATATAATTTGGACTGAGTTTGAATATTAAAATTTGAAGGGCAAGTGAGTGGTAAGGTTTATATCAATAATTTATTTAAAAAAATTTGTATCTCATAAGTGTCAAATAAATGACTTCAATTTATAAACTCAGGATTTATTAATGTTAAAACCTGATATTCGCAAATTAATCCAACCACTAAGATTGTTTGAATCGGTATTATTCCAATTTCGTGGAAAATTCAGTTTCACAAAGTGGTACAACAACAATCCATATTGAACCATAAGTATTAATTAATCACGGACATTACATTAACTAGTTACTATTAGTATACGGATCTTTTTTTATAACAATTACAATTGTAATTAAGTAGCTAGGGCATCCCACCAAGTCCATTTTTCCGACTTACCCTTTCAACCACGAAAGTGTTAGTATTAATTAAGATACTTAAACTAAATAATTAAGATGGTCCAGCCCTCTTTATTGTCGTTAATTATTAAAAAGGTAGAAATTAAACTGTCCCTCTTCCAATCTCCATCTACATTCTTCGAGTCATTTTCTCTCTGGCCGGGTCTGATATTTATTAAACATTAAAGATCGGAATGTCATTTCCTAAAAAGATTTATGACAACATTTATCAATGCCTGGCAGAAAGGCATACATATGATAAGCATGAGATAATATTTTGATGTTTATTATAACATTCTTTGTGGGGAAATTGTAGTATTTATAAAATTGTATTCTTAGTCGTATTCTTTTTTATTGAAAATTCAGACGATAAACTCCTATGGAACCAAAATTAAGTGCTAAATATATAGAGACTATTATATGGGAGCAATTAAAATACAAGATATTCTAAAAGTAGGACCATAAGTGTAAATTTGTAGAGTTTGAGATCATGAAAACTAGTGCAAATTTTACTTCCTCTTTTTTTTTTTATAATTTGTTGCTTTGGTGTGAAAAATTGTTTACTTGTATTCGTCGTTTTAAGAGTTAAATGTAAAATTAATTTTTTTTTTCTATCGATTTTATCCTTCTTGTTAATGTTAGTAATTAATGCTGCGATTATTTGATTAAATGAGTATTTTGGAATTTTTTCTTAACAAAGTGACAATTTATTCTTCCAAAAACGACAACTAGAAAAAACAAAGATAGTAATAAAATTGGAATAAAAAGTGCAACTTTGTAGAATACGAGACCAGAATTTGTTATTGATAATCCAGTCATGTGGTACTAAAAATACAATTTCGTCTTCTTTTTATAGACCTGACACATCATACGTAATTAATTTATATATATGCTAATTTGTTATATTATCTAAGGACTAATTTATTCGTCAAATTTTTGAATTAACTCTGGTCTATAGACTCTATACTCGAGCAAGTCAAATATGAAGGAAATATTATCTTTATATATATACGTATTCAAAATTCTCAATTGTTTTTATTAATTTAATTAAGTTGTTTGCTAAACATGATAATGATATCAAAATATTTAGAAAATGGAGAATTTAGAAACAAAGAAACATTTTTTTTGTGATCTCTTGCTCCTTCAATTCATGCAGAAAATCTACCTAAAATTAAGTAATTATAAAGTGGAGAAGGAAAGCAATTTTATTCATTAAAACAGTGAACTGGCTCTTCTCCTTAAATGTTGTCCTACCGGTACCAGCCCATTTTTCTAGGATTATGTTATAAATATGTTATGTTGTATAATAAATTAATATATCCATAAGAACAATAACTTTGAAGGATTTCCACATTGTCATGATTTGCCTAGTAGAATGAATGCTGCATTCTAATTTTTACATTGAATTGAAGAAACCAATTGGTAAGAATAGAATACCAAAGTTAAAATAATGAAAAATAATTAATAGACGATGTAAGTAATCAAAAGAGGGCACAAAAAGCCGGATTAATCAGCTTTTATTCAAATCGAAGGTCAACTCAAGAAAACGCCCCAAAAGGCAAAAGCATGAAAAGTACAACTTTATCTCCACCTTGAATCAAAATCAGGATCTAATGGAAAACGAAATCTATTCACTGAATCAAAATCCCCACAACTTGCAAATCAAGACAGCCAACAGTGAAATTGAATATTTTAACCCCAGTGAATAAAAAAGACAAATATTTGTTCTCAAATTTGGAGGATTTTTTTTAATACATTCGGTTTTTTCGTACATTAGTTTTTTTATCTCTTTTGACAATTTCTGTTTCATTCATTCCAAAATAAATACTCCATTATACTAATTCTTTCGATCGAGTTTTATATATACAAGTTAAGACACAAATTTAAAGTGACCCTATATATTTCAAATACAGAGATCAATATATATAAACTTGTTTAAATCATTAGAAATTATGAAAACACTTCCTAACAAATCAAATAAACATTGCCAACAATTTTAATTTTCCGTGGACATAAAATAATAACTAGATAACAAATTAAATATACACTAATTCATTTGTTACAATTAAAAAAGTGCCCAAAAATTTATTACATAATTAAAGAGTACTAAAATAGAAAATACATATTAAAAATTCCAGCTTAGTATCCTTCAAGAAGCTACATTTTTTTTTTTGCTCTTGATCTAGACCAATACTTAGTAGCATACAAAAGGAATTAAGTAACTAAACCAAGAAGCTAATTCCATTACAACGTGGATTAAAACAAAAGGAAGTTATATTAAGCATTCTGCAGTTTTGTTGCAAAAAGATTAAGTGCTTCTTGGTAATGGAAAATATCTCCCAATAATATCCCATTTGATGCCGACGAAGTCGACTGAAAGTCAGTGCAATAAGGAGAAGTGGTAGTATTTGAATTAAAGCAGCCCTGAATCTGATCATCATCATTAAACTCTAACGAATTAGCAGCAGCAGCATCCCTTTGGTAGTAATCAAGAGTGAAATTACCTAAATACCCATCATTCATGTTATTATTCTTCACATTATTAACCTCCTCAGCCACCGCCTTCACCGCCTTAGGGTTTGGAAAAAACCCATTTAGCACTTCATGCAACAAACCCGAACTAGACTTTTCAGTAGGATTAAAGAAATCCATGCAGTCATCTTCATTATTATTAGTAGTAGTAGTTGTTGAAATAGTTTTTTCATCAAACTTGGGTAAATTAGGAGGAGGAGGAGGAGGATTGGTTATAAAGTTGAAGGGGGAGGAGGACGACGTCGTTTCTTTCTCTTGCAGAGGAAAGTTGTTGTTGTAAGAGGAGGAAGTATTGGATGATGAGGAGGAGTTGAAATAATCGCGAAACATAAGCATGTTGTTTGATCGGTAGGAAGATGGGTTGAGATCGAGGTTAGGGTTTATGAAAGAAGCTGGTGAGGAGTAGTGTTTAGTATTGGAGGGCTGAGATGATTTAGAGAAGTTAAATGAAGGGATGAGATTGTCGGCGGTTGTGGTGGGAGAAGGGTAAACAAAGTTGGTTCTGGCTTTGGCACCACGCATGGCGCGTGCGGCACAGTCGTAAGCGCAAGCGGCTTCCTCGGCGGTGTCGAAGGTGCCGAGCCAGCGCCTTTCCTTGGACTGAGGGTCTCTGATCTCGGCTGCGTAACGGCCCCAAGGGCGGCGGCGTACGCCCCGGTACCTCATGGTGGAGGCGGGGGAGGGGTCTTTGAGGAAATTAGAAGACCTTTTGTTGGAGGGGGTGCAACGCTTGGGGACGGCGGAGGTGGGGGTGAAAATGGGGTCGGGGTCGGAGGTGAGAGTGCCGTTTAACCTCTTCAAGGCTTCTTCCATTAATTAAAATTAAAATTAATGAATAGAAGAATACAACAAGTAGTTGTTTGGTTTACAAAATGAATAAGAGCTAGCTTCAAAGTTAGTGTAAGTTTTAGGTTTGCAACTGTGTGAAGCGTGGGGCGGATATTGTATTTATAACGAGAAGAGAAGAGAATTCCTTTACACCAAGTGAAAAAAAAAAAAAAAGGGAAAATGGGTACAATTAATGACATTTTAATTTTTAAACCTCCTTGCCTTGCCTTGCTTTTTAAAATAAATAAATACTACTACTATACTATATACTAGTATAGTATTGTTTTCATTGGATGGTAGTTCATGGAAACAGTTTATTCACAGTGTTATTATTTATATAACTCGTTCTCGTTGGATATAAGTAATTTTATATTTTTACACATTCTTTTTGAACGAATATTGTATGACAAAAAAAAAAAAAAAGAGGTAAGCTAAATTACATACCCACTGGCCTCTGATCTCGAAGTTTAAAGCTATTGTATAATAATCTATGACGTCTGTAAATTCAGAAATTTGAGATATATAAGAAAATAATCATCTGTGAATTATCTATTGGAAGACCACTCCATATATATGCATGATAATCATTATATAAGAAAATAAAATAATTTGTATAGACTTCACGGAAATTTTTATCCAGATCGGGTTTGGTCGAACCCAAAGTAACTACATGGCAAGTGTAATACATTTGCTTTGAGATTTGATGTAACTTCCAGGAAAGTGACCAATCACAAAGCAAGTGCAATACAATTGCTTGATGGTTAATTGGATGGGTTTGGCCAAGCCAGGCTTGGACAAGAATTTTCCTAGACTTCAATTAGTTAAGAGTATCAAATTAGCACCCTCCTACATGATTTTTTTTTTCCTCAAGGGTTTAATCCCTTTTGAAACGGGTTGGGCTCTTTAATGTGGGTATTTCTTTCAACAGAGATTCGAACCTGAGTCCACTACTTTGTAGTGACTAATCCCTTTCACTAAACTAACATTTGTTGGTACACCCTCCTACATGATACATGATAATGCCAGATACTTATAAGCTTTTCCCTAGTGTGTATTTAACATTGGAGGAGAGCTTCTTCTTTTTTTTTTCTTTTTTTTTGATAAGCTCATTGGAGGAAAGCTTATGGCTACATACTTGGGGGATTATCATGAAATAATTTGATTTTGAGAAAATTAATTTGCGACAATGTTAAATTAATGTTGGTTTTTTTTCTGATTTAATAATAGTGTTTGATTTTATCAAAAAATAAAAATTAAAAATTAATTAGTGTATGGTGATTTATTTTATTTATAATTTAATAAATTTCTGAATTAGTGATATTTTTCGTCCGCCCAAGTATTCTTTGCAGTCGTTTGAGTTTCTGGAGGTTCAAGGATGGCTTTAGTTTTGGTTGGATCAATTGTGAATTCCATCTCTTTTAATAGAAAGAAAATTCAAAATTAATGTAATGATCTTATATATATATATATATATTAAAAAAAATGACATCTCATAAACATGATATAACCGACTAATTAGAAAATAAAATAAATTAAACTAAATTTAATATAAAATCTAGGAGCCGTCATTTTATGAACCAGTGAATATGTCAAAATGAGTATTATCTTCACGGCATTCTATTTATTCCATCTTCTATCGAGGTAACTTCCTAATTATTTGCCCTTTCTTTCACGATAAATATCAAATAAATGTCCAACTACCATAATAATTTATTATGCTCTTGTGTTCTGAGCCATCAGCTTAAGAAAAATGCTACTACATCCGATTTATTTAATGTATTTGTCCAAGCACAACTCATATGGTTTATGCATATATTGAGTGATCAATATTCTATAAATATGACTATATAGTACTCATTCTGTAAATTATCGGTCGTTTTAAAATTATCTGTCGTTTTAAAGAAAAAAATTATCTTAAATTATTTGTTATTTTAGGATTTCAATATCTTATTAATTACATATTTTAGGTATGTAAGAAAAAAAAGTATGAAAAATAGTGTAAAATTTGAATAACGTGTAAAAAACTAATGGTGAGACAAATAAATAATTAAGATATTTCAGGTATATAATTTATTTATTTTCCTAAAACTAAGGTTATTTAATACTCCCTCTGTCCCAATTTATCTGTCATTTTAGAGAAAAAAATTTATCTCAAATTATTTGTCACTTTAGAATTTCAATGCACTATTAAATACATATTTTCCTATTTTATCCTTATTTAATACATCTAAATGATAGAGAGATAATGAGAGAGAAAGTAAGAGAGAGAGAGTGTATAAAATGTAAATAGTTAATGGTTAGACAAAATAAAGAATAAGGGTATCCAAGGAATATAATTTATTTTTTTTCCTAAAATTGAGGCTATTTAGTAGGTGTGTTAATATGTGTGAAAACATATAAAATGACAAATAAATTGGAACACAGGGAATATGTACCTTAATATGTGTGAAAACATATAAAATGACGAATAATTTTGGGCAGGGGGAGTATATTATTGCAAGACAATGAAGAATAATTTTATTTTAACTACCACAGATTAATTTCAACTAAAACTCAGATACAAAACTCTTTTAATTAGTTGATAATGAGGTTAAAATCAATTTATCTTCTCGTGATTAAAAATAATACTAGTAAAACAAGACCTTTATATATGATATGTCAAAAAAGGTAACTGCCTATTTTAGACTTTTGTGTTGAGGTGTTATATAAGTAAATATTAAGTAAATAAATATTAATTTAAAAATAAATTAAACTGGGTCTCCAGTTGCATGTACGTGTGTGCGTGCTAAGGAAATAATACCCCCTTTTTAAATTTTTTTTATTTTGATGATGTAATTTGTATATTTTTTCTTTTAAAAATTAAAAGGTAGATTGTCGATTATGTATAATAGATGCAAATCTGTATAATTTATCATTGATAATATAACAAATACGTGACAACAAAACCTACCACTGGACAGTTATTGAATTCAACTATTTCCAAGAAAAAGAGAGTTGCATACATATTTAATTGAATTTATACTGATGTCTGGTTCCTCATAAAAAAAATATTAATAATTTTAAATAATAGTAGAAGTATATTAATTGAAGAAATGAAGAACTCAAATATAGTAGGAGTATAGTATTTCCTTAACAAGTGCGATTTTGTTTACTAGTATCAAGAAATGAAGAAGAAATTATTGGGGTCAGCATCAAAATGTCAATCCAACATGAAATAAATAGTAAAGACTCGCGATTTTTCAGGCAAACAAGATTTTAACAAGTGCGATTTTCTTTACTAGTTTCAAGAAAAAGTAACTTTAACTCTTCTTCTTCTACATCCTTTCTGAATGATTACACTGGCGGCGCTCAGATTTTGTCTCTCTCATTTTGGTGTACTGAAGAATTATTTTGTTTTATTTATTTCATCCATTTGGAAACTTTTTTACTATATAACTTTTTGTTTTACTGTATTATTTTAGCAGTCTCGCGCTCAGTCATTGTTTTTGAGGATTAATTTCACATGGCTTTGTCTCAATTACTAACTATATATATACATAGCTGGGGTTGTATATGTACATGTATATAGGCCTAGGTTTTTATTTATTCATTTTTTTTTAAGAAACGTATAGGCCTAGTCTTTGATGAGTGTGATTTTTAGAGTTCTGTTGGCAGATGGAGAGTAAAAGTTGTACCCCTATAGTCAGAAAAGGAAGGGAGCTTGTCTCATCTAGCTATTTATTTTAATTTCTTTTTCCTTTTTGTCACTTTGTAATTAAATAAGTATATAAATTGATCTTCGCTTTTAATTAATTCAATTTTTTTGGTCATCGCAACTTCATCTTCAATTTTATACAAGAAACTTGGCAAAAAGTATTTAATTATATTCAAACGAATTTGTTTACAATTATGAATAAGTATTTGTATATAGTGACAAGCTTTATTGTTTCTCAAACAGTTAAACCACGCATGCATTTTATAGGCTATGGTGCACGAATACTTCAAACTTCTATATAATATAGAAACATGCTTTTGACACTCAATATCTATTTGGTTAGATTTTAGCTTAGTTTCATTTTGATTTTAGAAATTAATTTGAGCGGTTGAAACTATATTTGGATTGAGTTTAAATACTGAGTTTATGTTTTGAAAAAGTTAATACTTCAATTGTACTGGAGATTGGATGTTGAGATTTGGAGTGAAAAATGAGGAAGTTATGTGTCAAATCAATGTTTTATATAGAGAAAAAATAGGTAATATTTGTTAATCATCGTCTTGTATAATATGTTTGATATTTATAATGTGTTGTATATATAAGTTAAAATTTGTATTCCTCAAAACATGTACGCATACTTCATTTGTAATGATTTATCAAAAAAAAAATACTTCATTTGTAATGATTTTGGCTAAGTTTCATAAAACCGTGTCAAAACCTAATCAAATAGACTATTATATACTCATTGAATACGTTTCAGATACATCATGTGTAGGGCTGAAAATCAAACCAAGCTACTCGATACTCGGCTCGAGCTCGTTCGATAAAAGCTCGTTTGAGCTCGGTTCGTCAAATAAATCAAACAAGCTTGAACAAGATTTCTCGTTCGATAACTTTTGAAGCTCGGCTCGAGCTCGACTCGATAAGCTAAAAATTGAAAAAATACATGTAAAATACCAAGCTACTCGATACTCGGCTCGAGTTCGTTCAATAAAAGCTCGTTTGAGCTCGGTTCGTTAAGAAATCAAATCAAGCTCAAACACAAAATTTCAAGCTCGATAAAATTCAAACCAAGCTTGAACAACGTGTCGTTCGATACTACTCGGCTCGTTTACACCCCTAATCATGTGGGATATCCGAAAAAAAAGTATCAAATATGTCAGAGAAGGCGTTTTAATTTGTTTAATTCAAAATGTAATGGAAAGTGAATTATAGTATTCACTAGATAGATTTTCACTAGTTATAGGACAATTTTTCTTAATGCATATATATTTTGCAATCATCACGAATAAAGGTTTTTTTTTATTCTAAAACATTATGTTATAAATTTAAAAAAAAAATCTACGGTTATATTCATATTTATGTTCTTCAGGATTTAATTTGAAATTGTAACGGAGATAATAAATATTCAAAAATCAAATATATTTTTTACATAATTATGATTATCATATGGTCCAACCATTAGTCAAATAGGTTCGTTCGATCAAACTACTAACCAGTAAGGTTACAAGTTTCACTTCCGGTCTGCTTTTAAAAATATTGGTTATGAGACCAAGTTTATAAATGCATGATCGGAATTAAATGAGTTTTTATTTTTTAGAATACATTAATAATCATTTATTACATCAGAAATTATTTCAGTAAATGTTTAAGTAGATAGAATTATAAATAATATTATTAAATAAAAGTTAAATTCACGTTAGTGAAAGTTGAACATAGAACATATTGATACTGAAAATGCACTGAAAGTTACAGTCAAATTTATGATACATACATAGAATAAAATTAAAATGTAACGAACGTTTTAAACCTGTGAAACCACACCTATTGAAACCAAAGCGAGTCTAAACTGGCTCCATATATATTAAGCCTAAATTAGAAAAATGGTTTATTCTAATTAATGGTGTTCAAGAGTAAATGACGGTTTTGGACGGTTTATATATGCAAAGGGAGGGGAACAATAAAGTATAACTAGATTTTAACGACAAGAGGGAGATCCTGTCAGAGGATGTAGAATCAATGCAAAATTTAGCAGCTTTTCCTACTTTGAGCCAATTGGAGTGATGTACTACCAAATGGGAATGTGATTGTACCGATGCATATTTATATGCTGCAGATTTTCCAATGAATATATATTCAACCAAGAAACTGAATTTTGGAATATAGTATACCAATAATATAAAGAATTTACGTTTTACTTAATCATTAGTAGTTGATAAAACTTTTAATTAATTAGTTTCATTGTGAGTATTTATTAATCGTCGATAAATTTAATTAATTATAAATTCATTGATTATTATTCATAATGTTTGTTTCTTGATAAATTTTAATTATTATATATTTAGCTGCGCATGAATTTGGAAAAATAGAGGGTATTATTTAAAAATATTGTACAACGCAATCATATTCGATAAGTATCATCATGAAGATGATCGAGAAAATCATCTATGGACAAATTTGGGACATGAATATTAATTTTGTCATCATATTATTACATATGGATCAATTTATTAATCATTTCAAATTGACCAGATCATTATTTTCTCCTTCATTTGATGATAGTTTATTTAAGTATTTAAATAATGAGTATTATTAACTAACTAATGCATCTTTTGTATAATTAAGTAATAAGTCTAATATCATTCACAATGGGTTAGGGCTAGGAGATGGGCTACAAATACATTATTAGGCAAGGCGGGATCAGGTTCAGGTAGTTGGAATTGGACGGTTCAATCCCCTACTCACGTAATAAATATCAAGTTCGACAACAAGGCTAGGCTAAACGAGAACAAGGTAAAAATGGTCCTTCAACTAAGAGCCCCGGTAAGTTTACCCCATATATTTTTAGGTCTGCAACTTTAACTATAATTTATAAATTTGAAGCAATTTTTGTACAATTTTGACTCAATTGAAAAAATTAATTTCTCGTGCAGGTCATGTGCTCGATAATTTGGGAAGTTTTCTAAAAGGTATAATTACTTAATTCTGTACAATAAATAATTGATTTTTTTGGTTAATAGTTTAATTAATTTATGGAAAATTTAAATTAGTTCAGTTATTTTATCCATATCGAAACTTGATGAAAACTTACGCAATTTTACGTAATTTCTTTTAGGGTGAGGGGGGTAAATTTTATTACAAGTTTTAAATTCTAATAAAAATGTCAATTTCCTATTTTTGAGGTGTAAACATTGCAACAATCTATTAGATTCAGACATAATGCACAATTCTATACTTTTTTTGGGGGGTGGGTGTGTGTGAGTGGTAAATATGTAATTATCGATTTTAAAATATAGTCAAAATGCTAAAATCCTAATTTTGGGGGTACATTGCAATTATTATGTTTAAAATTCAGCAAAATCTCTTTTATCGAGCACATGAGGTTAATTTTACAATTGGATCAAAATTGTACCAAAATTGATTCAAATTTATAATTAGTTGCGTAATCAAACTGTGGATCCAAAACATGTGACGTAAACTTGCTAGAGTTCTTTAATTGTAATACAATTTTTGCCTTCTTCCTAAGTTCAAGACATATAATGAGTCTGTTTGTTTGGCATTCCCAAAAAAAGTTTGTTTTTTAAAAACGGGAAACAAACACCATTTCTACTTTATGAATTATCTCTCAATTTACTCTCTCGAAAGCCTATTAAACAATAATTTTCTTTTCTCTAAAATTAAAACACCTATACAAACTCTACCTTAATTTGACTTAAATAATTTATCTCTTATAAAACTTGTCTAATATGACAAACATAATTTGACATAAAGTCTTATACATCCTACATCTACAACATAAACTCTTAAAAAAAAAACTTATATCTTATTTATTTATAAAACCATACTCTGAAAACCCAAACAAATAAAATTACATAGATTAAAATTATTTCAAAAACCTTCACTACTCTCTCAAACTAGTTTCTCAAACACCAAATTAATAAACAGACCCATTATGTTATTTGACAAATATAAAAAGGGTTTGCCTAAAGCTGTACTGCCCTAATAAATCTTCTTGTTTGTGCTTGACAATCAGATTAAGGTATTCATTATTTAATTCGAGTTTGATTGACAGCTGAAAGCTTACTCCAGTTCATTTATTACTTTATTACATTAGAATTAAATCTAAAACAAACATTAATTAATTTCTTAAATTTGGCTCACTTTTCTAGACTGAATTATATGGAGCGAATATGAATCTAGACTGATTCGGTCCGTTACAGATTCGTATCCTGTATGAAAATTATATGTTGTTTATATGTTATGTATTTAAACCAAAATAAAAATAAAATTATTGTCTTCCACTAAAATCTTTTACTATATTAAAAATAATTTTAAAAAGAAATGCATGAGAGGTGTCGTTGGATGAACTGGTAACTAATTAGGCCAAAATCATATTAATATATGATATTTAATAAGAAAAATCATAACCATAACCATTCATCTATGTAGTAGCCACCATCTTCACAATTTTTTTTTTATTCATTTGTTCTAATTTTTGTCATTTATATTTGTCCATCATAATCCTTCTTTTACAATTTTCTAACAATAGTTTTGATGAAATTTATAAAAAAAAATTATTTTTAATTCATGATAGTGAAATCTACGAGTGATTTGAAGGGGGAAAAAACTATTGTTAAAAATGCTAAACGGATTCGGATAATTTATCAAATATCCGGATCCGAGATGTCCACCGGATTCAGTTCAGGTTGCTACTTTTCAAGATCCACATGGATCCGGATCCAAATACAAGAAATGAAAATCAAACTCGAATTCAGATCTACCTTGATTCGGTCCGATTCCGACCCATTGACAGCCCTATATCATCATGCTCTGATTCGACTTACATTATCGATTAGAATAAGAAAATGTTCTCAAGCTTCAATTGTACAACAAGCAAATGCACTCAAATACATTATCGATTAGAATAAGAAAATCAAATTACTCATTTATATTTAGTAATTGTACGATTTATAAGAATTGAAAAATATGAATAATTAAGTATATATACCTACTCCCTCCTGTATTACACTAAAATATAGGAGTAATAGACATGCATGGTAAAGTAGGTAAAGACGTTAGGTTAATCCATCAAAATTATCAAAAAGAAAAAAAAAAGTTAATCCATCATCCCTAGCTCCTAGGTGAACCATCATATTTGATTAAATATAATAAAATATTCCTTATAATTCTAATAATTCTTTATTCTTTTTTTTTTTTTTAATTTCCTTTATCTCTTCAAAGTGAACTGCAGTTCATCAAATCTAAGTTCGAAAGAGAAATCTTTGGATTTGACTGCATAGGTATGGCTGTCAACTATGAAGTGATTTGTTTCTTCGCCCATGACACCCCCACCCCTCCCCAGCTCTCTTTATTTGCTTGAATATTTTTTTTTATTTGATAATTTATTTGTTTGAGATTAGAAATTTGGTTTTTTTTTTTCTTATAATTAAAATTTCACAAAATATCAACAAAGGGGGAGCAAAATTCGAACAAATGTGAGCTCCAGTCACAAAAAATCGAACAGGAAGGTCCCTAAGATTAACAAAACCATATAACTTATCAACCTCGACCCATTTGGCACAATTATATATGGACCGCAAAATTTGTTTCAAGAAGTTCAGAAACTGTAATTTGGTTAAGTATTTAGTCGTGCAATACAAACAATATGATTTTTTTTTTCATGTTTACTCCATTTCATACCAAAATAAATATATCACTCCAACTTAAAAATTAAATTAATAACGAGCGTTTGAACTCCGCCCTCATTGGGATGTTGTTGCATATATAGTGCTCGAAATTGCAGGTGAAACTCTATTTTTATATGCATCTATAACTTGATTTCGTCCACTAAAATTTAAAAATAGGAGGGAGAATTAAGTGAACACTTTTACAAAATCAAAGGAGGATAAATTGTTGTTTGGTCTAACTAGTATCCGCATACCAATTATCCAATTATACATGGTCATGATGAGATCATGGAGTCAACTTTCGCTTAATTAAATTTAAGAACTGAATTTAATCATATTCTTGTATTGTACTACATCATTCATACAACTGATGCACATAATAATTTTTCATATGCATGATTTACTTTGATAATTATTTATCACACTTTCCCTTTTTTCATAAATTTTTTTGAGCAACCCAATTTCGAAATAGAATTTTCTCCAATTTCCAAAAAATTCCTCTAGCTCTAATCACAAAATATGGTTCTATATCTCTCACTTCATAATTCTCCCAAAATTTTCCTTAAATTGAAATAATAACTTTAATTGGCACATCCACGTTCAACAATGATTGTATAAAATATCATCATTTGCACTTTTAATTTTACATCTTATTTTAAAACAAAAAAGCGAACATCATATAAATTTGATACCTAACAACTTATTTTTTAAAATATTTTTTATAGAAACACAAATCAAATATATTAGTTTGTAAAAAGGTCACTATATATCGTAATCCTATTACTCAAACTTTTTTAAGAACCAATCCAACAATTTTTTTTTTTCTTTCTAGATTTAAGATGAGTATTCAGTTTTATGTACAGATTATGGATCATTCAGGTACTCTTAATATTCCTGCTTGTGAGTCAAAACTCATTGTTCTATATTTGGTGGTTGTGTACATTATTCAAATTATATGCGTAACTCATTTAATTTATGTGCTTAATTTTTTTTTTGTTTTATCTTTTAAAAAATATACAAAATATTCATTCCAATTTCCAGGCACAATAAATTAAGGGGCAATGACAGGGGAAAAGGAGAAATAGTAGAAAAGGAAAAAGATAAAGTTGTTACCCTAACTTATGATCGCTGACAAGTTTGTCCCAGTTTTAAAGTCGATTGATAATTTTATCCCATAAGTCATAAAAGGAAAGAAAATTTGGGACATTTTTGTCTAATTGAGATAGTAAGCTTCACTCTCGGACTTATAAAGGTGAATTTGAAGAATTTGACCATGACTTTTTTAAAAGGAAAAATAATTAATATGGGTCATGCAACACATAACTCATGTAAAATTTGATATTGACCTTTAGGAGGGCTCCAATCGCGATTTTTGGACAATTTTTTTTTTCTGTTTTCCATAATTTTATTTTGGAACTATATTAAAAGATTTTTTTAACCCCCAAAATCCTAATTACGATTTTGGAACAAAGAAAATTTCTCTCTTTTTAAATGCGACTTTGGGACAATTTTTTTTTATACTTTTCATAATCGCAGTGGAACAAGAAGAGTTTAATTAGAAAAAAAATGTTTAACCTAAAATCCTAATTGCAATTACTGAACAATTTTTTTTAAATAAATATTATGCTCTTTCAGATTTTTTTTGAAAAATAGTTTCAAAATTACGATAAGAGCCCTCCTAAAAGTCACAATTAGATTTTGCATGGCCAAAAATTTCAATTAAAATTTATAATCCTCACTCTCTAAAGTACGCCGAAAATATCCTAAATTTGCTTCAATTTTTATGACATATGGGTTAAAATTGTCAAATTTGCATGCGGCCATAAGTTATGAGATTTTTCGGCATATGTTTTGGGGGTAAAAAAGCCAAAATTGATCCCATAACATATTGGCGCTGACAAGTTTGCGCTCCTGTCAATTTTACTCAATAAGTTATATGTCATAAAATTGAAGCAAATTTGGGACCATTTTCGACCCATTGAGACAATGAGCTTCACTATTGGACTTATGAAGATAAATTGAAGAATTTGATCATATTTTTTTAATAAATGGAAAAAAAGATAAAAAAAATGAACATGGATCATGTGCTGCAACATGACATACAGGGCCGGCCCGAGGGTTTCGGGGGCCCTAGGCGAAATAAAAAAATTGGGCCCTTATATAATTTATTTTTTTATGTAAAATTTATATTTCTTGCTCTTTTAGATGTGAAAGTGTTTATTAAATCTTCATATTCTAATTCTTTCTTCTATAGACAAAATAACTAAGTCACTTAATCTTTCAGCAGAAGCCACTGTTACAGCTATAGTGAATATAATTCTATAACAAATATATGTATTTGGATAAGAACTAATCAAATTTATATGATTAAATATAAAATTAAATAAATCAATTGGTTTGTCTATTTGGATAGGAATAACTTTTGATAGTACTTTTAGTTCATAATACAAATCGGAACGAAAGTATTAATTTAAAATCAATGTTTTGATTTTTTATTACATAATTTTTACTAATAAAATATATTTGTTATATAGTCGATTGTAAATATGTTTTAATTATTTTCAGTTTTGAAAGCTTCTTTTAACATGAACAAAGATTTTGTAAAATACTGTTTTATAACAAAAGCAAACAAAAAAATCGATTGATTTGATCAAGTCATAGTATATAAATAATTTTTAATAAAAATATAATTTTACAATAAAAAAAAGGTTCAATAATCTGTATTAATGTATAAACAAATACATATTCATGTATGAAAAATAAAATTATATTTATGTACTAAGATAAAATTATTAATTTTTTTAAATAATTATATTTATGTACTAAGATAAAATTATTAATATTTTTTAATTTAAAAAAATTAATAATTTTATCTTAGTACATAAATATATTTTCTTTTCATACATGAATATATATTATAAAAAAATTAAATTATATAAAACTTGGGGCCCCCAAAAGTGGGGGCCCTAGGCCTTTGCCTAACTTGCCTATAGGCAAAGCCGGGCCTGATGACATATTCAAACTCTGATTTTGGCTTTTAAGAGGGATCCAATCGCGATAACGGGGCAAAAACATATTACTTCATTTTTCTTTCTCATCTTAATCGCGATTTTGGGATTTTAGTTTTTTGATTCTTCCTAATCACAACTTTGGAACAAAATTTAAAAGATAAATTCCTTTTTATTATCCCAAAATCGTAAATACTATTTTGGAGCAAAAACAAATTAAAAAGGGAAATTTTGCTTACCTTAATCGCAATTTTGGGGAAAAAAATGTCTTAAAATCCTAATTGAGAATTTAGGACAATTATTTTTTATATAAATAAAAACATGTTCACTCTATCTAATCGTCATTGTGGGCTAATATTTTTTTCTGCTCATCCTAATCGAGATTTTAAAATCCTTTAATTCTCCAATTAAAATTTTAAAAAAGAAAATAGAAAATCCTTTAATTCTCCAATTAAAATTTTAAAATTTTCCAATTAAAATTTTAAAAAAGAAAATAGAAAATCCTTTAATTCTCCAATTAAAATTTTAAAAAGAAAAAATAAATCTTCTTGAACGCGATTTTGAAGAAAAGCAAATATCAATAAATCGACATTTATAAAAGTACATCTTGTGCCAATGGGAACCCTTCTAAATATTTAGTATTATAAAGTAAAAACTATCCCAGAATCGTGATTAGAAAATTCAAGTAAAAATAAGTTATGGGGCAACATTTGTCAACGGTCATAAGTTATGAGACTAATTTTACATTTTTTTCCTTCATAAACACGATAGTGGAGTTCACTCTCTTCAATTGGGCTGAAAATGTCCCAAATTTGCACCAATTAATGACTTGTGGGGTAAATTTGCCAATGATCATAAACTATTGGACCAATTATTATTTTTTCTTTTTTCAATTTTGGAGTATCAAATTTTAAGTTGACTCAAACCAAGTCTTACAACTTTTGAGTCTGCATCATGTAAATTTAATATAATATATCTATGTGATGAGAGAGAGAAAGGATAAATTATTTTTCTTTTGTTTAAATAAAATTTTCTCATTTTTTTATGAATACATAATTTACATCATATCTTTATATTCTTTTATGCAAATAAATATTTCACATTTTTTTCTTATAATAAATATTTCGTACACATGCACTTTATTTTTATAATTTTATTCATATGTGTCAAGTTACATTCTCTTTATATCATCGTGAAAACTATTTCAATTTTTTCGGTAGATAAATGCATCACATTTTTTTATTAATTTTTTTAATTGGAAAATTATTTATCAAAAAAATAATTATTCTGCATCCAAATATGCAAAAAAAAATTCCAAGGCTATTTATCAAAAAATGAGCCTTAAAAAAGGTAAGCAAAGAGAAAACCCAATGATTAATACAATTTTTTAGTAATTATTAAAATTATGAACTAAAATATGGATTTGACTTTCGGCAGACGTCTACAATTGAAGATGGTATTGCATCACAAATATTAGAGGTATACTTTATTATTTTGTATTTAAAAATATATAATTGGAGATCTTTATTATACTAATAAGTACTATAAACATCTGCTACTGACAAGTGACAGTGTGTGCATATATCACCTGATCAAATTGTCTCCTAAATAATTTTCCTAAATTACTTTTACTTACGCTGAAACCTCCATTATTATTACTGTCTGTCACATGTAACCTACCAAACTTATTTATTTACTTTTCAAAACCCTAAACTTAACGCATGCTCCCCAGAACTACCTATTTTTGTCTATACTGTTTGGCATCTAAACAATTTTCATCTATTTTCAGTTTTGTCTCTCCTTAATTGGCAATAAAAGATTTCATTTGATTTTGTTGTCAATTTGATCTGAAATATAAGTAATTAATTTCAGAACAATTCAGCGCATGCCTCTGGATGCACATTAATAATTAGGAAATTTGTTATGCAAAGCTTAATTAGTTATAATCCAAAATTTCCCACAAAGATGCTTTTTTGAAATTTTATATTTGAACTTTATTGAAACGGTAGGATATCAAACTAATAACATATGAATATATAAAAGTCAGTCTCTTAATATGTAATGATATCATTAATTTTTTTATTAATTGTACCGTATTAATTCTGATTATTTAATTATTCTATTACTAATAAAATACATAATTTTATTTAGAAGATATAAAAATTTAATGATTTTTAGTGTCTTAAACTCAAGTGAAATTGCGGTGTGCTTTAATTTAATGATATTTTCTTAAAAAAAACAGCCGAATCTTTATATTTCAGAATTTGAAATTTTAAAGACTAAAATTATATAGGTCACAAAACATAAAAATGATTAATCCTTCACAACTACATCTCCCACGAGTTTTAGCATGTTATTCTCATCTATTTTTGCCTAAACAATAAATGCATGGCAAATAGACACAACTACAAGTAATTCAAATGTTGTTTGGTAAAGTAAAAACAAGTTAATTAGCAATTCCTTAATTAATTTGGCATGGACAAACCATTAGTGTCCAAAATGATGCAGAAACAATGGTTTGTTATTCACAAAGTTAATGTCGGATTGGCCTTTTAAATGGCAGGACACGTTTCTATCCAGAGTCAGGAAAAAAGATGGGCACAATTAATTCAACAAAAAACTACTAAAATCCAAGGCCCATTAATAATAAATTTATATATATCCTCCATGCACGTACGAGGGCTTTGTTTGTTAAATTTATGTGAAAATTCTGAACCTATTTCTTTAGCTCTTTTTGCTGCAGTCCTAGGGCACTCATGTTGTCCTCCAGATTGCGGCTGCCCGTGCGATGGTTGACTTTTACATATTTAACCTTTATATATAAAAATAAATAGGCTAGTGATATTGCCAGAGCAACAATTGTTGTTGCCAGAGCAAAATTAATACATTTCCATAAATACCCTCGACATTAAATGCTTTTTAATGATTGTGTTTGTTGAGCTTTATATTTTAGTGCATTAATTAAGTGATTTCTATAATTAAATCTTTTTAAGAACATCAACTGAATCTTGTCCTCAATCAATAAAAAGGAAAAATCGATTTCTTTCAGTTTATTATTTAGAAAAAATCAGATTGAAAGAAAAAAAAAATGTTCGGGAATTCTACACGGTTGTCTAAATCTTTACCGTGACTTAGGAGATTTTTTTTTATTGACTTAGGAGAAAAAAAATGCACCATTAAACATATTTTTTTCTCTCCTAAAAACTTCTACACGTGAAGGAGAAGAAAAAATTTACATGCATTCTTAGCTACCTCTTTCTGTTTTTTTTTTTTTTTTCCCTAAACTTAGCTAGCTCTTTCAATGGAGAAATTAAAACTAACTTGTTAATTCTTTAGCCAAATATTATTTAATTTTCGAGTATCTATAGTTCAGTTGTCTAAATTTTTACCGTGTAGAAGTTTTTCTTTCCCGAATACATTTTTATTCTTTCAATCTGAATTTTTCTAAGTAATAAACTGAAAGAAACCAATTTTTCCTTTTTATTGATTGAGGAGAAGATTCAGTTGATGTGTTTAAAAAGATTTAATTATAGAAATCACTTAATTAATGCACTAATATAGAAAGATCAACAAACACAACCATTAAAGAGCATTTAATGAGAGAGGGTATTTTTGGAAATGTATTAATTTTGCTCTGGCAACAACAATTGTTGCTTTGGCAATATCGCTACCCAAATAAATATGCAGTATCCTCACTTTTAATCTTTGGGACCATTTCAATGGGAATATTTGGAAATATTTTGGCTTGGTGAAATTTCATTTAATTGGTTAGGGTTTAGATAATTAGACGTTGAGTTTTATTGTTTTGAAAAAACTGAAATCTCACTTGAATGTTAGGATTTTGAAATAAGTAGTAGGTGTTTATAAAATTTGAGAGAAAAAATAGGAGAATGTCAAATCAAATTTTTATTTTAAGAGTTTGAGTGGTGAGACGGAGAAAGAACCCATCCAATTAAATAGATCCTTCGTGCTTCCAGAAGTAAAAGTAATTTTTTAGAGTAATTTGATTTGTAGATCTAACTTAATCACTTTGAACCACTTCGATTATATTATATGAAATTAAATCTCTATCAATGAACATTTCTTTTTGTGTTCGCCATATTATTGGGAATAGTCATAATTTCAAAACCATGTACTTGTTGGGAGTAAAAATCAATATATATAGGTAACCATGAGTAATTGTTTTTTGTTTAAATGCTCTTGAAAATTCATCTAGATGAAGGTAATTAATTCTAACGTGTATGCTAATCATTTATTTAGTTTTTTTTTAATTAAATACCCTTTTTAGAAGAGTACTAACTGATCATGAGATGAGATATTTACATTACTCGTCAAACCAAGTTTAACTACAAATCAATTTTAGCGGTGTTGAGTTGGATCTAATCACTTTTTAACTCATCGAAGATGGATATGATCAAGTCTAGAGAACAATGTTGTAATGTCGAAAACAGTTCAGTCAGTTAAGTTGCCGTTGGATTCTTAATGAAATTACTTTATTAATTGTTAAATTCTATGGAATTCATAGAATTAAGATGAAGAAAAGTTGTAAAATTATTTTCTAATTCTTGGTGAAGAAACTGAAATTAATTCTGTAAATTTTGTTATGTGCAAAAGTAAGTTACAAGAATCGAACACAACCCTATTTATACACAAGATAAGGCGGTTGATGAGTTTGTTACAAAAGCGTAAGTACGCTTTAATAAATAAGAAAACTAAACAAAAGAAAAAAGAAAAACATAAAAAATAAACAAAACTCTCTAGCCCTAATCCCTAATCTGTTCGCAGCATTCCCTTCTTCAATCTTCTTCTTTTAATTAAAAAATCTTCTTATGAAATTCTTTTCAATTGTTGCAGATAAAACTTCAATTGATTCCCGGTAGTTTTAGCATAAGGGTATCCCAATGGTAAATCCATATAGACTTCTTCATCTAAATCCCCATATAAAAAGGCATTATTAATATCAAGTTGAGAAAGTTCCCAATTTTTAATAGCAGCTAAAGCAAGAAGAACCTTAACAGTTACTTGTTGGAGTCTAATAATCTGTGTACTTAAATATTTCGATCTAACACAAAAAATAGTGAGAAATACTTACTTGTATCGAAACCAAAGATCACTTCAATTTTTATGTAAAAACAAGGAAATTAGACTGAGGCTTGCCGAAACAAATTTCCTTAAGACAATATTTCCGGGGCTGCCACGGTGCATACAGTTTGATTCCCGGTAGTCTCCCAAGATACAACAGTCTGTTGTTCATTATTTGCACAAATAATGAACCCACGGCGAACCGAAGCAAATAGAAAATTCGACATAAATTTAAAGTTGAGATGAGAGTAATTTTTTGATTATTGTCGGAAAAAGGATACTTAATTGGCCAGATTAAGTCTCCTATTTATAGACTCAAAAAATGTCTTTTCGCAAGAGACACAATGTTTGGATTGTAATGTTTCGATCCAAAGGGTACCTCTTCGGATCGAACAGATATGACCCCTTACTCTCAACTAATTTTATTCACATATAGAATATAAATTCCAACAATCCCCCACATGAATAAAATAGTTCTCCTAGTTCATTCACATAAGACATATCATGTCGAAATTTCTTTAGGAATAATACCGCATCGAGATAGGTGAAATATTTCATCTTGAACCTTCCCTAGTTAAAGCTTATCGGATTTACTTAGCCAATCGGTGAAATATTTCATCTTGAACCGTCGGCTGTTTGTGTAAACCAAGACAATAAACTTAACACAGTACTAAACCGATTTGTTTCAAGTTCTCGGTTGTGTTCGTTTTGGCCCTGAACATTCTTGGTTATGCGAGTGCTTTAGAGAATTCCAGCCTATAAAGAAATTTTCAACGAGCCGACCCAGCTCACACTAACATAGGTGACCGCATCTATCAAGAGTATCCTACCATACTCTATACTTGTATTGACAAGATATAGACGTCATTAAAAGCATTTGCTTAACCTATAAAATAACGCGGTAGGCTTGCACTTATTGCATCATAAGAATGGGATAGAGTTATACTCTTAAGTGCTTTCTTTTAAGTTAGCCAAGACTGGTTGTCCTATTGAACCTGGTCCGTGGGATCTCCAGTCGCCAGGTTAGGTTTCCGTACGAGGTAACTTAGTCTAATTTAGGCTTTAAGCCCATTCCCCTCGATGCACATACTACTCTCTAGATAAACCTTTAATATCCGGAATCAGGATTATCTCTTGACTTCATAAAGTCCATTCTATTTGAAAGTAGATGTCTCTCGGTATTGTATCAACGACAACAAATATGTCATGTCGTGACTTTACCATTATACATAGAGCTTGTTGAGCTCTGTGTATCACCGCTTGATTGTCGCATTTTACGTATGACTAGCACAATTTTCAGTCATATTAAATATCTTCCAAGAATTTTGTGAAGCCACTCAAATTCTTCACTAGCTTTATCCAATGCTATGCACTCTTATCTCATAACGAATTGAGTTATATCCGTATGTTTGGAAGATTCTCAGGAAATAGCGGTGCCTCCAGAATTGAATACATATCTACTTATAAACTTTGATTCCTCTAAATCAGAAGTTTCATTTGCATTACTATATGTTTGAAAATTTTCAAAATGTAATGCACATATGTATGTATTCTTTCAAGATTCAAGCATTCTCATTAATGCATCCCCACGAATCTTGCTAAGATTGCTCATATATCTCCTTAGTTTATTAACCAAAGAGACAATGTCTAGCCTCTTGCATTTTACGATATATGCATGACTTCTAATTTTATGAGCATACTAAAATTGTGATATCCTATCACATTTGTTCTCATGTAGCATACAAGATATGAATTAAATAAAATTATGAAATCCCTTAATTTCATAAGTATTTAACTTACACATCATTCATGTACTTGAGATAATTTAATGTCATCACATGACCTCATAATCATAATTGCTTAAATTGATGTTTTTCATATCATAAGTTAATATTTTCTCGATAAATGTAATATTCACAATATTAGTCTCAAATATTAACATATCATTTGCGCATAAACAAACTCTGATACTCAATTATCCAGTTAGTTTATATGGACACACTTGTCATATATATTAAAATGACTGTCAAAATTTGTTAGTGACACTATCATATTTTTCATGTCATTGTTTAGGAGTTTGTTAAAGGTCAACAAGAAAATACAAAAGTTTCACAAACTATGTTTTCTTTTCATTTAACAACTAAACTCTCTGGTTACTCCTTATAAATTTTCTCATTTAATTCACCATTAAGGATTATAATTTTAACGTCCATTGTATATAGCTATTAGAGCTATTAACATTCAAATGGATGTTATCCTAATCGCTGGTGATATGAGTCAAATAAGTAAAATTATTTCTTTTATAAGGCAACTTGGCTACTCGTCTAGCCTATTTTTTATTGATTGACTTATCAAAGTTTTTAAACTCTTGAACTTAAAAACCCATCTACATCTAATTGGTTCACTCCTCGAGGTCTACCAATTTTATGAATGTAACTCGTTGTCAATCGTCTCTTTCCAATCCACGATATTGGAATGTGATATAATATGTTTGAGGTTAATCCTCTACATATAAGTTAGAATATCTCTTGATTGAATAATTTGGAGCTTTTAGCTCATTTTTCTCTTCAACACGTCAACAAACTCATGTTGAATTAAGAGATTCACCTCTTTAGAGATCACTTCATATGTATATTCTCGCAGAATATTTAGTTGATCATCTTGATCAAAATCAATTAAATATTTTCGCAAAATATTATAAATTTTATTCTAGTCTAAAATGGGTTAGACTATAGTGTTTATTCTCATAGAACAATTTATAATTAACTCTAATTATAAACTGTAGAAAGGTTTATGTCAGTAATATAATAAATAATATTACTTTATCATATTTTAAAATCAGTAAATCACACTTACTGAAATTAAATCTAAGCCAAAAAGGATAATCAGTGTTATAAGAATTGATTCCCAAATCCTTCTTACATTCTCAATTAATGTTACATCACGTGACTCAGTTCACATGATTACTTTTATTTCAGATTTAAACATAAAAAAATATGAATTGCTACTATTTATTGCAAAACTAGTAGTAATTAATATTTTTAAGTTATTTTTCTTTTTCGGTGGTGAAACCGAAATTTGACCCAAGTACCCCCACATTTTAGGTATTTGGTTTTTCTTCCCTTCCATAACTCATATGGAATGATAATTGACTTTCTTATATGAAACCCGACTTAGTATGTCTCTAGATATCTAACGAGCTTTCCCCCAGAAGTTGTCAAGTAAACCTGAATTTAAAGATTGATGTTTAACCACATCTTAAAGTTCTGTTATTTTAGCAACCAAATTCAATTGAGTCGAGGTAAATTATTTGACGAATTATTCCTAATTTTAACACACTTTTGTGTAAATGAATATATTCGTATTTACCCCCACAATTTGGATATAAGAATTTAAACTTTCTTATTCCATTATCCGAATTTGTATTTCACAAATGCATCTCTTTGTATTTAGCAAATACATTTGTTGCCTCTTATTTATTATTCAATAAATAGCTCAATAAAATATATGTGAATAAATACATTTTAAACTCCACGAGTTAGTAATGATTTAAAATCACATAATTAACAAATAAATTATAATTATATACTTATTTCTCACAAATAAATCATAATTATTTCACAAATAAGTTATAAGTACAATCAATATTTTCTCAATAAAATATTGATATTCATTTCTCAAATAACTTATAGTTATTTCTCACAAATAAAATATTATCAATATTTGCTCAATAAAATATTGATATTTATTTCGCGAAGAAATTATAAATAAAATCAATATTTCCTCAATAAAATATTGATATCATAGCAAATTATAATTATTCTAGGTTAGTTCAAATTGTTTTGAACTATTTTATATATGGGAATTTGTTTCACAAACAAATAAGTTCAAATAATTTATAATTATCAATATATTTTCAAATAACATATTGATATAAAAATAAATTATAATCATTTCACAAACATATTATAATTATTTTTCACAATTAAATTATCAATATTTCCTCAAATAAATTGATTTGAAAATAAGTCATATTTATTTCGCAAATAAATTATAACTATATTCACACGTAAATAATCAATCTCAAATTGAATATTGATATGAGATTAATACTAATTAATCCCGTATCTCCACATAAAGGGTATTAGTAAATTTATATACTTCTAATATGCCTCGCTTATATATAAGTCGCACTTATTAAATAAAGTACACGAGCTATGAATCATATACTCAAATAAGATTTATACTTCAATGCCCATGTCATTAAAAACTTTACTTAAATCATTACTTACATGTAATGACCCAATAATACAAGTATAATTTACTTCAATCAATAAAATAAATTAGTACACCACTAAAATATTTATATAAAAAGTATTTTTTTTTTAAATATTTGTAAAGTGAAGTCGCATACTCGTATTTAATTAATAGACTTGTGAGTCGTAAACGCTTGTTTTGAAACCACCGTTTCAAAATACGAAATCTCTATTAAAGAAAGTACCTCTTCATGTTTCAATTTATGTCTACTGTAAACATTTGTTTGACAGTATAATTTCGAAACATTTTTCGTTATTTTAGGAATAAAAAAAATTCCTATCAGTGACCAACCCAAAAGGTATCTATTTGATGCACTGATTCACTTGACGCACCAATCCAATAGTTTTTACATAAAGTATTAACTCTTCAAATTTGATTGCTCATTGCAGTTTTCAAGGGAATGTAAAGACATGCCTATTCATCTTAATTAGTTTTCTACTTCAACCGAAAGAAAAACTCAATTTGATTAATCTGGTTTTCGTTTTAATTAAAAGAATAATGTTTTCCCACGTCTGCAGTTCTACATCACGAAAGGTGTAAGAAAGTTGCCAAATCATAGTTATTTAGCAATAGGAATATATGTAGTTTAAAGTAGAAGGAAAAAGCCTTTTACACAAAACACTGGAAAACACGCCACTTCACGCAATACACACACCACTTCACATTGCCAAATATTTAAGTGGCATAAAGTTTTTTATTTTTTTATTTTTTTGGATTGAAGAGGGAATGATTAGAATGTATTATTCCAGATTTTCTTTTCTAATAAAATTTTCCTCTACAAGTATACACAACTTAGGAATTGAAATATAATTAATTTACTCTTCATGATCTGCAACCAACTTTTTTTTTTTTTTTTTTAAGCCACCCATTCAATATTCGAAAGAATGCCATCAATGATCGTACCTCTTCATTTCATTATCAACAACCGAGGATACTCAATCACATACGGGATATAATGGATTATTTCCATGTGGTTAGGATTTAAAACAGAACACTACATGAGATTTTGATGATCAGTGACACATAATATATCTTTCAAAGATTAAATCCTTGATTATATATGTTAAAAGGTCTCTCAAAATTTACACTTACAAAAGAAAATGATGCTTATCTTTTTCAGCACTCAAATTAAAAATATGATATATGTAATATTACGACTATTCACAGATTAGTTAAACAAGATTTTTTATTGTCTTAAGATTGTTGGAGTCTAATAATCTGTGTACTTAAATATTTCGATCTAACACAAAAAATAGTGAGAAATACTTACTTGTATCGAAACCAAAGATCACTTCAATTTTTATGTAAAAACAAGGAAATTAGACTGAGGCTTGCCGAAACAAATTTCCTTAAGACAATATTTCCGGGGCTGCCACGGTGCATACAGTTTGATTCCCGGTAGTCTCCCAAGATACAACAGTCTGTTGTTCGTTATTTGCACAAATAATGAACCCACGGCGAACCGAAGCAAATAGAAAATTCGACATAAATTTAAAGTTGAGATGAGAGTAATTTTTTGATTATTGTCGGAAAAAGGATACTTAATTGGCCAGATTAAGTCTCCTATTTATAGACTCAAAAAATGTCTTTTCGCAAGAGACACAATGTTTGGATTGTAATGTTTCGATCCAAAGGGTACCTCTTCGGATCGAACAGACACGACCCCTTACTCTCAACTAATTTTATTCACATATAGAATATAAATTCCAACATTACTAACTTAGCAATAGGAGAAAAAGTCTCAGTATAATCTATCCTCTCTTTTTGTGTGTAACCCTTAGCTACCAATCTAACCTTGTACCTATCAATAGATCCATCAGAATTTCTTTTTATTTTAAAAACCCACCTACAACCTATTGACTGTTTTCCTACTGGAAGAGGAACAACATCCCAAGTGTTACTGTCTTCTAGGGCCTTTAATTCAGCAGCCATAGCATCTCTCCAGTTTTGACTTTTAACAGCCTGGTGATAGAACTCAGGTTCAGTTTCAGTAGACAAATTTAGGACAAAATTTTTATAGTTATCAGATAAATTCTGATAATGTATGTAATCAGATAAAAGATATTTGGTAGGAAAACTATTTTGAGTAATGCTATTACAATGAAAATCTGAAAGGTAAGCAGGTTTTTTAATAGTTCTACTAGATCTTCTAACTGGAATATTATGATCAATAGAAGTAGGTAAATCAGAATGAGAACATGTACTGTCTGTTGGAATAAACTCAGGATCATCAGGATTATTAGAATATAAGTAATCAAGATCATAATAATAAGGAGGATCAGAATAAGGAAAAATATTATGAAAATCAGATTTAGAATGTTTATGCATATCCAAATTATGAAAAGGGAATATATGCTCATGAAAAACAACATCTCTTGAGATGAACACTTCATGAGTATTAATATCATACAACTTGTAACCCTTTATTCCAAAAGGGTACCCAAGGAAAACACAAATTCTGGCCCTAGGGTCAACTTTGTTTCTTCCTTGTTTTAATGTAGAAGCAAACACCAAACAACCAAATGTCTTGAAAATACTATAATCCACTGTATTGTTATATAAAACACTGCAAGGACTTTGGAAATTTAGTATTTTAGAAGGAATTCTGTTAATGAGAAATGCTGCAATAGCAACACACTCATTCCAAAAACAAGAAGGAACCTTAGATTCAAAAAATAGAGCCCTTGCAACATTTAGAAGGTGTTGATGCTTCCTCTCCACAACATAGTTTTGTTGTGGAGTTTCCACACAAGAAAATTGGTGAATAATACCAAGTTTATCAAATAAATCAGTAAAACTCAACTCTGGTGCATTGTCACTTCTAAAACACTTTATAGTGCAGTTAAACTGATTTTTAACCATATTTAAGAAATTTGGTAAAACAGTTTGGATATCAGATTTTTTGTGTAAAAAACATACCCAAGTAAACCTTGAATAGTCATCAATAAGAGTAGCAAAGTATTTATAACCATTATAAGAAATAGTATGAAATGGACCCCAAATATCACAATGTAACAATTCAAAAAGTAAAGTAGAAGTAGAAGAGAATTTAGGAAAAGGAAGTATTTTATGCTTAGCCATAGGACAAATGTGACAAATATCAGTATTACAACTACTAGAAAGATCTAAATCTAAATCATGTCTAAGTAAACTCATGATCTTGGGAGGTAGATGACCCAATCTTCTATGCCATGTAGTGAAAGAAACTTTGTTGCAGTAAGTAGTATTAGATGGAGTAATAGCCCTGGAATCCAAAACATAAAGGCCTTGATGAAGTTCACCCCTTCCAATCATCTTCCCTTTGATGTCCTGAATGGTGAAGGAGGAAGGGGTAAAGTTAACAACTAGGTTATCTACCCTTAACAATTCACTAACAGAGATTAAGTTAAATTTGAATTGAGGTACAAAGAAAACATTCTTAAGAGTAAGTGAAGGAGAAAGAATAATATCACCAATTTTAGGAACTAAAATACTAGTAGTATCAGGCAAAACCACACTAGTATTTGAAACAGTAGTCAAATTAGAAAATAGAGACATATTATTACAAATGTGCTTGGAAGCACCAGAATCTAAAATCCAATTATGTGAAAAAAATGAATTATGCAAGGTGGAGGTGTTAGAACATATACCAGTCACACATGTAATGTGTGATGCATCAGTGTTGTTTGTAGTGGCAGTCTGGAAATGAGAGGAGAATAAAGACAACAACTGCTGACACTGGTCAGGTGTAAAACTCTGAAGCATAGGATGAACAGAAGGATTGTCATCAGTCTGAGTGTTCTGGCACTGAGCAGATTGTTGTGTCAGGTCAGATGCTTGATTAATAGTAGTAAACTTATTAGGTTCTGTTTTAGGTTTAAACTAATACCCAGGGGGGTAACCATGCAATTTGTAACACTTGTCAATGGTATGTCCTTGTATGTTACAGTGTGCACAAACTGGTTTGGGTTTGTTTTTGTAGTTATTGGAAGTTGGAGGTGTTTTGAATTGATTGTATGGTCTATTTGAGGGTTGTTGTAGTTGTTGATAAGTGTTCCCGGTGGCAAAGGCCAGGGAAGATGAAAAATCAGAATTGGTCTTTTGTCCAACTAGTTTCTGCCTTTCAGCCTGGGTGGCTAAGGCAAAGACCCTAGTAATAGAGGGTAAAGGCTCCAATATAAGGATTTGTTCCCTGAGATTATCATAAGTAGAATTCAGTCCCATAAGGAAGGCCATGACATATTCTTCTTGGTTATGTCCATGGATCTTCTGGGCATTTCCACAGTCACTAGGACAGACAGCCATAGCAGGTCTATAAGTGTGTAATTCATCCCAAATGGATTTTAATTTTGTAAAATAAATGTTGACAGAATCACTACCTTGTGTAAGTGTAGCAAGATCCCTCCTAAGTTGAAACACCCTAGGCCCATTACCCTGCTGAAACCTAGATTGTAACTCATCCCAAATTTCCTTTGCAAACTTTGTATATATGATACTGGAACGAATATCACTAGAAACATCATTCAATAACCAAGAAACCACAATATCATTATTGCGAGACCATGCATCATAAAGTATAGGATCATTAGGGCCTGGATCAGAAATTGAACCATTGATAAAGCCAAGTTTATTCTTAACATTCAGAGAAAGGGAAAAAGATCTTGCCCAGGTATTGTAATTGTCTCCAGTGAGTTTGTCTTGCACAAGAAGGAGAGCAGGTCCATCTGAAGGATGAAGAAAGTATTTGCTTGAAGGATCCTCCAATGGCAGACGTGATCTAGTACTGCCAGATGCAGAAGAACTGATCGCAGATTCAGTAGACATAGAAACAACAAGAAAGAACAACCAAGAAAACCCTAGATAAAGGGGAAAAGATGAAGAACAGAGACAGAACTCTGATCAAGAAAACAGAGATAAAACTCTGATCAAGAAAACAAAAGGCAGAGACAGAACTCTGGAAAAATGAAAGGAAGAAAGTAGAAAAGCAGCGGAGAAGAAAATAGAACTCAAACTGATACCATGTTAAATTCTATGGAATTCATAGAATTAAGATGAAGAAAAGTTGTAAAATTATTTTCTAATTCTTGGAGAAGAAACTGAAATTAATTCAATAAATTTTGTTATGTGCAAAAGTAAGTTACAAGAATCGAACACAGCCCTATTTATACACAAGATAAGGCGGTTGATGAGTTTGTTACAAAAAAGTAAGTACGCTTTAATAAATAAGAAAACTAAACAAAAGAATAAAGAAAAACATAAAAAATAAACAAAACTCTCTAGCCCTAATCCCTAATCTGTTTGCAGCATTCCCTTCTTCAATCTTCTTCTTTTAATTAAAAAATCTTCTTATGAAATTCTTTTCAATTGTTGCAGATAAAACTTCAAGTACTCCAATATTAATAGATGATGTATGTTTGATTTCGAATTTTTAATTATGGTATGCTCCACATTAAGAATATTGATATACAGTGCTTCCAAGTCCTGCAAAACAAAGTTTACGCGTCGGTGGAGTATCGGCGGAGCCTCCTCCGATTCTTAAGTCAGCAAAAGTTAATGTCGAAGCTTGAGAGAAACTATATGCAGGAAAAGTACTGGAGTATGTAAAGTGTGATTAGGGTTTACTCAGTCATACATGGGGGTATTTATATATGTGGAATAAGGTGAATTCAGTAAGATGATCCCGATATTGGAGGGAATTTTTACGTGCATGCATGGAAGTTTACATGTTTGTTGGGCGTACATTTCCTAAATTAAAGAGGTTAGGATAGAGGATATTCAAGATTCTTTCTTTATGAGTTGGAGGCTCGCGACTAAGGATCTTTATGGGTGAAGAGGTCCTCGCGAAGGTGAAGCCCGCGATTAGAGGAGTTGCTCCTTGTTTACTTGGTTGCATATGTACATTCCCATTTCAAATTGGTGTATTTGCTAGTAATGATCTCACTATGTAGCGGATTGTTCCCTACATCATTGTCTTCGCTTTGACCACACTCAAATTATTTAACTCTCACCATGGTCGAGTTGGGCAGATTTGTTGTCTCAACATTCTCAACTATAATGTCATTGATTATATTACGTGTATGTATAAGCACCATCTATATATTTCAAGCCAACTAAATTAGATTAACATTATTTTATTCCTTGCACTAATTAATCAAATGGGGGAAATTCTTACCCAAATTGAATTAAACCGACTTAAGAGTCAACACAATGAAGAGGATCTATATGCACCCTGAGCGCTCTCCAGTCCGGACTCTCATCCACTATTTAGTAGATTTAAAAAAAAAAAAAATCTTATGCAGCCCCTCTAAGTTCATTTTTATTTGGATATATTAATTTTTATGTTCCTTCACGCATTTACACGAAAGAGAAAAAAATAAAAAGAACGTCGTATATCTCAAAAGAAAATTTAATTAAGAGTAGTAAACCTAAGAACGACATCAAAAAGATTTTTGAACTCAAGCCCTGGCTCCTATCAATGCTTTGCTTTAATAGCTCAATTATGTAAAAAAATTAGTTGTTACTTATTGAATTAATTAATGCACGATTGATATAGAGTTGTAATAAAACCATATAAATTATTGTCATTATTATTATTGCCAGCTAGAGTCTTCAGTAAGTGTTAAAAAAAGAATTATGCACGCTCGTGTTTTTCTTTGTAAATGAACGATTGGAGAAGGTACCAAACATATATCAAGTACAAATTTATTTCAGTTTTTTATAATTAGATTTGATGTGTGTCAAATAAATGAAAAGTTTTCATTACTGTATAATGATCTTGGGAAATTTGTTGGTACCAATTTCAAATTGCGTAGAATTCTACAAAAATAGAGGTAGTTTTTTCTTTTTCTTTTTTTTTTTAATTCATATTCTATAAATTCTGGTTTAACATAGAACTTTAGTCTACAAATAAATTTTCCTCTTTACATATCAATAAACAAGAATTCGCCTTTATAGGCAAATGACATAAATTTAAAAGAGACTATTGTTGTCAATTTCCAATTTGAACGAAGTACTGGTGAACAGAGAGAAGGCTTAAAAGAGACTATTGTTGTCATTTCCAGCAGTAAGTAGACTAAAAAATGGATCTCGTTTGCCTCCTACAACACTCTCCTCTGTTCCTTTAAGATTAAATTTTAATTGATTTGTAGTTGATGGTGCTGGTGGTTTAACAGATACAAATGCAACCTTCTTCTTTGTCTCGTTTTTATGATTCACGTAATCTAATATGGGAGATTTGTCACCGGGAGATTCAGCACTGCATGAACCATCTTGAACCGACTTTTCATGCACTGGTTCTGTCAACGTGCCCTGTGATGGATTTATAGAAACATCTTCTGTAGAAACTAAATTTGCATTTGAAGCTTCTGTAGTACGTGAGGCAGCTTGATCACCACTACTTGAATGATCTGCTGATTGATGCTCAGTATTTGTTGTTCCAGATTCATCGACTACATGGATAAAATAAAGGGAAATAAGTTGTTAAACAAATTCTTCACCAACAATAAGATCAAGAAATATAAGGCTAAAAAGAATTGAATTTGAAGAATGAATTTAGATAACTCCAATATTGGGTGGTTTTGAAATTCATGAATTAAAATAAAAGTCTAGAATGATTACTTGAGGATTTGAAATCCACAAAACCAATTTGATTCAATTTCAATCAAGTGCTATGGATTTGTGTTTATGAATTTGAAATGCTCAACCCCAAATCCATCCATCTAAATGAGGCCAGAGAATATTGTACAATGGATAAATAATAAGTTTAAAGGCCATAAGGAAAGTTGGGAACAAATAAAAACCAATAAGCACATTAAGACATGATATGTAGCAAGTAATGTGCCGAGAGTAAAATATGTGAAAAATATCAGACAATCTTTTGGAAGCACGAATAAACTAAGTAAACAATAAGCAATTAATATGGTTATAGTTGCATATTTGTACTAGACTCAGACTCAAGAATAAGAATCGTATATTCAAAGGATATGACAAATCATTTGAGGTCAGTTGTTACCGCCAAGTAAAACCTCAATATTCTGATATTGTATATTTGATGGCTTGAGCGAAACATCTTCTAGGTCATCCTTTTCAAGGCTCCTAGTGGTCTCACATTCACCTGTCCTCTCAACTAACACATACTTATCTGTCTGCCAACTGCATTCTAGTATCACAATTGCCTCCTCCTTTCTAGGATAGTATTCCCTGAAAACCTACAAATTTAGCGAATATTTGTAAGCTAACTTCAAACTAGCAAGGAAGAAAGGGAAGGGTTAAAAGAGCTGCTGAATGCATGAGTATATTTCCATTTACGAAAAAAGAAAAAGAGAAGAGTCCTGACCTCGAATCCTTGTTGATTTAATTTCACGGTCTGTTCCTTTTGAGAAAGAGAAGAAACTGTATTATACACTTCTACAATGTCGACAAGTATCTGCAAAGAAAGAAAAATCAGAACATTTGAAACACTCATTATCAAACACTTCACAGGCTAAGGTTATATATTCAATTGAAATTCGAAAGAATCCTATTCTCTTTGTGTCAATACCAACTAAAAGGAACAATATGGTAGAATTCTTGCAGCAGAATAAATCCAGAAAAGTGACCTACCCCCCCCCCCCCCCTTCCCCGGGGACTAATGAAACACAAAAAACAAAAGCAAGAACGATCAATTATGTTTAGCTGTCTCATGAAAGTAAGATAAGCTTACCTGTTGAACCAATACTCGAATTCGGGCAAGCACAGCCAATGTGGTCAGTGCAAATTTCATGAAAAATGACTGAGCAAGCAGAGTAGATATCTCGCTTCGAAAGGTTAAGAGAAAAAGATGATGAATTTCTTATTTGCAACTTTATGACACCAAAAAAACTTCTCAAGGAAAAAACCATATTTCAAATAGCAAGTTGTTCCCATGTCTGTTTATGACAAAAGGCTAAACTAAATATGAAAGGATACGTAGCTGCCTTTAGCATTGGTTCAACCATCTGCGACAATGAGAGAAAAGTTAAGAATGAAAGTAGATTGGCTTGACTAGAAGAAATAGTGAGTTAGAGAAAAAGATAAACCACCTGTGACAATAGGCGGGCAACTCCCAGAAGCCTCTCCAAAAAATTATACTTGTCACTGTCACATCTTCTCTTTTTCAAACTGAGGCACACAAAAAATAAAAATAAAAAACAAATAATAATCGTAAAAATATTAAGCTCTAGGTTTTCCTGCATACTACAAATTGAGTGATTATTATTGCAATATCATAATGTCTAGTAGGACTTGAAACGCATTATGACAGTAAAATTTCCAAGGTTTAGTGAAAAATGATGGTTAGGATGTCCTAAAAATGATGGCCTCAATGAAATTATCAACTTAGTACAGGTCCATGTGTTTAAGGGGTCCTAAAGTATAACCTCACACACCAGTTTCCTTAACTGCCATAAGTACATATTCAAACTCACAAAGGTTTGTTCTTTACCAGAATCTGTTCTAACAATACATTCTAGTTTTTATTTCACTTCACTTAAAAAGTCCACACAATAGTTCAAAGTATTAAATGATGAATTATAAGACGGTTGAGGAAAAAAATAGTGGGAAGAGATGGAATGCCTTTCCAAATTTTGTAACTTTTGCTTAGGTCTATTGCCATTGATCACCACAAAAGAGGCATCCAAAATCTCCTCCAATTTCGCTGATTTTAGAAGCTTCAAATCCCTTCTCACCTATCACCAAAAAGAACATAACAGATTATTTACCAAAAACATCAAACTCACACACAACTACATGCTTATGAAATCATCCAAGTATATGTTTAAGCAAAAAATTAAGCATATCAAGAGCTAAACCTTGAGAACATACTGGAAGTAAGTGCATCTTCGATGTTGATTCTTGTGTTTATATACAAGTCTCTCGAGAATACCACACTCGATTTGAAGCTGACCCGTAAAAGACGTTAATCTCTGCTCAACTATATCAATCTCTGAAGCCATCTGTCTCAACTACAAACAGCCAAAAAGATTCACATGAGCATAGTGCACCATATCAGATTGTTAAACAATATCTACGCTTCTCTCTCTGCCACCCAATCAAACATATAAAGTGCAGAACACATTATTGCTGAACTACGAGAAACATAGCTAAACAAATTGCAATTTCCAATTCATCTTATCCGGTCAACGCAACATATTTGGGTTCAACTTAGAGATAAAAGTTAAAACTCATTTATCCTCACATCTATATGATTCCTCTACTTGAATAAGGATTCAGTAGAGTATGTTACGATGACCATGCCTAAGAGCCCGAAGAAGCATAGCCTTTAAACTTGCTTGCTCTAAACATTTCCAAGTATTTTAACCTATATAGTGTGTTTCTATCATTGTATGCCTTGCCATTGATGTCCCACAATCACATGGGTTGTGCTCAGCTTATTACTAGAAATGTAGTCTAGAACAAGAATTTATGTACATTGTTATGGCAGAGTTTTCAAAATCACATTCTTGCAATCCACTAGTATAAGAGATAATAATATTTCATACATAAACCTATAACATAGCGAATTGTTTTTCTACTCATAAATATTAAAGGTGACATGCAAATCAAAACGTGACTGAACCTTAAACACATGTCTACATCAATAACTAATTACTATTTTAATATTTATTTTTTCTGTTTCTGCTCTGTATTATTCTAACTTATGGTATACAAGAAGAAACTCTCTTCCAGCAACTAATGAAAAGCAACAAACTTTCTACTCAACCAAGGCCGGCCTGACATATTACGGGGCCCTAGGCGATATTTAAAATTGGGGACCTCTTTTACAAATTAGCTGATATTTTTTTAAACTTTCTCTTAAGAAAAGCAAATACTACAAGTCTTGTGTGTATATATATATTGAAAATTCAAGTACATGAATATAGTTATATTACAAATATAATTTTTTACTTATCAGAATAGTTAATAGATAAAATATGAAAGTATAAAATTTCTGCTCACTCTACTATCTT
Organism: Penstemon barbatus; assembly: GCA_003313485.2. Taxonomy (NCBI): domain Eukaryota; kingdom Viridiplantae; phylum Streptophyta; class Magnoliopsida; order Lamiales; family Plantaginaceae; genus Penstemon; species Penstemon barbatus. The sequence continues at coordinate 12,666,924 of CM064883.1, read as the reverse complement.
AGGTAGGGCTGTGCAAACGGTAAAACCGGACCGAACAGTACCAAATTTCGTTATACCAGCTGGTTCTGAAATCTCGTACAGTTTGCCAAACCGAAAATTTGGTTTGGTTCGGTAAATTACCAATTCAGTACGGTTCTATTTGATCGGCACAAAAGAAAAAGAAAAATTATTGAATAAAAAATAATCTGTCTTGAATACATATGTAAATAATAATATGCTTCCTACCACTCTAACCATCCAATGAAGTTGAACAGAAACTATAAAGAATACATCAGAGACCCCCTAGCCTCAGTCCCCTATCCAAAAATTACTGTAGCATCATTCCAGTTTTTGGGTTTTAAATGCAATTAGAATCCAATTTATTAAGAGAAAATCAGACAAAAAAAAAAAAAAATTGGGCATTTAGAATTTGGACTGTACCTCTGTAAATTACAAATCTGGGCCGAGATAGAGATAATGGAGGCGCGATGTGAGTGGGTGGTGCGGCGGCGCGGTGGGATTTTGAATTAAAGAAGAAGAAGATTTGGGTTGGTCGGCCGTAGAAGAAGAATGAAGAGTGAATGGAAGCTTTGGATTGGAAATTTGGAAAGCTGTTTTTACTTTTTAGGAATTGAAATTAAAAATAAAAACTAAAACTGGTATACCGGATCCCTCGGGTAAATACCGTTTCGGTAAATTTAACAGGAATACAGAAAATTAAAATTTATAATGGTTCGATAATAGAGTTCATATAGGGGCCGTTTGGTAAGGTGTATGAGATTAAGGTGGATTAGATTGGAGCCGGATTGAAGGTCATATTAAAAATATGTTTGGTAAATTTGATTGAGTCATATTATATTAAAACAATCTACCGTAATATGTTTTGTAGAGGTATGAGTTTAGATATATATTTATATATTTTCAAAGATTTGAGAAGAATTTATGATATTTAATGATATGTAAAAAAGGAAATACGTAAATTTGTGGTTATTAGTGACATTTTACTTAATTCATATTCACCCGGATTAACTAATCCACCCATGCTTGGGTGGATTATATTATAGTTTTAATACCGGGTCGTAAGGATTCAATCCATTTGACCCGGTATTAGAGCAATGCCACCAAACGTTGTATTAGGCCATATTAACTCATATAGTATGACTTAATACCCCCTATTAGGTCCTACCAAACGACCCCATAGTATATTGAATTGAAATTTTGATTTGATGTATTATTTATAAGGTTTATTGGATCGTACAAAACCCTAATTTTAGGGGTATGCATTTAATATAATTAAATTGTATTATTTTTTGGTATTTTGTCTTACGAGATAATTTCAAAATTTGTACAGTATGTCAAATCAAACTATTAGGTTTAATTATCGAACAGTTCAGTCCGCTACGTAAAAATCGAGATGTGTATGTAGTTTGAGTCTTCTATATAATAAATTAATACTAAAAATTATAGTTGAATTCAAACTCGTTGAATCAAAGTTACATAAAATTCTAAATTTTATTATTAATGCAAAACAATAATTTCTATATATATATTTTTGGGAAAATTGCAAAATTGGTCCCGTAACTATTGCTCGCTGGCAAAAAAGTCCTGTAACTTTTCGGGCTGACAAAAACATCCTGTAACTATTATATTTTGGCAAATTAGTCCTATTTTAGCCCGAATTGCCAACGTATCTGCCAAGTCACGCCCTTTGCTGACCTGGAAAGTAAAGGGAAAATTGCAAAATTGGTCCCGTAACTATTGCTAGCTGGCAAAAAAGTCTTGTAACTTTTCGGGCTGGCAAAAACATCATGTAACTATTATATTTTTGGCAAATTAGTCCTATTTTAGCCCGAACTGTCAACGTATCTTCCAAGTCACGCCCCTTTGCTGACCTGAAAAGTAAAACCCCCTTGTTGACATGGAAAAATAGCAAAAAATGGTAAATATGATCTGAAAACATAATCTGGGGTTTTTTTTTAATTGTCGAAGATTGATTCTTGTTCAATATATGCCTTGGTGCAATGTGATAAAGTGTCTTTCAATATTATCATGAGTCTAAATTACTTCTAAGTTAACGTATGTTAGATATGGTTAATTTTTCGTTTGAAATGGGTGGGAAAAAAATCAATTTGGACCAAATAGGACTAAACTGCTGAAATAATTTAATTATAGGACTTTTTTGTCAACCCAAAAAGTTAAAGGACTCTTTTACTAGTATTTTTTAGTTATGGAACCATTTTTTGCTATTTTTCCATGTCAACAAGGGAGTTTTACTTTCCAGGTCAGCAAAGGGGCGTGACTTGGTAGATACGTTGGCAGTTCGGGCTAAAATAGAATTAATTTGCCAAAATATAATAGTTACAGGATGTTTTTGCCAGCCCGAAAAATTACAGGACTTTTTTGCCAACGAGCAGTAGTTACGGGACCAATTTTGCAATTTTTCCTATTTTTTTCCAAAATACTAAGGCACAATAAAAGAAATACAATTGTACTATCAATTAGCATATTCCTCCTTTTTTTTACTATCAATTACCATATTCTCCCTTCGTTTTTTTATTCGTTATGGAGGATTTCACAAATATTAAGAAATGTAACAAATAACCATTCTTGTTAGTAAAAGTCTTAAAAATCCTTTTAATCAAATAATCATAGCATTAATAAGAATGGTAAAATTGGTAGAAAAAAATTAATTTTACATTGATATCCTAAAACGATATATTAAAAAACGAAGGGAGTAAACTTTATCATTTGACAATTGACACCAATAATATGAAATAATCACATTTACATAAATTAGCTCAAGCAAAGCTTACATAACAAACATAAGAAAAATTTCAATAGAATGTGTATTGTTAATCTTAATCAAAAAGTTAATTTGATAGGTTAAATCTATTTTAATGTCGCGCTCCGATCATTGTCAAATACATAACACATTAATGTTAATTTAATACGATGTAGGTAAGTAGGGGAGGCAAAGCAGAAATATATAGCCGATAAAGATATCTAGGACATTTTTTTTACATATACATGGTTTTAGATTATGGAGTAAAACTTTATATATATATATATATATGAAAAGTCTCTAGAGCATCGGTATTAGCTACTAGATCAAGTTGATTTCCATCGTCTGTTTGAGAATGTGGGTATATAAATAGGGAAAAACCTTATTTGAAAATTATTCAAGTTTGTGCATTCTTACATCTTATTTGACAAAAAAATTATCAAACAGAAAAAAACTGAGGGACATTTACATTTTCAAAATTTATTTTTAAGGCACCTCTATAGTCGGGGTTCTAGGCAATGACCTAAAATGCGAGCCGGCCCTGTACTCAACTATTTGTTATATGAATGATTTTTTTTGGGGTTTCTATTTGTTAAAGTAAGAATCTTGGGCGAGAGGAGGATGATTTTTTTTGGGGTTTCTGTTTGTTAAAGTGATTAGTTAACAGTTATATATAATTTTAAAAGTTAATTACCCACGTGTTTGGAAGCAGAGGTTTTTTTTTTTTGCGACGGTTAATTGTTATATATTCAAATTACGAAAATATCCTTGGATGCACTTCACGAGACGAGCCCCTCTCCTTAAAAATCTTCTAGATTTATATTCCGTTATCAATTCTGCAAAAGTTTCTTTTATTTCCTTTTCATTTCAATTTATAGAACAGTGTTGTTGAGCAATTAATTGTTTCTTATTTTATCCCCTATTATTGTTGAATTTTGTTTGTTAATTAGAAAATATGAACTAAATTCAAGCAAAATATATTTTAATCACCAAAAAACCTACTGAAGGATGATCGTATAAATTGAATTCAACTTGTTTAGACTTGAGTAAGACCCTATTATTAACTAACGTATCAGTAGTAAAAGTAAGTTAGGTTCTTGCATCATAGTGAATACAATAATGAGAAAAGATGGAAAAATGAATAAATTTCAATATTTTATTATTTGATGCATTAAAAGTATTTTTGTTTGCGTTATTATTTATTAGTTTTAGCCTCAATTCGAGTTAGACGGTAGAGCTACTAAACAACGTAATTACGTAACTAAGAGTGAGTTTGACCTAGAGATTCAAAAAGTAATTATAGGAGAATTAATTTTGGCAATAATTGATTATAATAAAAATTAATTATAAAATATTTGCATTTGTATAATAGCTTCTACAAAAGTAGCATTTTAGTAGTTTTTAAAATAAATTAATTTTTAACTTCTGCAAACACTAAAGTGATTTTGATATTGAGGGCGAAACACCATGAAAATCACGATTAATCAAAAATTATTTTTATAATTGGGGTAAAACACTTTTAAAAATCAAAATAGATATTTAGAAGTGCTCCCATCACTTGGCAAACTAGTGCTCAATTAGTATTCAAAACTATACCAAATTGTGAATACGGAGAAGAAAATCAAATTGACCTTTGTTCGACTCAAAATAGTTTTATATATTAAATCTAAAACACGGGAAGAAAATCAAATCTACCAAAAAATTGAGTTTAACATGCCCTGTACTCAACTATTTGTTATATAAATAACCTATATAATGTAAATAAAAGAAACCAAAAGAGCCATTAAGCTTACTGCTTACATTATACTTGTACATTCACACACACACAAAACCTAATAAAATAAAAGATTTGTGTATAACAACGCAACTAGGAATTAGATTTCTCAAACAAGAAAAAGAGAAAAAAAAAAAAAAAAAAAGGGCAACAAGAAGTGTAAAAGCTCGAACTGAAAATATATGATTTCCAACATAAAATTGAAATAAAAAAGGATGCCCTTCTATAATATAGAAATCGCTATGCGATGACGATAGAGAAACCAGGGGGTGAGGGTGGGGGTGGTGAACAGCTGAAAGGACGTAAAAGAAGTTTGTCAAAAGAAAAATAAATGATTTCTATTTTGTGTTATTTATATTGGACTTGGATTTGAGTATTGGACGCGGACCTAAACCCAGCTTATAATTAAAAGTGGATTGGATTTAGACCAGAGTCCAAATGTTTCTTCGACTTTATATGAGATTGTCAAGCACTCATGCTTATCTTTTTCCATTTTTCTTAATTAATTAATTGCACATACTCACGAATACTTAAACTATAATCTAATTACATCGGAGTAAAATATTTTTTAAACATTTTAAATAAATTCACGAAATGAAATAATATTTTCATTTGTTACAAGCATTTGTAACACAGTGTAAACATTCTAAAATGTATATAGAATACTTCATAAATCAATCCATATATTAAAAATAAATAGAATTAATTATACCTATATTTGGCTTTGCAAAAAAACACTTCTCATTAATTATTACTTGAATTAAATGTCTCTTATATTTTAAAGTGATTTACTGGCCATTCACAAACTTATACCAAAAAATACGAAAAGGACAAGCAGTGAGACTGGAACATAGTTAGCCGACAAACTGGACTGGTTGTGAATAGCAAATTGAGTGTTTTACTGGAGCTGTGAATTACTTATAACTCTCTAGCTAACTATCAATGAGTAGAATATTTGGAATTGATTAGAAGCTACACTAAAGCTCTAACTGTAAGAAATGCAGAGATTTCAAGTTTATGAATTATTTCATAATCATCAGCTGAACATTATAGATTGTCAAATAATTATACATAGAAAGTAAATTAAATACATGTTCTAGTTACTCCGAAAGAACATACACTAGACGCTTATACATAGAACATACATGTCGTTGTGCTAATCAACCATCTTCCAATTGCTTCCACTCAAATATGTTGAGAATCTCTTTCATATGCTCCTTGTTGAAGCTCTCTAACAACAAAGCTGCCCCTTCCTCATGTGCCCATCTAAACATAACCTGACCAAAAATGAAAAACCACATTAACCACTAGCTACAAGAAAACAAGTCTCACCAACTGCAGTTTCCGTTGGTCAGTGGAGCCTCGATTTTCAGTTGGTATACACACGTTACGATGGCATTTTTCCGTTGTTAGATGTTCTGTAGGTGAAGGCCTCGGACCATAGGTAGGTATACATATACCTGAGTAGCTGTCTTTTGTCTGTGCTTTGATAACTTCTTTAAACTCTCCAACTCCATGCATTGAGTTATATCCAAATGTTTCTCTTTTCCTCCTATAGTAGATGAAGCAATAATCGAAATTTTGTTGGCTAAACAGAATTCCCTAAGTTTCTTATCCCCCCAGAGTTGGTGCATCCTAACCTTAACATGAGAAAGAATGGTATTTGAATATTTAAGAAGATCATCTCATCTCATCTCATCTCAAAATACATATATAATTATATACGACTGTGATGGGTTAATATTTATGACGTATAATTACCTACCTGGTTTACAGAAGGAGGCAATTTTCCAAATTTGAGTAAATTTTCCAACATATTGGATGAAAAGTTGCACACACCAATTGACTTTGTGAGGCCAAGTTTTTGACACAATTCCATGGCTGCCCAAGCAAACATGAGCTGCTGATCATTATGTGCAATGTCCTCGTCTTCATATTCAGCACTATCAGGCCATTGTATGAGGTAGAGATCAACATACTTTAGTTGTAGCTTTCTGCATAAGATAAAAATATGTTATAAGTTACGTTGAAAAAAGAATACCAATCCTGAAATTAGCTAGAACTCTAATACACACATATAATATATATCTATGATTTTGGATTTGATCTTACTCAAGAGAATTCCTCAATTCTGGGATAATAGATTTGTAACCATTTGAAGTATACTGAAGCTTGGTAGTGATGAAAAGCTCTTCTCTAGATTTTACGATCCCATTTTCCACGGCTTCAATCAAGGCTTCTCCAATAGGCCGATCCAAGTTTAAAGAAACGGTGGTTTGAATATGTCGATATCCAATATCAATGGCGTAAAGGATAGCTGATTTCACAGTCGATGGATCAAAATTTGTCGAACCAGATGGTATTCCAATGCCAATTGTAGGCGAATTCCACCCTCCATCAAAAGGCCCTTGTACTGCAACACTACTCATTTTTCTCTTATGATTCGATATTCTGTGATTGATGTTTATTCAGATTGATTCTTACCTGAGCAGAACTAATTATGAAAGTTAGACATTGATCTTCTTGTCGAAGTTTCAAACTTGAGATGAAAGTAAAGTTGGAAAAGTATGCATCATCATGCCTTTTAATTTTAAATCAATAATTTTCTGATTAAGATTGGTTTTATTGACTAAGAATCATCAGATTTATTGTAACTTTCCAAATTAAAGTAATACAATGACCACTTTCCTCGTGTTTGGTTGGAAGAGTAGTCTATTAATTATTTTGAAATTATATGTATAGAAAAACAGAAAGCAGATAAGAAGTGCAGACTTTTTTGTACATAGGACTGAATTAACTCTGAATACAATATTTATAAAATTTCATTTCCTTACCTTGAAGTTTACCAAACCTGGTATTTTATGCTGAGCCTCCTTGGCACGCACGTAAAAATACAACTTAGCCTCTATTTTATGCTAAAAAGGTAATTTTAATTTTCAACTATATTATATCCCATACTTTTTAGCAATTTATCTTCTTGAAATATGCTTAATGGACAAGCTAACTCTCTATAAGAAAAACATACAGATTACCCTCTCATGAAATAAAAAAACGGGTGAATACTGGTGATATATATATTTTTTTTATTTAATATGTGAAGAAGTATTTTATTCTTAATAACACAACAAAGAGTAAATATGACGGTTAACATATTTTTTAGTAGAAAATGGGTGTTTAGATATTTTTATTCTTAACAACAAAGACTAAAAAAAGGAATTTTTGCACGTCACCCCTCAGTTTTTTTTTTTCTGTTTTCACACATTCCCCTGACACGCCTTTAATGAGCCCATGCCCCCTGGTTTTAAGTAAGTTGTGCACTTACCCCCTAATTTAAATTCCGATCAGATTTTTCATCGAAGCTGAAGCACATGCAAGGCATACCCAATTTTAAGGGGCATAAAGGTAATATTATCCTCAACCTTATTTTCCTCCTTACCCATAAACCCCAATTGAAGGTGATAAAAGCAACTGGGTTTTGTCAATTAGGTTATATCAATTTGGGTGATTTACACTCAGACTCCTAGTATTTAGTCATATTACAATTACAAGGAATCTCTTGAGATTTCAGAAATTACAAAGAGACCCTCTGAGGTTCAATAAGTTTTACAAGGACACCCCATGTGGTTCAATAAGTCTTACAAGGATACTTTCTACAACTTGTAAATATATTTATAAAAAATACACTGTAAAGGGTGTCCTTGTAATTTTTTAAACATCGGAGATCTTCTTGTAATATGGCTAAACCTCATGAGGTCTTAGTGTAAATCACCCTATCAATTTTTTCCCCCATTTTTCTGAAGTTGAGTGAATTAAGATCAAAATTACTAATTCATTATTGTCTCATACACAAAACGCATGATTTTCCTCATCTCTTACTTTCTTATTTCTTTTTTATTTATGTCCGATTATTCCTTTGTCTCAATGCTCACGCCTTTTTAATTTGTGAACTCTATACATATACATACACCTTTTTGTTTATATATATATATATATGTGTGTGTGTGTGTGTGTATATACACATTAAAAGTATTTTTCTTCTATATTTTTTATGAATAAAACAGATGTTGATGGCACCAGTTGTATGAACATATTACTTATATGAAGGAGAATTTCGTGAAACTTGTCTAAGTAACCCACTAATTATTTCCATATTTCTTTATGTTTTTCTCTTCTCAAATGATTTGAGAGAAGCAAGCCCCAATTTTCTTTGAATAGAAGAAAAAGGTTCGTGTTTTTTTCCCTCAAAATTTGGTGGTTGTGAGATTTAGGGGTTAAAGAAGGAAATAATGGTGAAGGTAATATTACATTTTTGCCCTTTTAAATTGGGTGTGGCTTGCACATGTTCAGTTATGATGAAAAATTTGGCCGAAATTTAGAAGGGGGGAGGGAGGGGAGGGGGGGGGGGGTATAAGTGCACAGCTTACTTAAAACCAGGGGCGTGGGTTCATTAAAGACATTTCAGGGAGAATGTGCGAAAACAAAAAAAAATTGGGGGTGACTTGCAAAAATCCCCAAAAAAAAAGCTTTTGACAATAAAGTACATATATGTTAACGGAAAAAAGACAAAACTGGCCTCATAACTTTTAGTCGCCGGTAAGTTTGTCTTGTAAGTTTTAGGGCTGACAATTTTGCTTCGTAAGTTAAAAAAAAAAAAAAAAAAAAAAAAAAAAAAAAAAAAAAAAAAGCAAATTTAAGAAATTTTCAGCCCAATTGAGAGGGTGGGCTTCACTCTCAGACTTATGTATTTTAATTGAAATTTTTGACATTGATACTTTTTTTAAAAAGAAAAAATATATTTTTCTTGCTCTTCTTAATCGCAATTCGGACCTTTTTTTTCCTTAATCACAATTTGGAACAAATTAAAAATAAATGGTCCCAAGATCCTAATTGAATTTTGATACGCACAAAAAAATTGCTCTTCTTAATCGTGATTTTGGAACAATATTTTTTTTTACTCTTTCAATTGTGATTTTGGGATAAACACTAAAAATAAAATCTTTTCTTGGTCCTAAAATTCTAATTGCGATTTTGAAACAAACTTTTTGTCTTAAAAAAATCTATTATTTCTAATCGCGATTAGAAAAAGCATAAAAGAATTGTCTGAATCACAATTAGAAAAAGCAAGAAAACATATTAAACTTCTTTCCTAAAATCACGATTGAAGCTCTACTAAAAATCAAAAATCAAATTTTACATAAATTATATACGCGTCATATGCATATTAATTTTTTATTCGTTTTTATTTTTAAAAAAATCACGATTGTGAAAGAATATATTGCTACCAAACCTAATGCACCGGTTGTGAATTAAGTGGTATGTGGAATAAAGTGGTTAACGTTGTGAAATTTTTCATATTTTTGTCGCGGAGTTATAAAATAGAAAAATCATTGATATATTATAGAATGTTAATTATGCTAATAAAGAAACTTTCTTGCTAAAAATAAAAAATATACCATTTAGAAACATTCTACCAAATTCAAAAAGAAAAAATATTAGCCGGTATCTGAGGCTAAAATATCCTACTAAAATGCCACCATAATTTCTTGATGCAAAATCGCTCATAAAAATTCTCGTATTTTTTTGTCTTTTAGTCTGAGCTCATGTCAAATTCTTCGTCAAATTCTTCATCAAATTCTTCGTCAAATTCTTTGTCTGACAGATCCTGCAAAAATAACAATATGTGTTAGACCATCTAAATAACAACTAAATAATTCAAAGGTTGGACATAAAATCTATATCTATTAGATCAAGACATACTAACCATATCATCATCCTCATCGAAATATTCTACAACATCCACATCAAATAATTCTTCGCAAGAATCAACTGCCAATCTTGAACCATCCTCGTTCAAGTTACATTTTCTGAAATGCTCATCAATTGAAGTTGATTCGGGTTGTGCACTAGACGAATCAACTCCAGGCATGGGAACCATACCAGTTACTGCAGAAGCAGGGGGCCATGAATTCGAAGTACTAACACTAGATTCGCCAAAGTGGAAAGGTTTACGATTCAAAAATTTGAAAATTTCATCGCCGCTTAGACCGATTGGATGGGACCAATAGTCGACCTTTTTTTTTCTCTTTGATGGATCACCCACCTGAAAAACAAGAACACGTTTACGCATAGGTCATGTATGAAACAAATTAAGTAGTACCTTCTGAAAAAATGTAAAATAATTCAAACCTCTATTATGACCCAGAAACGTTGCCCAAATGTCTTTCCAGAAGGCAAGGACATCTTCCAGTAGGATGTGTATTGGCCAGGCAGCTTAGGAGCTTTCAAAATAACTGATACGTCAAGTTCTTCGCCCACACGAATGCCATTGTTAGGCATCTTGAGCAAATAAGAACAACTTTGTTAGAGAGATTGACATCAAATGAGAGAACCAATGCACTTATTTATGTGTAAATTTAAATTCTGACCTTTATATCGACTGAGATTTCATCGGTTAACTTATCACCTCCATTCCAAACAAATTTTGATCCGTGTGGCCACTTTTTAATACCATTGTTGCGCAACCTCCATTTCTTTGTAAAAGTGGTGTTTGGTCGCATAATAGTACCATCATCAACAGTTACATCACACATAAGATTGCTGAACAAAGGGCGAACAGGAAAGCCACAACATTCACTATGTTGAAACATAATCAGATCTTCACCTGCTCTATTTAGTGATTCAATCTCATACGCGGTCATATCAAAATAATCCATATTATATGGAAAATGGCATGGTTTCTTAGAAGTGTTACTTGATTTGAAGTTTGATTTCGATTCAACTTTATTCACATTGTTCAGAACAACATTGATTCTCAGTGGATTCAACTTTTTCATATTGGATCCACACAGATCACTTTCCTCGGAAAGTGATATCTCATCTCCATCTTCATCGATGTATGTTAGTCTAAAATCTGTGATTGGAGGAATTTGAAAAAGAATCCGAACCTTCTTTCTCAAAGTAGCCAAATCTAAACTGAGGATCCCTTCATTACTAATATAAGCCGTCTGACGTCTGAGAATCTCTCCACATTTAATCTGTGGCATATGAATAAGAAAATTGTAGAGTTTTAATTTCCAGTTTGTTCTTCGAAATTGTATCAAAGTATGTACAAACATTGAGTAAAACAAATAAGCCATATTAAAAGAAAATGCAAGAAAAGGGCATCTTCCTATCAAGAATAGAATTTGAGTTATTTCTCCTTTTGATTCTAAATTTCTGTCTAAGAATTCAACTCTCATTAATCATTGTTAACCATCTAATCATGCCATAAAAATTGTGAATGACAATTAAAGGATATTACAAGTAACAAAAGTCAAAAGTAAGAATATCTTAAATTTAAATTTTAAGCAGAACAGCTTTATCTTTGTCCTTACCCCTCACTTATTTAGTTGGAATTTACATATCCATCAAAACACCTCAATTTCTTTTAGGTAATTGAAAATCTTGAGACCAATATCTTTGTTAAGTAAAAAGCTTCAAACTTTACTTTCTCGTGCATGAAATACTACATTGTGAAAACTGGAATACAATATTCATTAACTTAAGAGTATCAAATTTTGAATACAAGTTTTCAAAGTATGATCGAAAATTGGAATAAATATATATATATATATATATATATATATATATATATATATATATATATATATTTTAAAGAAGGACCATGATTTGTATGAACCAAGGCGATATTTTATTCTAAATTAAGTTACTGCTATTATTATCATGTCTCAAATTGAACTTTTTAATTCAAACTATATGCTTGAACCATTGTAATTTCAGAGTTTACTGTAAATTCTAAGATGCATGGATTATTATATATATGTATAACTATGATTGTGTTATTGAAATACCCAACAAACATATACCATCCTACACATTATGCAATTAAACAATTTCAAAGAAATAATAAGAAAATCGTAATTTCATAATCTATGTTTCAACTTATTAACAAAGACAAACACCTAATCTAAATTTACATTAAATTAAGTACGGATTATATTACAAATATTATATTGATAGTTGCAGACAAAGATAAAGAACAATAACAAAAAATTAATGTAAAAAGTTGAAGAGAAATAAATTAATTTACCTTGATAATTAGTGGATTCGAATTATCCATGATTGACAAGGATTTATACTTTTATTGCTTAGGTTTGAGGCAATGGAAAAAATAATATAATATTCTTATTTATAATGTAATAATGTAAAAGATAGGCTGATTACTCTTTTCAATATATAACCAAGACTTTGGACACTCGTTGAACTGTAGTAGGACTCTGCCTTTATGAGAAAAGAAAGAAGAATTGTAATAGGATTATGCTTGGAAGGGTGAATCCGATTCTGCCGCGGAAAATCGTAATTATCTTCAAATTAGGTTTGAAATGACACAAATACCCTTTAGTCTTTTCACTGGTACAGTACAGACCTTTATTTGGGCCGATTCACAAATTCAAACTTTTTGTCCAATTAGATGGACTATAATTTGGATAATTGTATCACAACCAATATCCAGACTCTACGGATTGAGCCCAATTTATTTATACTTATACATTTATTTTTATGCTCTCTTATGAACTTCTTTATTGCTTTGAAATTCTATGAATATTTGTGTTAAAGCAGGGGCTGTCAATTGGTTGGATTTTATTTCGAATTAGGTTTGAATTCAAGTTTATTTATTCGTATTCTTATCATGTTTGAAGTTGTGGACCAAAATTATAATCGAAATTGAAGTTGAGGCATTAAATATGCCAGATGGATAAGATGTGGTGTCGAAATGTCAGAGAATTTAAGTTGTGGCACCAAAATCCTCAAAATACAAGTCATGTGGCGCGCACGTGAGTTAATTCGGGTCAATTTTAAAATTTGGCACCAATCGAAATTGAAGTTGTGACACCAAATGTGCTAAATACCATCGAACTTTAGTTGTGGCACTAAAAATACAATAATCCCGACACAAAACCCCCCAATTTGTTTGCTTGCGTGACAATTTAGGACTAAAATTGCCAATACATGGAATAAAATTGCAACAACATAGAATATAAGGGATGTAAACTGCTTGAATAAAATTGCAGCAACTTAGAATATAAAATATATATGTAAATTGCTTGCCGGACCTATAAGTGTCCCATTTTTCGCGTTTCTGCAAAAGTTAGAGGACTAAAATTACATTTTTATCCATTCACACTACAAGAGGAAAAGATATTGCAATCTCTACTAAGATTTGTATATTACAACCAGTACTCATAAAAAGATAATAGATTGAAATATACGTTCCTATGTTGGATATTTATCATTTATCTGCTGCAAACAACAAATGTGCACCATATTCATATAATTGATTCATAACTTGACATACATATTTTTTTTATTGAGGGCAAAGATTATCACAACTGCTGATCGAAAAATGGATCCTTTCGGACATTTCCATCTCGATACCCTGCAACTGTATGAGAAACTCCGGAATAAACATCATTCAGTATCGACGTACCCCAAGCCATCCATCCTCCCGTTTGAGGTTCTTCGACCAAATTTCCCTTATGTTCATCTTCTAACATATCAAGTCGCCTCTTCATCATGTATTCTCTAATAGCTTCAACACCTTTGTTCACAATCTCTACATTAGGAACCACAATTGGATTTTGATCCAAGTTAAGCTTAACAAGATTTTCAAGCTGATAAATTGTATCCGGTAGAACTCGGATTTGGTTGTTACTAAGATCAAGCTCTTTCAAATTGATCAAATCACCAAGTGTTTCTGGTACTTCGGTTAAGTTGTTGAAGTTACTGCTCAAGTTCAAGAATTCGAGATTTGTGAGCCTCCCGATTGCATGTGGTATGCCATGGATCGAGTTGAAATGAGCGTCTAAATATGTCAATGACTTCATTTCACATATGGAATTCGGAAAAGCTCGTAGTCTATTGAGCTGGATAGAGAGCTTTTGAAGATTTGCTAACCCGTACCCAGGGGCGGACCTACACTAGGGCTAGTGGGGTCTATAGCCCCCACTCAGATCTAGAATATATATTTATTAGTAGTATTCATATCAAATAAATGGAAAATACTTACATAGACCAGGTCTATAAGCTTAGTGGTAGACCTTGTGGTCTAGATTTTGCCACATCATTTATAATTACTTAAAATTCAATTATTATATTTAACTAACCCAACTAGATTAAACTAGAGTTAAATAGAAATAAATAATTAAGTGTGAGCCATTTTTAATTATCATAAAGTTACTATTAATTAGAATTTAAAATTCCTTAGTTTTTCCTTGGTTTAATTAATATTAATTAATATTAAAATTCTTTGATTTTTCACACAAAACTTAAATATACAATTATGGTAAAGCCTTACTTTAGAAGTGGAAGAACAGATTTTGAAGTAGACCTTAAAGTTACCCCTTACCTCAAAGTTATTTATTTAACAAAAATGCAAAAACGGTTTTATTAACAGAAATAAATTTTCAATATACTCGTTAGGTTTTGTTTCTAGGAGGGAACTTCAAAACTCTTCAAGAGTACGTTGTGTTTCCATAATTGAACCCTATTAAAATTCCTTGGTTAATTATACAGTTAAGGGTATTTTAAATTCTAATTAATATTAATTTTATGATAATTAAAAAAATGGCTCACACTTAATTATTTATTTCTATTTAACTCTTGTTTAATCTAGTTGGGTTAGTTAAATCTAATAAAAATTAATCTAGTTGGGTTAGTTAATAAAATTAATTATTTTAATTTTATGATAATTAAAAATGGCTCACACTTAATTATTTATTTCTATTTAACTCTAGTTTAATCTAGTTGGGTTAGTTAAATATAATAATTGAATTTTAAGTAATTATAAATGATGTGGCAAAATTTAAGCCACAAGGTCTACCACTAAGCTTATAGACCTGGTCTATGTAAGTATTTTCCCAAATAAATTGCTATTGCTCACTGGGATGAGGCATGGAAATGTTTTGTTGATGTTCAGAGTTCGATCCCTAAAAGCCACTTTCTTGACCTTTTTTTAGTTTTTGTCCTTTTGTGAGAAGTATTGTTAAAATTAATACTACTTTTTGATACATAAAAAATGCCTTTGCTCATTTGTTTGATTATGCATGTTTATCAATATTGTTTTGGGTTCAAATCCAAGGAGTACCATTTCCATTGTTACTTATTTTATAGTCTTTTTTGTTTCATAGTAACTATTTTTTAATCTATTTTATTTTCTCAATAATTTTTTTTTTAATTTTTTTTTCTTTTTGAATAATTGTTCTTTGATTTTTGTTATTTCCAAATATTTTTAAAAAAAATTTATTTTCTTTTTAATAATAACCAAGAGAATTCGATTTTTTTATTATACGTTTTATTTAATACATTACTAAATAACCCCCACCCCCCAACCCTCCCAAAAAATATTGATCTAACTCCGCACCTGACTATTATGGACATATTTCAGAAAATTAAAAATAGGTGCGGTTCTTTGTGAATATAATTATTGTCATATGAAATTGTATTTCGAATATTTAATTTATCCTAGAATCTTATAGCCCCAAATATTAAAGTTTCAGTTTTTACATATGTTTCAGTCAGTTGTATATTAGAAACTTTTCGAGATTTTTTAAATTTTTTTGAGAAATCTTAGGAAGAATTGTAAATAAAACAAAATATATGTTAAAGTAGAAACTACTCTATATTCTCGTTTTGGTTAACTCAAATACAAAAACTTTTGGTGTTTTCGGAGATAACTTATCAAAAATTTGATCTATTCTTAGCCCCCACTGGCCTATATTCCTGGATCCGCCCCTGCCCGTACCCGATATTTGTTGGCAAAAACATCAAATTATTGAAGCTTGCATCCAGCTCGAGTAAGGACTTGCATCCGGCAATGGTGTCCGGAAGTTTAGTTAGTTGATTTCCAGATATGTTCAATAGCTTGAGATTTACCAACAAGCCAATGGAGTCGGGCAACGTTTCTAGAAGGTTCGATGACACGTAAGCTCCTCTAGCTTTTGTAGCCCTGAAACCGAGTCGGGTATAAACTGGAACAAAATCACAAGAACAATCAAATAAGAAAATACCATAATTACTTTACAAAATACTCAGTTAATTGTAAGAGAATTCCTAATAGCATTGATTGCTTGTTTTAGTTTATTTGAGTTGAACAATTAGACGATTCTATTGAGAAATCATTCAAACAAAATCAGAAAGCTCTAGGCCTGGTGTTTATAGAAATACAGCTAAACCTAACAAAATAACAGAGAGCTTATTGAAAGTAATTAAACGGAAAATGGGATTAAAAATATATATGTATATGTATATGTATATAAACCTGAAGCTGATTTTGGGAGAGATCGAGAACAATTAAACCATGAATCTTGCAAAAGGGTTCGGGCAAGAATTTGAGATGTCGACCAGAAAGGTCAATACTTTCTGAAATATTGCTTTTATTTAGTGCTTCTTTCAAAATTCTGATCACTTCTTCATCCACTTCATCTTCATCATCATCGTCCAAACCAACATCCATAAATTCTTTTTGAAGATTCGGATCCATAACTTCTTATATGATTCCTGGGTTTGTGAATTGGTATTACAAATGAATTAAGAGAAGATGATGTATAAAATATATGGAGGAATTAATGAAGTAGACTTAGCCACTTAGTTGTGTATTGTGTACAGATTTTGAGCGTGTGGACAAGTTCAATCTTCACACCGATGTATACTATGTGTACTCGGAGACTTTAAAAAATACTCTTTTTTTTTTTAATTATTATTTTAATTCAACTGCAAATACTAAATTTATGTATGTTAAGCTATTAATAAAATACAAATATATTATCATATTTATTATCTATATTCATATGAGTGAAATTACAAAAACACCCATTGGGCTTTGTCTAATTATAAATAAAAAAAACTCTGTGTTATTTTTAAATAACAAAAAAATTTGTGTTTTTATTTTTTGTAGCAAAAAAAAAATCATATCAAGCCGAAATAACAATTATACTTCCACGGCTCCTCCAAATGATGGAAAAACACACTTCATAACCTAAGAAAATATAAAAAATTAACAATAATTCCCCCTGTGATTTATGATGGATTTTTTAATAGATTTTTTTGCTAATAAAAAAATAACACAAGGAGAAATAGTATGGGGAATTTTATATAGTTAGGCAAAACACAAAGGTGTTCTAGACTAAATTATATTCATTCCATTAATTTTGAATTAATAATTATTTTAACGGTTAATTAAATATTAATCAATTAATTATTACTCTGATGGGAGATGGGAAATGAGGAAGATGATGTATCTATTAAATGTGATGCAAAAATGAAAAAATGTAAGAAAAAATAAAGAAGGATTTTTTGGGAAGATCACTTCTCAAAACTTAAAAGGAAAGACTTGAATACTTGACTAGCATAGTGCAGTAACCTATAATATTTTTAAATGACACACATACCCTTTATTCTTTTCTGCACAGACTTTATTTGGGCCGATTTACATATTTAATTTTCTTGACCCATTAGATGTAGGCCTGTCAATGGGTGGACCTGCTACTTTGTTTTTACAAAGAATTTTTGGCATTTATATACTTAATTTTTCATTTATTACTCTTTCATACACGTTTTAATTTAATCTGAAATTGTTTTGAAAAAAAAAAACATAGCTAGATACCAAATCTTAAAATATATTTAAAAAAAGTTCTTCTTTACAATTTCACATTGTAAATTAGTAACGTCGCATATTAAATTACGTGAGAAGGTAGTCCTTAAAAAGATTATTTTAGTGTTTCGGATCAATCTAAAACTGTTGAAAATTAGAAGGATATATTTTTATTGTATCCGAAAAATTTGTAATTATTGGAAACAAAAAAAATTGAGACAATTAGAATATTGAGTATTTAAAATATGTTGATTAATCGCTAATGTATTAATGATGTATATTCCACTAAAAAAATTGTACAACAAAATCTGTGGGACTTTTCATCAGTAGATTTCAAACTATAAATTAATCTGATTTTCCTCTCTAAAAATACTAAATTTTTTAATTATATCTTTCTTTTGTGTTTCTTCTTTGTGATTTGGAATGCTCTTTCACTCTTTGGAAACTGTATAGTATTAATTAGTGAGGAGAAAGATATATATAATGGGTTGATTACAAAAGTTGAGCATATTGAAAGGAAATGAGCTAGTGACACTTATAAACAAAGCAAAATAAACAGGTACTAGTTTAATTTATCAATTTAGAACAGGTGAAATACCTGTCTTTTTTCAGACACATGTATTATACTATTATGATTTATCAAAGCTAAAATTATAAAACCTGTTTTTTTTGCTATCATTTTTTTTTTCATAAAGAAAATGGAGTTAATGGCAATTTAATATTCACAATGTTCAATTTATCTCTCTGTAATTTGAAAAGAGCACTTTATCCTTTCTATAATCTCATTAAAATTTCAGACAACCTCCCTAAATTTTTTAAGAGTGTCACTTTACACTCCGTGTTATGATAATGTACGTGACAATTTATACCTCTGTACGTTGTCTTAATCTTCGATTCTATCTAGCTGCACCTATATAACATCACCTTCTCAATCACCATATTGATCGAAGTGTCTTTACTTTTCATCACAATCTTATGTACGTGTTCTTGCCATAGGATCATTCATGCTCGCAGTACTCGTGATAAAAAAAAAATGATTCTTGCGTATTGTTGGTGGATGTCTTGTTGTGATTATGACTTTCTTTTTCACTTAGATGAACATACATTAATCCGGGGTGAAGATCCTCTGTACCACTATTAGTGTATCACACTTATGTATCACTAATAAGTAATTGCCACATGTACATGTGGCAATTACTTATTAGTAATACACAAGTGTGGTATGAAGGATCTCTTGAGCCATTAATCCGCCTCAGTAAATAAGAAAGCCATAATGTAACAAAACATCCACCCACAAGATGAGAGTATGCATTTTGTGAAGACACTACAAGAAAAGCACGATTTTCCGACGGACATTAATCCGTCGGAAATTTCCGACGGATTTTCCCACGGAAAAATATCCGTCGGAACTTCCGACGGATTTTCCCACGGAAAATTATCCGTCGGAACTTCCGACGGATTTTCCGACGGAGGTTAAAAGGCATCGGAAAAAACATTAAATTTTTACATATAATTTTAAAAATAATAATTTCCGACGGATTTAATCCGTCGGAAAATTAGTAATAATTTCCGATGGATTAAATCCGTCGGAAAATATTCTAGAAAATAAATTATTTCCGACGGAAAAATTCCGTCGGAAATAGTTAAAAAATGGAAAAAAATTATTACATGTTTCCGACGGACTAAATCCGTCGGAAAATATTTAAAAAAATAAATAATGGGAAATTAATTTTTTCCGACGGATTAAATCCGTCGGAAAATATTTAAAAGAAAATAAATATTGAGAAATTAATTATTTCCGACGGAATTTTTCCGTCGGAAATAATTAAAAAAAAATTTATGTTCTTATTTTTTCCCTATTTGATTATTTAGACCATTTTTCACTAATTTAACTCATATTTTCACAAATTTCATCGATTTAAAATCCTTATTGATTTATTTAACTCGTTATCCACCAATTTTCATTGATTTTAACCATTTTTTTTCTAATTTAATCTATTTTTTGCAATAATATGTATAACTACAATAATTATTTTCGATATTTCCGACATATTCTTTCCGTTTGAAAATAACTAAAAATGAATAAAAAAATAATAATTATTTTTCGACGGATTAATTCCGTCGGAAATTGATTAAAAAATAAAATATAAATTATTTCAATGTATATAACCATATAATCAACAGTTTTGAATTAGTAACTGAGTTAATAATTTTGAGTCATATATCGACTTTATTTCAAATAACATCAATTTACTTAACCCTAAGGTCAACAATGTTGACTTTGGTCAATTAACGTTAATAATCGAGAATCGATCGATCTGATTGCGATAAACTCAACGTACATATATAACCATATAATTAACAAGTTCTAAATGACTAATTAAGTAATTTCGACTCAAGTATCATTTTAATTTTGAATAACCTCAATGAACATGGTCTTAAGGTCAACAATTGACCAATTAACATTACAAACTGACAAAACGATCGATCTGATTGCGAAATAACTTCAGTGTACATAACTATATTGTCAACAATTTTGAATTAGTGACTAAGTAAATAATTTCGAGTCATATATCAGATTGATTTAGAATAACCTTAATGTGCATAACCAACAATGTTGACTTTGACCATTAACGTTACAAATTAAGAATTGATTGATTTAATTGCGAATAACCTCACATAATCATATAATCAACAAGTTTTTCTTTGATTTAATTATATTGTTCTCGATTGATTTCGCTAACTTCAATAACTATAGAAACCCTTTTTAATTTAATTATATTGTTCTCGATTTGATTTCGAATAACTTCAATGTACATATATAACCATATAACAATAAGGTCAACAATGTTGACTTTGCCCAATTAATGTTACAAATTGAGAATCGATCAATCGATCTTATAATAGCGAATAACATCAATGTATATAATCATATAGTCAATACTTTTGAATTAATGACTACTTGAGCAATTTTGAGTCAAATATCGATTTGATTTCGAATAATCTCAATATACATAACCATATATATAGTCAACAATTTTGAATTAGTGATATGATTGATTATTTAAATCCGAGCTAAATATCGATTTGATTTCGAATAATTAACAGCAATATACATATACATATATAACCTTCAACAATATTAACTTAGTCAATTAATGTTACAAATCGAGAATCAGTCAATCTGATTGCAAATAACGTTAATGTTCATAAACAATTGTCAACAATTTCCACCAAATTGATTCCATTTAAACCGTTTTTTATTGATTGGTAAGTTGGCCAGTCAATTTGATTAAATAGAAATTATAATAAATAATTTAATTAATATATTTCACTAATAACTTGATAATATTAATATTTAAAAGATTTAAGATAAAAAAATACAAAATAAAAAATATTGAAATGAATTGCCCTAATTTCATTCCATCTCCTTTTTTTTTAATTGTTTCATATTTTCTCTAATTTACAAAATTACAAAATTTACAAAATTGATAATATATAGAGAAGCCCTAATTTCTCCCAACCCTACAAACACACTCTCTCTTTCTCCCTATTTCCTTTCCCGACCCGCCGCACCCCTATTTAACTCTCTCTTTCTCCACAGCCGCGCAACCCTTACCACAGCCGCAGCAGCCGCCGGTCCTTCCCGCAGTCCTAGTCCTTCCCGCAACAGCAGCAGCAGCAGGCCTTCCCTCAGCAGAGACACAGTTTTCCCGCAGCCGCGCTCAGCCCTAGTCCTTCCTGCAGCCGTGCGACGCCACCCCTTCCGCAAGCCCGAACCCGAACCCCTAGGGCTTGTTCCTTCTAGTAAGTTCTTCAATTTTTTGTGGGCTGCTGTTTATTTTTTTTTCTGGAAAAATTAAATTGAAATTGAATTTTTTGTGTTTGAAGTATATTTATTTGACATTTCTAAAACAACTATAGTTGTGTGTGAACCCCTAAGGCCCGATTCATTATGTGAAGTAGCTACTGTGTTTTGTGCTTGAAATAATTAGAATGAGTTTTTTATGGCGAAAAATCTTAAAGGAATGAGTTTCTTTGTTAAAGTTATCAACTTGTAAGTGTGATATATGATGTTATCTAATGTTGTATTCTGTTATCCATTCTATCTTAATTTCACCTTATTTTGTTCATCTTCTAGTTCTAGTCCTAAGAAAATACTATTTGATAGTATTGAAGAAGAGCTAAAAAGTATTGGTCAGTTGGCAGCAATTAACTTGAAGAAGGATATGATCTGTCATGTTGTTCCCTTTTTTGTTTCTGTCCCATACAATTTTAAATCTTTACCTCATATTGTTTAACTTCAACCTAGTAGAAAGTGTACTCTTGTTTGACTATTGGATTACATATGAAAGAATGAATTACTTTTTCTCAGAATCCTATCTGCTCAAGATTCTTCATTGTTTTCCATAGACTGAAAGTTTATGCATCTACCGCTGCATAACATGTAAATGCGCATTCTGTAATTGACAAATTATGGAATATGAAGGAAAAGAAATTCACCCATCAAGACTATTGCTTGTTTATTTTTTATGCATGTAGGATAGTTATGGTTTTAAACTGGTTACTAGTGCCCAAAGGCCTAATGAATAAACTTATTGGTAATTAGTTTAATAAATAAATTATCGCTTAAGTAATGTTGAGAGTTTTATCAAAACAGTGTTATGATATAATTAAGGAGAGCAGTCTCAGTTGCACTCTACCATTTTACACTTTTATTCTGTTTGGTTATGATGTCACAAGACCCAAGGACGTGAATCAATCGCTGCCAAATTAGTAGCCTATCTTATTACAGAATCTGGTGCCTGATCGTGTCCTTGCTTGTGATCTCCACTCTGGGCAGTCCATGGGTTACTTTGATATTCCAGTGGATCACATATACTGTCAGGTAATTGCTTGCTCAAAGTTTTCATCTTTTGTTACTTGTTATTGTGTGTAATTACTCACATTGTTCTCGTTGATTCTTTCCAAAAGCCTGTTATCCTCGGTTATCTTGCCAGCAAGAAGATATGTTCCAGTGACTTGGTAGTGGTCTCACCTGATGTTGGAGGCGTTGTAAGAGCTAGAGCTTTTGCCAAGAAGTTATCTGATGCCCCATTAGCCATTATAGACAAAAGGCGTCAGGGTCATAATGTCGCTGAGGTAATTTTTCATCATGTGCTATGTATAATAGATTTTTGCTCTCTTGAACTTTACTAGTAAAAACTGAGAGATTGAAAATTACAGCTGGTTAAACATTGAGAGAGTGAAAGGTTGTAAGTTACAGAGCAACGAAGATAAGGCTAGAGTTGATAGCAATATTTTAAGCAGAGAATCAAATTTGACCATATCACATGAGAGTATTATAAGACATATTTATTCTTAGGCTGTGGTGCTAATATTTAAGTAAATGGTGTTATTTTCATTACTTATCCCCCGGTGCACCATGAGGGTTTTCTGTCATTGCACCATCATTCTTATAATTCTCTTCCACTTTGATCCTTGAGTTTGCCTCGAAGGGTCATTCTAAGTTTTAGAAATTTTAAAGCTCTCATTTTTCATGTTGTCAAAGAACGTATTATTAAGTGGAAAATGGTGCAAAATTTCACCAAATAACCCTTGATAAAATCTTGATGGCTCTCCACTGGAATCATGCCAATAATATTATTGACACTACAATATATTTCTTACTAAAACGATATATAGGATTCTAACCTCTGAACAAGAAATTAAGATTGGTCAGTGTTAGTATTAGTATAAATTCACCAAGTACCCCTGAAATACTCGCATAAACAAAAAAGATTAATTAAGTCACATGGCTACAAATATTTAAATCCAAGAATTCCCATGCATCTAATTCTTACACTTCATGAAAAATAATTTTGAAAAAAGGTGTTGACTTTTGAAGTTATTATTTATTATAAGCGGATGGACTTCTAGCCTTTCCTTAGGATAAATGATATGTTCTTCCATGTCTAAGTGATACACGGAGGTATTCTTCGTAAAACATGTCTTATTAATTGTAAACTCTTGTAGCTGGGAAGGACATAACGGCAATGCTGTCAGTGCCCTTCTTCAAAGTAAAATGTTAAAAGTAATTGCCATCAGTTTATTGAGTTCTTAATGCTTGGTTTGAAACTTTTATGGCCTAAATTCTACTAATAGGCAGAACATAATATCAGCAGATAATGTCCTCTCATTTTTTTGAGTTTGAATTTATTAGCAGAAAGCTTCTACTTGAAACTAAGTTGCTTTAGACCCTTTCATGACTAAACAATATATGTTGCAGTATAATTAAATGACTTGTTCCAGATTTGTTCCCATATTCTGCATTCTTTGTTTTTGTTTTCTTCTCTTTGAATCTGAATTTTGATTTGTTGGTGCAAGTCTCTATGAAATTGATAATTTTCTGTGTAATTGTTTGTTAGCAATGCAGGATGAATAAAGTAAAGCTAAAAGAAGGGCCTTAATGCAGTGAAGGCAGTGCCAAAATACATTCATATATAGCATGATATTTTAGAAAATAGTACAATCACTTTGAATTTCTATTCTTTTGCATATAGTAATATCTGCCTAATTCCACTATTCTAATATTATGTAGGTTAATTTGGAGTTGATATTGCAGTAAGAAACGTATTGCGCAACTTTCAATATTATGTAATTTAAGTACATTTTAATTTATTATTGTGAAATATTTTATGATTGTGAATTTTTTAATTTGTGTTTTGATTATGTAAACAATATATGTTTTTATTTATTGGGGGGAAATAAGAAAAAAAAAATTTTTTTTTAAATTTTTTTAATTTTTTCCATTTCCGACGGAATTAAATCCGTCGGAAAATAAAACTATTTTTTAAAATTTTTTTTTCCATTTCCGACGGAATTAAATCCGTCGGAAAATAAAAACTATTTTTTAAAAATGAAATTTCCATTTCCGACGGAATTAAATCCGTCGGAAAATAAAAAGAATTAATTTTTAAAATAATTTCCGACGGATACAATCCGTCGAAAAAAGTCAACTAAAATGAAATTTCCGACAGATGATTTTCCGTCGGAATATTCCGACGGATTTCCGACAGATTTGTTCGTCGGAAATTTTCCTTTTTCCGATGGATTTTCCTTTGAATTTGGCCGTCGGAAAATCCGTCGGAAATTTTCCCAGGCCACTTTTTCCCACGGATTTTCCGACGGCCGAAATCCGTCGGAAAACTGATTTTCCGACGGATTTTTGCTGAAATCCGTCGGAAAATCCGTCGGAAAATGCTGTTTTTCTTGTAGTGAGAGTGATTTTCCGACGGATTTTTGCTGAAATCCGTCGGAAAATCCGTCGGAAAATGCTGTTTTTCTTGTAGTGAGAGTTGCTTGAAAAACGGTGATTTGAGAGGAGAAGGTGATGGAATTGTAGGAGTAGATGGAGTCGATGGTTAAGACGACATCCATATTGGAGCTCAGGAAGATAAAACAAGGGAATATATATGAAATTAAAAAGCTTATATAATCAATATGTCCGACACACCTCGAAAGTGATTAAATCATTGAGAAATTAAAAAGAAAAAATAAGAAGCTTAATTATACACATAAGAGGAGACTGAATCTAAGATGAAACTAATTACAAACTCCAAGAAAACTCCTATTTTTCTCCCCTTAAAAGTATACTTTTACATGTCTGATACATACAAATTAACATAATTTTCGTGTAGTGGGCTTCAACTAGATATTTTGCAGCCGAAAATGAGTTAGGCCTCCCTGTTGCTGCTCTTTTCTTCAATTGCCATTTGATTTATTTCACCTAATTAATTATATAATGTGGGAATTAGTTTATTTCCGAGCTCAAGGTCATATTAGAATTCACTATTATATGGATAGAGCTAAATTCACTTAATTAATGGTTTGGGCTTAACTTATGCAATCTCAAGAACTAGCTTAAGAGGTGATGATTGTTCAATATCTTATAAGATGAATTTAACTTTGTTTTCAAACCATGGGAAACATTTAGTCTCAATACTCCTCTTTTACGTGTGGACGAACTGAATGTGTGGGTGAAGCAAGCCCATCACGTGGCATTATATAAATCTTAACCTTGCGGATTTACGACATGTGGATAAAGCCCAACACACGAATAATGAAACTTGAGGCATTTGTTAACCGGAGAAATATATAATGACACTACAAGCCTTTTTAAGTGGAGAATGGAGGAATAATGAAACCCATCATGCGTCAATGAGGAGTTCATAACGAAAGGATGGAGTCAAGACCTTGTAATTAAGTGGACTTAACTATTGTTTTCAACTCATGTGAGACATTTAATCTCAATATGAACAACTATGGGTCTTGCAATCTTATCATCTACCTCGCACCCGAGCTCAGACATATATTCACACTTTTAACAAATATGGTTGAAAATCTCAATCAATATAGTTTAAACGATATGTAGAATTACCTAAAAGTCATGCATGTCTAAAACTAGGGGTGACAAAAGTCTGGGTCGATGTTGGGTTTGGGTCGGGTCATTAATGATCAGTCGTGTCATGGACCAACCTTTTAGTCTTCATCTTTTTTTTTTTTTCTTTTTACAAAAAATCATTGTATGGATTGAAAAAGAGGAGTAATTGACGTCGAGATTTAAAAGAATAAAATTAACTTGTAATTTATGAGACATTAATTACATGGTTTGAAAATATAATTTTTGTTATTCCCTTATATGGTTATATCTAAGAAATATAAAAAATATATTGCATAAAAAGAAATATAAAAAATCCTTCGAGAATCGAAATCAATATTTTATTAATCAAAAGTAATTAATCAAGAAAAAAATGAATGATTTTAAAATATTTTAATATTTTTTCTCCAAAATAATGGATTAGTTAATATGATAGAATTTTCCTTATGAAATTAAATATAGTGGCCGAACTTGCGTCTATATTGAGCCCATCAGCCCGAGTATCCAGGCCCATTTTGCCAGTCCTATTCTAAAACTAATTCTTTATAAGACCCGGGCCAGCCCGCGTATCCAGGCCCATTTTGCCAGTCTTATTCTAAAACTAATTATTTATACCATTCTATATTCTGTAATCTCTACCGATTAAAAGAGAGAGAAAAAAACCATTCTATCTCAAAATTTGAATAAGCAAATTAATCATTCATTTTCAGTGGTTTACAAGAAACTTTGAGACTTGACAATAAGGAACATGCTTTCCTTTTTCTTTTTCTATGTTTCTTTCATTTCCAAATTAGAAAAACTAGCAAAATTTCTGGCTTAGCTTGAGTTCATATTGGAGGGTGGTGATGGATCTTCCCATATATGTCACGACAATGAAATTATCTCTTCAACATTTGAAGAAAAATACTAATTATCCAATATATATCTAGATTGGTGTAGGGTCCTCCATTTTTGCTCTTTTTTCTCATCATTACTTATCTTCATCATCATATCATACACAATTAATAATAGTGAGTGCTTGCCGCACAAATTTTGGGGTCCTAGGCATATTAATTGGATTAATTATATTAAAGGATTTTAAACAAGTATATGAATAATCCAACTTTATTTAATTCTTTGTCTGGTCTAATTTACCAAAAATATTTATGTTAGGCAATACGAAACAAATTGTCAAGTACATATTCTTAAATTGGACTATGTCTCTAATAAGCAATGTGCCTTCATGTAAAAAGGAATATGCAGGCGAAATAAAAAAATTAAAAATAAATAAATAAATCGAGTCATAAGTCTTCTTAGCGACATGATCTTATACACGGATTAAAATTGCAATCGGAACTCTACTTTTATGGTGAAAATATAATTTTAGCGCCACCATATATCCCATAATTTTAATCAATTTACCTTCTACGTTTATGTCAAAAAACAAAAACACGAAATATGTGGATTGCCCTTGATGAAATAAAAAAGCAGGTGGGTAGTGGTGATAAGTTCATTTATTTTTATTTATTTAATATTGTATAGGGACATTTTTATCTTAAATAAAAAGTGTGTCTTCGAAAGGTTGAGAGAGACGGTGAACCATTAAAATTAGAGGAAGGTGTTTTAAGCTGTTTTCTTAAAAAGAGAGTTTTTGTCCATTTCGAATATGAGACGGAGCTAAACCACCTTTCTTAAGATGGTAGCAAGAACATCACAGTATTCAGTTCATGTTAAACTAAAAAAATGGATAATTTATATGATAAAATAATGGATTATATATTAACCCCTTTATTTTTATTTTTATTTTATCATGATGTGGAGGGTTTGAATGGGTTTTTTTTACATGAATTACATCATTACATCAATATTGCTTAATTAGAAGTCTACTCGATTACAATCAATTTATAAAGAAATGAACTATCAGACATTATTAATACTCCATGAAACTATATAGAAGATCAAACACACGTTAATAACCGAATTTAAATATTTTTGGTCTTGGGACCTCAACTTTGCCACTGAATTACGGCCTCATTAACAGAAGATTTGAATGTTTGATCGCTACTAAATGGATCAGTTGTGGATGGATATTGTTATATATTGCGAAGAATACCCTTAGTAAATACTTACTGATTTTTCTAAAAAAGCATTCCATAATTGCTTATGAGAATTTATGGAATAATTAATCTGATGAATATAGAAAAGTCTTAGGAGGAAAAATTGATTTTTGACTGGTCAATTTTAAAGAAAATATTCAACTGTCATTTTTTTTTTGGAAAATATAATATAGGTATATTAAGGATGACTAGAATTAAAAGGATATGATGTAGATAATTGTGGGCTCCTCCTTCTTCTAGTGTCCAATTATTATTATTTTATTTCATTTTATTTTGTAGAATTAAATATATTTTCCTTTGTTCGCCAAGGTTGTGGCCTTTATATGGAAGCATGCACATTCCACACTCTTTTGGACATGCATACGAAATAGGAAATCAAATTGTAGTGGTACGTACTATGGATAAGCTTAATAAATAATTTTTTTCTCAATATTTTCAGAAGATAAGTAGATAAAAACGACCACTTCGTTCGTTATCTTGTTTTCTGAAAGAAAAAGGAAATAGATATTGATGTGATCTAATTCTATATTTAAAATAAAAAATTTAAAAAGATGACGCTATTTTGTTTTGTACACTAGATATATGATCAAATTAAAAGCCACGAGTGAATGAGTAAACACATTAGTTTATCATATCCATTCTGACCTCATCAATTAAGAGATCCTTTAGATTAATATCATTTATATTTTTGTTCTAGTGGTTGAGAGCCCGAGACTAAATATTTAAATTTTGGAATTGTTCAGTGTTACAAAAATATTTAAAATTAAATTTGAATTAGAAAATTTTGTGTAGAATTTAGAATGCATGCACTTTATTCTTCTCTGTTTTCCCTTAATTGTGTGTCAATATCGATACATCAATTCCCAATATTGAATAATTTTGGGAAATTTTCATTTCCTTGCAAGTTGCACACAAGCCAAAATGTTAAACGCCTTTAATTTGAGCACGCAGACAAATTTGGCTACGTCGTTTGATGCAGACATGCTTTAATTAGTTTCATTGTCAAAGAATACACTCAAAGTTCACATTCAAATAAATCAATAGGGGAGGGTCTTTGTAGTTAGTAAATTTACTTTTTGGAAAATTCTAGGGTGCCGCTACGTTATGTGCCGCTAATACCACATTAGGTGGTATTACCACACAATGTGTATCATATTGTATGGTATGATCTCCACATGTGACAGTACATGATCACATTACATAGTATTAACCCCATATGTTTAATATGACCCCCACATCATGTAGTATTTATTCCAAATTAGGTGGTATTACCACACAATGTGTGTCACATTCTATGGTATTTATACCACCTAATGTGACACACATTGTGTAGTAATACCACATAATGTGGTATTAGCGGCACCTAACGTAGCGGCACCCTAGAATTCCCCTCAATATTCAATCCTCTATTTCTTACATTTTGTTTCTCATAATGATTTCTTCATGTTCTTGTAGTCGCATTTTCCCTTTTCAATGATATAATTTATATAAATGGATCTTCTATGGCTTTTGAAATAGCGGATTGAATTTTGCAAGAAATCAGAATAACATTCAACGAAGCTAGATTCATTCCGAACGTGGATTGAACGTAACACTAGAATTAAGCTAGACAAATTGAGCAGAGCTTCGATCGACCTCTGTGTAGATATGGTGCAACTATTGTATGTCGTTGGCAATAAATGAGACACTAAGATCATCTCCAACCCGAGGGCTTATCCCCCTTCCCCCTCCCCCTCCCTTTTCTTTTCCAACTCGTAGGGGAATTTCGACATTTAATTTTCACCATCACTCTCACTAATAATAATAATAATAATTTGCATCTTTTGTTTAAATTTTACTTTCTTGGACATTTAAAATTAAAACTAATAGTGTCAAATATTTAATTTATAATATAATTTTATTAAATCTTACATAAAATTTAAAAATAAAACTTTTTTTATTTTTAAGTTAAGTTAAAAAATTCACATTTAAATAAAATAATTAAAAAAAGAAATGGAAAATAAAATAAAAAATGATGAAGTAAGTGGCGCCACATGCTTGGTTGTACGGGCGTGTAAGCGCACTGATTGGAGATGGAAATTTGGCATCCCCTTGCCCCTCCCACTCTCCTTTGGATTGGAGATGCCTTAATAATAGGGAAAAAGGTTCATTGGCTTTTGTCTGGTGGATTTGAGTTGTGTCCAATATTTATTATGTAGTTTATCACATTGGTCTACTCAATTTAGAGTCTCTGGTTAATAATATAAAGAAAATGATCCACTTCTGATCATGTTAAGGGCGGTTGAACTCTAATCAACTAGACCAAATTGTTTAAACTCGGGTTGACAAGTAAAAGTGGGTCAAGTATTTATTAATCATTCAAACAATTTATCCACAGTCAATGTGGGATTGGGGTATTACAATCTCTTCAACTCAAGTTCTCAACGTCCTCGTCTAGTCCAGATCAGTAGTCCAAGACCGTCAATACCACAGAGTCAACTCAGATTCCATTTGTAAAACCTTGATCCACTCTTGGCCCTACCAAGGGCAGTTGGACTCTAACTAACTAGTCAAAAATTCTTAAGTTCATATTGACAAGTAGAAATGAGTTAAGTCTTTATTAATCATCCAAACAATTCATCCACAATTAGTATGGGATTGGGGTGTTATAATCTCCCAAACTCAAATACTCAACGTCTTCTTCGAGTCCAGATCAAAAACTCAAGACCGCCCCCATGGATATCACAACGGAGTCCTCTCTGATACTATTTATAAGACCTTGATCCACTTGGACTCTAATCAACTGACCCAAAATTTCTGAAGTCGATGTTGACAAGAAGAAGTGCGTCAAATCTTTATTAACCATTCAAACAATTTATACACAATCAATGTGAATTGGGGTGATACAAAAAAGAGATCTTCCAAATCTAGCCATTGGTTTTATCCTATCTCATCAATGAGCCTACCACTCAGAATGGTATGTGTGTTAGACTTTGACCAATGAGCCTACAACTCCGTTGATGAGTTACTAAAAAGGTTTAGTCGAGCTCTCTCCGATCAAGGATGCACGAGCTAAAGGGGTGGTTGAGCTGGATGTAAATTTGAAAGTCTGATCAATGTTATTTCAAATACAACGATTAGGCCAGATCGAGCAAATATGGCCCTTTATGGATCAAGCACTGTTGAGGTTGTCCATGTTGCATTGAGCGCACTTGATATTGACCAAGCGATGGCGGATTAAGTTGAATTTTGGCTCGATTTCGCAGATTTCGATTTTAAGAAAAAATGATTTGGGTGTTTTCGGTGAAACCTTTGAAACCCTGTTTGATTAGATTTTGAATGTTGATTGAGATTAGATGTTAAGAATTGACAAAAAAAATAAATATAAGGTATCAAATCAATGTCATTTTTTATAGAGTTTTGAGGAGAAACTAGATAATAGCGTTAAATCAAAATTTTATAAGTTTAAAGAGATTGAGTGTGAGTTTATGAATAAATTTGTGAGGACTTTCATGTGTTTTGTCAAACTCCATTTGAAAAGAGTTTCGACTCAATTTTACGAGACGCTCCAAACCAGGCCACAACCCTTCCAAAAAGGCCCTAAATATCTCGGGCATTATCTCTTACAAATGTTTCATTATCTCTTTCAAATGTTTTTCACATATATTTAAAAACATATGCTCAAAATATCAAACTAAATTTCAGAACACTGAAACAAAGTCGAAATAAATATATAAATAAATTAAAAAAGAAAAAAGAAACAGACAACTACTTATTTTACAAGCATGAAACACACAAACTAGATGGCTCAACCGTATATTATTAAGAATAACACGAACGAGTTAACTAACATCATAAATCACAAGCATACTCTCTAGATATTCTCTCTTATGCAGTCTCATTCCCCGTCATGATCAACGTAGTAAAAGGTTTTGGCTTCATGAGTATGTACCAGCTGTAATATGGCCCATTGAGCAATCAAACTCTTTTCTGGTAGTTTTTAGAAGTTGAATTTATGAGACATGCAAAAGTCGAATTTATTGATGCCCTGCAATGCCCACGTCTCAATAATTCCAATGAAGTTTTGGCCTTTTTCTGAATCTGTGTTGACACTGCTTCCTACACCTGCACCTGCATCTAGTTAATAGAATATGGCCTTATATTCATACCACCAGTCAGTTAGTTATGAGATAACTCATGGTTCCTTATCTTCATGGAAGTATTAAATGTTGGAAGGACAAAAATCAGTTCGGTTCAGTTCAAACCAAAATACTTGGCGTTTAACCTAAAACAAAATTTATTTTATTTATATAACTCTCAAGTTTTGCTTTATTTTGTCGAACTAACTTACATCTCTAAATTATACTCTAGTAATCAACAAAATTTATATTCTTTATAGAACTCTGAACATTTGCTTTAATTAGCAGAACTAACTTAAATATCCTCGAAGTTCTAATACAAACTCGACCTTGCTGTAATGAACCACAAATGAAGTATCTTTGTGTGTTAACCAGGCACTTAACAAGTGGTCAATTAGTGACAGTTCAACTACCACTGCTCCAATTCCCTCATTAAGGAAATTGCCAAATTTCCACAGTTTTCTTCTGAAACTTCAAGATCAATAAATATACAAGGGTATCTCCATTGATTGTAGGGGAGGGGGAGTCCATGGGGGAAGGGGAAGAAAAATGATTGAAGGGGAGAGGAGAGGTGGGTGGTGGGGAGGTGGATGAACTACCTCCTGAGGGGGTGGGGCGGTGGGTGGCCAGACCTCCCCACCCATCTCTGTCATTGCCCAACACATATTATTTTTCTTCTTTTTAGTTTTCCTTTAGTTAAATTAGGAATATTTATATAAAATATATTTTTAAAATCTTAATCTTAATTTTATTTCTTGAATAATTTGTAATTTTATTTAATAAACTTAATAATAATTTATTTTATTACTTGTAATGTTATTATTAATTTGTTTATTATTAATGTCAATGTTAAATTACTTATTATTAATGTTAGTGTTAAATTTACTATGGCTATAATTATTAATTTTTTTTTTATTATTATATATTTGTTGTTATTATTATCATTTTATTAAGTGAGAGTGGGGAAGTATAAGAATTGAAATTAAATAAAATGGGAAGATTGAATCATTGAAGATGGCTATAAAAAAATAGGAGTCTGGAGGGGTGGAGGGGCGGGGGAGTCTGGAGTTAATGGAAATGAGCTAACTCCTAAGTTGAATTCAAAACTTACTCACCAATTTCATACCTTTCAATCTTTCATCTTCAAGATCAACAAATCCACTTGTTAATAGAAACATCTTAACTTCCATCTCCAGTTTCAACCTGTAAGACACGATCAAAGGTAAAACATTAGAAAAGAAGTTAATATTATAATCATTTATAATAATATTGTCAAATACATCAAGATAAAATCAAACAAAAAAGGATGATGCACAGTGAAAATGCCAGTCAAGAATAAAATAAAATAAAACAAAAATCCTTACAAGGCAAAACAAAAGTACAATTAGTGCTATGCTTTTCTCGAACTAATAAACCATAAAAAGGAATTGAATCAAATGACAATAACCATTACCAAAAAAAAGATAACACAACATAACAATCAAACCAAACACAGTAGATCAAAACAAACACATACATAAAGAAAATCACAATATCTCCATAAAATGAGTTTGGATATATGGCTGATAAAAGTATGGAAATTAAACAACAAAAGGCAAACTCACTCACCATAACATTCATTGGATCCCAAAACGCATAGGGCTCAAAATTTCCATTAATAAATCCAAGCATAAAAGGATCAATAAAAATAGATCACTTCTAAATCATATACGTACATACAGTCCCATATGCAATACACCCTTCACTCAGATTCTTCTTTTCAAATATTTTATTCCATTCATATTTTAGTAATAGCCATTTCCATACAAAAAGTTCAATTACTCAATCTTCCACTTTCACCAGGTTTCTTTCCTGCTATTGCCAGTGATTTCCGTTATGGATTAAAT
Organism: Penstemon barbatus; assembly: GCA_003313485.2. Lineage (NCBI taxonomy): Eukaryota > Viridiplantae > Streptophyta > Magnoliopsida > Lamiales > Plantaginaceae > Penstemon > Penstemon barbatus. The sequence continues at coordinate 12,632,222 of CM064883.1, read as the reverse complement.
AAACATGTCCGTCATTTCTGTACGCATACTGATGACAGGGACTTTGAGTTTTCCCATTAAAAACAGGGTATGTCGGAGGCCTGGACACTTGGCGGATAGTCGAGGAGGGGCACCTTGGTGGTATGGCTGCCGAATAAAATGGCGATCTAGGTGATGTGGCATCGGAAGAGTTTGAGGCGGTGGATGAAGGTGGAGACACTTTTTTGGTGGTTTTGGGAATTGATAGGAATGCTCTGATCTTGAGAGGTGACGGGGATGGTGGTGCCGCCACTGCTGCCGCCCGATCATACTCCTCGATTAGATTAGTGAGATCCTCATCGCAGGTAATTGAAACTAAAGCATCCAAATCTTCGGAGGGCAATTGGCACCTCAGGCTTACTGGTGTTCCACACATCTCCCCCAATTTCACCAATAGGTCTATACAAAAATAATTAAAAATTTATCAAAAAACTATTCAAATAATAAAATGAATAATGAGTGCCCCTTGGTTCCATAAGTTTTCCTCTTTTTAGTAAGGTTGACCGGCTAATTTAACTAAATTTCTTTCTTTTGTGTAATGATAAAAGTTTAACTAAAATTCAACAATTATAAAAAATAATCTAATTAATTTATTTAAATAAAAAATCTGATTTATACTTATAAGGCTATAAATGTGATTCCACACCGTAGCAATTGAGCAAAAAATAATGAACAGAGGACGTATTAAATAATTAATTTGTTTAAATCGAAGAAATTAAAAATGATAAATAGCTACTGACCAGAAAAAGAAATGGAGCGATCGACGGAAAGGACACGGGTTTCGCCGCCGTGGTAACGGAGTATACCGTCGGGGTAACGGGGGAGGATACGGCCTCCATAGCTACACATGAACTTAAGGGGTTTTGGAGAGAGATTGAATGAATTTCTAACCATGACTTGATTTTGTTAATTCTAGATGGATCCAGATGGTTTCTTTTTGGATCAAACAAACTAGATTTTAATTTGGGGAAAGGAAAGGAAGAAAGGGATTTGGAGTTGCTTATTCAAGCCTATGTAAGGTACCCTCCACCACTTATTTATAGAAGAGTCACAGAGCTCTTTTTTCTTTTTCTTTTCTAAAAGGAAAAAAAGCCAATAATGCTATTTACATACTCGTCGGCCCAAATCCAAATGTTAAGGCGGATTTGGATTGCCCCAAGTCTCGTCCAACTGAGATCCAATCTAAACTATATGCACTGTAAATAGGTTAATTTTATTCTTATGTTCATATTAGGCTTTTTCTAAATCTAATAAAACTCTAAATATGGTAAAAGAAAATTGATTCGACACTCTTTTTTAGAAATCATTGTTTTGATTAGTATCACTAATTTTTCATTCATATGACAATAATCTAATTCAATTTAAATTATATCTCAAATTAAGAAAACTTAACCTCCAAATTCAATGCAAATTATATTTACATGTTCTCCAAATTCAATGCAAATCATATTTCGCATGTTTAGTTAAAAAGACCAAAATAGCAAAATTTGAGGGGGGAAAAAGCCAATATCAAGTAAAATCTGAAAAAATCATTTTCCCAACATGCTCTGATACTATTTACCCTAGGCTTAATTATAGTCATATTTTAACCATCTAATGTAGGATAAATAGGTTAAAAAGATGTTAAGAGAGTGATCAATTAATAAATTAATTTTATTTGTTTTATGATTAAATAGGTGCAATCAAAAGTAGTTACCATTATTCCTCAACTTTTAGTGGATTTACTCTATTTTTATTAATTAAGGGTGGAACCTTCGAGAAAATTGAAGTTATTCCATATTTCATGATTCATACTTTCATAGTATATTTTCAATAATTAAATGACTTAAAATAAACTCTTATGGGATCGTAAGAGTGATTGTGTACCTAAAAACTGGTTGTACTTTGTTGTAACATTCAATCTGATTCACGCTACCTCAAGATAAAAACAAAAAATTATGAACCTCTGTTTTTTTTTCAAACAAAACATCATGAACTATTTGGCAATTGAATGATTTACTTTTATTGTTACAATTTCTTTACATTTCATTTTGTCGCATTTAGTTTAGGAACTACATTATGATCAAAAGAAGAAAGAACTAGTTTAATCTCTCGCGTTTCTATATTATTGGCACACATATTGATGTTGTGGAAGAATGTTATGTTTAGGTCGAAGGTGGAATTCTTGGCCTTCAATCTATTACACACACTACATATTTAAGTTAAAGTGATATAGTTTCATATACAAATACAGAGAAAAAGTATATTATAATTGTAATAGTAAATTGGTTCCCCATATTTAGAAATAGGGCGACCTATTTATAAGTACATACAAGGGCACAATAGTTTTTTCAGGAAAGATGTTATAAACGTTGCGAGAGTTTATGATAAAGACGTTACAGACATTGCAAATCTCTCATTTATATCAACTTATTGTAGAGTTGTGTAATCTCTTAATCACCCTTCGTACAAAATTTGCGCACATCACATATCTTCCATGTTTTCAAAATTCATGGGTCTAAATAAAGTTATTGACTAAATGTATTTCAAATACGTTTGTTTCTCAATATCATAAGTCAAATTATAAAATTTTCACAAAAATGGTGATCCAAGGAACATGTTTTAACTAAAGGGCCATTTAAATTTTTAAGTTTGTACAAATTTGAGAGTCCAAAATTAAATATATATCCTAATTTATGCAGCAAAGTACAACATTTTCTTGTACTTTGCTACAAAAATATTTAACGTAAATGTTTAACTTTGCTACAAAAATATTTAATTTAAATTTGTATTAAAAATTTGCACGAATTTTGAAATATAGTTCAGATTTATTTAATCTAAATTCATAAATTATGTACAATGTTTACTAACTGTTATTATTATTAATTTTATTAAGTGAGAGAAAAAAATATGAGAATTAGAATTTTGTGGTATAAATGATAATAAATTAACATTAATTTAATTTTATTACTTATAATATTGTAACTTTTATGTAATAAACTTAACGTTGATTTATTTTATTGTTTGAAATATAATCATATTGTAAAAAAAAAATTCATGGATATTAAATACGTATAGTTGATTAAAAATAATTATATATTACATAATTTAACTACGATACACTATATAACTCTATCAATTTGAACAAGTGTGTTACATTATTATTATTATTATTATTATTATTATTATTATTATTATTAAGTGAAGTGAAGTATGAGGGGAAGGAAAATCTGAAATAACTAATAAACTAAAAAATTACAAAGCGATCAGTTTCCACGAATAAAGATGGCCCAGAGGACCATGGCTGCTTCTCTAAAAATAAATGATTGGCCCCATGAGATGCTTTAACAACTGTCAGGATGTAATTGGATACTTGGAAAATATTAATCTTATAGTATTGATTTCCTTATTTACAGAAGTCAGAGGACATAATCATCATTATTATCTTCTTATTTACAGAATTCTCGTCAGACAAAAACTCATTCTCTAAACTTACATTCAATATCAAATTAAATGTATTATATTTGTCATCTAATTATTTTAATTTTGATTGGCATTAAATTCTGAAACAAAACAACAAAATATTTAAATTTTGAAATTTTAATTAACTTAATTTGGATAAAATAAAGTAATACTCTTTAACGAATCACCAGAAGATTTGAATTAATTAACGAGTAGTATTTATTTTGAAAAAGGTTACTTATGTCTGAAAACTAAAAGCAAATTTGAAATCAGTTGTGGATATGGTCCATGATAGTGAATACACAAATGGACGAAATATATATAATCATCAAATATTATTCCTTCATTTTGTACGTATTATGAGTTACTTAACGAAGTTGTTTACAGTATCTTACATTTGTTGCATCTAAATATTTATTTTGTCCATCCATTCTGCATGCAAGAGAAAAGTTCTTACAATTTTCTATATTTTAATCGATTACATCAAATATGAATCGACTGTCTAAATAATGTTGTTGCACTAATTAAGAGTGTCATTTCATTTTCTTATCTCATATATAACCCATTTTCATAGATCACTTGGCTCGTAGACTTAGTATATTTACGTAATAAAATTGTCTTAGCATAGTCAAAGAATGTTTATATTAAGATATAATGTAGTGATTGTGACTGTTTATTTGATAAATATTTAGCATAAAGAAAAGAAGTTAAATTTAAAGAGGACAATGTAGTAATTTGCCGTGTGTATAATGCAAGGAATATCTCTCAAAGAAAAAAGATCTCCTCTCGGAAACGTTTTCTAGTCGGCTGGCTAGTTAGGATTACTTGACTTTCCAACTACATATTATTCCAATAATCATGGTCACTTTAACTCCTTCGGGTTCCTTCGTTAGTACATTTTCCTTCTAAATCCAAGAACGCCGGTGTCCATTTCTTGGGCCACCTGGGCCTCACTTGAACATGATAAATATCTACGTGGGTCCCATTATTGGGACACATGTTGATATATCCGGAGCTTAGGGTCTATGTGGATGGGCTTTTGTTCAATCTTGTGGATTTTGCGAGATCAGATAAAAAACATTTCAAATGAGTTTGTCAGACTCATGAAATTCATTACAAACATATTCAGAAACTCATACACAATCTCTCGACACCTATAAAACTTTTATTTGACACCTATAACCTACTTTTCCCTTTCAAACTCCAACATTCAAACTCAATTCAAGTGGTGTTTCAATTTTTTCGAAACCACAAAACCCAACATCCAAAACTTTATCAAATGAGATTTCAAGAGTTTCACTGAAATCATCCAACTATTTTTTTTTAAATTGAAACCCGCGAAATCAAACCAAAATTCTTCCAAATAAACCCTTAGTGTATACCTTAATGTTTAATTTATGTAGACCAGCTCACCCCCTATGTTTTGTTGTGTTAATTTTTTCAGGCTTTATATATCCCACCTTGCATCTAAAATAGACATATTTTTTTTATTTTGTACTCTCGAAAAAATTTAATAGCAGATTGCATCCACAAAATCATGTTATCGCTTCACTTTGCACCCTGGTCGTTTTTCTAGCCATTTTACTCGTTGGGAGGATATGTTATTTCTGTTAAATCTCACTCCAAATTCCCTCGAAAAATAGCATCACATGAGTGAGACGTGCAACTAAGTGTAAATTTGATTAATTATCACAAAAATAACCATGAAAATAATTATTCTTTTTTATATCTCCCAAATATATAAGTTAGAGTTTATGAGATTTTACTTTTCAGTCAATTATTCCAAATTCAGAGCAAGATTGCCATCGTTTTCAGCTGAAAATGTTAGTTTTAAGTTAGAAAACCCTTAAATTATGATTTTTTTGAAGAAAAACCGATGGCAAATATTAAGCAATGTAAATCAGTTTTCTTGATTTTGATGGAAAACTTTGGAGAGAAAGAATCATTAAACTATTGGGAGATAGAGGAAAGTAATATATAGAGTGTGATATTTAAGGGGAATGGATTAAAATTACCTCGAAATAGTGAGTCAAATGGCCAAGAAATGACCAAACAGTGCAAAAGTGAAGCGAGAACACGGTTTCAGGGTGCAATTTGCTATTAATTTTTTTTGAAGGTTAAAGTAAAAAAAAAAAATGGGCTTTTTCCAAAAAAAAATTTGAAGGTTAAAGTAAAAAAAGAGTGGGCTTTTTCTAGGGTGCAAAGTGAAATTAAGCCATCAATTATTTAATTCCAGATATTTCAGACTTCTTTAATATATGTTGGAGACATAACATTGATATTTGTCTGTGTGTTATTACATATGTAAAGGATTATCCCCATGTATTACTACATGTGTAATTGGTGGCTCCATAGCGATATTCTATATAAAACAATTTAACCCTTTGTTACTATGGGTGAGTTTGACCCAGCAGTTGAAACTCTTAATCACTTATAGATTTTTATTGTGATTTTTAAAATATTTGGCCCCGATTATTAAAATAATTTTTATTCAATCGTGAATTTTCATGGTGTTTGACCCCCAAGATCATAATCACTTTTGAGATCTCGAAAAGCAAAAAATCAACATATTTCAGAAACTACTAAAACTTTTACAAAAACAATTATTATATAATTAATTTTTATTATAATCAATCATTACCAAAATCAATTATAGTAAAATTAATTCTCTTATAATTGCTTTTTGAATCGTTAGGCCAAACTCACCCTATATGTGTAATCAATTGTTGTTTTTATTATCACATGTGTTCCACAACCCTCAATGTTATTATAATTGGTTGCCCCTGGCTAGTTTTATTTATGCGAAATATTTTTACTCGTTGTGTTACTATATGCATAATTGGTTGCCCTGTGTGTTTATCTTATACAGAAGAAGTTTACTCAAATGTGTTTTTTTTTTGTGTGAATCAATTTACCCCTCTATACAGTTCAAAAAAAAATTTACCCCTCTATATATATATATATTATAAATTGCATTTACCCTCTTTATTTTATTTTATACATGGACTGAAGGACACGAAAAGAAAAGCAAAGCCTGTGGCTTAAGATTTATACGGTAGTTAATTAAGTACTTTTGTGTTTGTCATGAGACAGGGAGAATGATGCATCCAATTAGATTTTGCATTTATTCCATCTAAATTTGACACGATACCATGGGATTGTGGACTAGGTGTAAACTCAACATACATGTATGGTCTAAAATCAGCAATAATAATGTTTTTCTTTTTTTATATTAAAAATTATCGACATTCTTGAGAGTAGAGACAATTTGTAATATGAATGGGAGAATATCAAGTTCAAAATTGTGCTAAATATATGAAGCCTTAAAACCAAAATTGAAACTTTCAGGCGTATATATATGTAAACCTACTTTGTTGTATTTTCTTACTAATTAATATATTAATAAGTTTTAGTAAATATTAATTAGTAAAGTCGTGTAATTAGTTGGTGATTCTATCATACAATAATTTTTTAGATTTATCATATCATGACTTGGGGTATGGTTGAACTTGTTTGGAAAATAGGACTGAAAATCAAATTGAACTATTTGATATTCGACTCGAGTTAGTTCAACGAAAGATCGTTTGAGTTTGGTATGTTATACAAATCATACAAATTTGAACAATATTCTTCGTTTGATAGCTTTTGAAGTTAGGTTCGAGTTCGATTTAACAACTTAGAAATTGATAAAATACATGTAAAAATATCAAACTAAACTCGAGTTTGTTCGATAAAAAAACGTTCGGGCTCAATATATTTTACCATCAGAATTATTATACATCATACTTAAATAGTTAAATTCAACTGCTATTTCTAAAGGAACTAGTAAAGTTTCAAACATTTTATTTTTGGTGCATATTTAATTAAACAGATTATGTATTTGTAGAAAAAAATGAATGTCCCATATAATAGGAAAACGCGTCCAGGACTTGACATTGGCTTGCGTTCCCAAATCCCAGATGCTTCTGTTTGTTCTATGACATGATATGATATGATATGGTGGCAGCAAATCAGGTCCAGAATATTGCATAAAACTGTACCATTCCAGACTGCACAGAAGTTGGGATTAGAAATTAAAGGTTGGAGAATGGGAACACTGATGAACAATTTTTCTATTGCCGATAAAATTGGAGTTATTTTTCTTGGATCTTGTTTTTCTATCTTGGAGAGAATATACCCTTTACATTGTCGTAAGATTCTGTAGAAGTGGGGACCATTTTTTTATTTCAAATTTCTTAATTCTTTGACATGGAATTGAAAAGAAAGGTAAAATTGAAAAAAAAAACGTTTTTAATTCAACTGCAATATCAAACTCTCATGTATATATAACTTGTAAAATCATACATACATAAAAGTAGGGGGCACATTCACATTTAAGGCGTTTCAGGGGGGTAAGTGCATAAACATACATAAAAGCAGGGGGTAACTTTTCGCGCCTAACTAAGAGAGTAGAAGAAACTATTCAATGATTTAACCATTATGTTGTTACGTTTCTTTTACTCATTATCAAGATTAGTAGTTAGGAAGTACCCATTATTTTAGAATTTCGATTTTTTTTGAAGATTTATCTTGTGTTACATATTACATTGTTTTGTAATAACTTTTGTGTTCAGTGAATCTCCAGTTTGATTCTTAAAAAAATGGTTACATTGACTTATATAACAACAAACTTATGCGTAACGGATATGGCTTTTCCATACCTCTTCATTCTCCCATGCTAAAATTTGAGATTTTCCTCTTGTTTTAAATTCTCTTTGTCGACCCCTCCCTCTCTCAATTATAATTATTTTCCTAAATTTATGGGAATCTAGATATCATAATCTCAACATCTGGTTAATAAAATATATTTTATTTGTTTGGCCATAACAAGTCATTTTCATCAGTTTTAAATTTGTCTCGGAAAAATCTGAACTTAACATGACCAATCATCAATCAGTCAAAAAAAAAAAAAAAAAAGGATTTCTATAGCTCAGGGATTTTATTTATAGGGAAATTCTTTCCCAAATTGAACTCAAAATAACCACATGGTAAGTGCAGTATGTACAATACACTTTCTATGTGGTTGGATAAGTTTGAACAAATCGGATAAGAATAAGAATTTTCCTTATTAATGTAAAACAAAGCTATTTGGCACGAGAAAAGGGATTAAGAAGTACTTCAATGAATTAAATGCCATCAATAAAATAATAGGGGGTAGAATTATGAGAAGTGTCATTGTTCAGTTACATCTTTCTTTCAAAGAAAATATTGTTTTATATTTTATTTCTATTTTTCGTTGTATTATTCTTCTTCACTAACCCCAACCCCCGGTCGAGATAATACAATCATGATTAAAATTGCAATATATTTTCATCGAAAAGTTTTTACTTTCCAATCAACAAAAACGAAAATATAGAGTAATTTCTCCTTAAATATGTTTACAATTTTCTTCAAACATTTTCCTAAAGTTTCAAATATTCTAATATCTACAAATACAAAATTATGATCCATGAATAAGTAATATAACCCAAGAGAAAGAAGCCTAATTAATCATTCTGACATTATTTTGGACTATTAGTAATTTTTCAGTTGAGGGCTAGCCCAGTTAGAAATCAACGGCCTTTGATTTGATCCAACCAAATTCTGAACAGTTTGATAATCTGACCCGATGTTATATTGCTCAGAATTCAAATCATAAAAACTAACAGAGAAGAGAGGGAATGGACGCAAGGTTGTGGACTTCTGTAAATCGGCTCATGACTTTGATAATGGGCCATGTAAATTTGTAATGGTGGATGAGTGAATTGTGATGCAATATATTGAGCCAATCAATTAGTTGTTAGTCGGGGTTTGACATTCTACTCGAAACGCATTATTCAAATCAAATTAACATGTTTAGAGGTTTTTTTTTCCAGTTACATAATACCTATTACCTAGTGGAATACCAAATGATTTGGGAAAAGGCACCCGCCTCAAATCTCCTGTTACACAATAGTGTAACATCTAGTGTTACACTCACCGATGAGTGACACATGTCCATATACACTAATTGAACATAAAGCTGCATTGCATCAGAATATTCCTCAATTAATTAACTAATAATTTATGCATCTTTTCCCCAACCATGTTCATCTTTAACAATTTCAATTCCCCACCATAACCACAACCACCACAGCCGCCTCCAACACTCCCTTTACCACCTGCTCTTTCCCCGTCGCCACTAAAGTTTTCACCCACTGCCGTCAAAGATCCCCACTCTTCTCAACTACTAAACCCACTTTAACCACTTAAAGGGTTAGATCTAGGTCAGCCGGCCTCTCACACCACCACCACCACCATGAAAATTCACACCTCCACCACCATGAGTAGACCTCGCCACATACCTTGCCTCAGTCGCAACCTTCATTTCCGTCTTCTAACCAATGCCCAACACCGCCTAGCAAATCAACACATCAATGCACACAAAAGTGACATAGGAACGTAGAAAGAGAGAGATGGTTGTAATGGTCGTACTAGGGTGGCGGTGGTTGCGACTTAAGGTGGTGGTAGTGGTGGTGGTGATGGCGGAAAATGATTAAAGGTGGCTGGATTTTGAGTTTGTGGTAGGGATTCAGATGTTTGATTTTGTTTTTAAAAGTCTTAATTAATTTGGTTATAATCAAGCAATTATAAATCTTTATTCATATATACATTTAAATAATCGAATTGCATAATATTCTGGTGCAATGCAGCTTTATATTGAGTCAGTGTATATGGACATGTGTCATTAATCTGTGAGTGTAACACTAGATGTTACACTATTTTGTAACAGGAGATTTGAGGCGAAATGCACCATATAAACTGCGAGAAATCGGTACCAAACTATCTTATGAACTTTTTTTCATCAAATTCTCAGACAGTTTGTATAAATTTTGTTGGGTTTTATGTCCAGTCCATGTGGTTTGAGCCCATTAGAGGAAAATTAGGTTACATGAGACTTGTATAAAAAGACTTTTAGTCTTCTTGTTTGCGTGTGTTGTGTGCTACACACACCAGAAAAATATGTACATCAACATTAAGAGAAAATAATAGTCACAATAAAAGAAGAATATAGGGAGAACTATTGAGATTTATTTTGGGGTTTGTGAAAGAGATCGAGGTACTACAAGTAATTGGTTTCGTCTCGGATTCAGTCAGAGATTCTTCACAAAGTGCTCAATCGTCCAATTGGTTCGGGTTTTATTCTTGCTCTTTAGTTTGATGACTTATTTGTTCTCTATGTTATTCAAGTTAGGGACTTGAGGTTTTCCACCTTGTTGGTGAGATTATTAATATTGTGATCCAAGAGTGTTCTCTTGAGAATTTGGTTAGCCCCTAGTGGTTTTAGGGAGGATTTTGTAAACCCATTATCATTATAGTGGTTGAGTTAGATCGGTTTTCGATCTCGTGGTTTTTTTCCGGTTTGGGTTTTCACGTAAAATTGTCATGTGCATATTTACTTTTCTCGCACCTTAATTCTTGTTTAGTTCAGTGAATTAGTGTTTGGGTTTAATTTGATCTTGTTATTCTCAATTTCAATCCGTGGATATTTGTGGGAAAGAACGAATTGCTTCCGTTGTGATATTAGTTGTTACTAATCTGGTATTCTTTCCCTAACAAATTTTGCATAAATATTCAATTCATCTCCGTCAATAAGTGTGTGTGATTTTTGTTGTTTTTTGCATAATTTTTTCTGTCGGAATCTCTTAACTTTTGAACATTTGCGCAAAATTTCCTTGTATCTTTGAACGTTTGCACACAATTTCCTTGTACTTTTAGCATATCTAGGGGTAGTTTAAGAAATTCAATCAAAAATTAATGGTATTAGTAACTAACGAGACTGGGTGTTTTATGTAGCATTTTTTTAAGTACAAGAGAGTTTAATGAAAAAAATTCACAGGATAATTTTGAACAAGTTTGGACACAGAATAGTACCGTGCATTTTCCCCAAAAGATTTTTAATTAAAAGCATGACTTCACTTGTGTGTTGCCCATATCTTTTTTGGTACTTATTTTTTTTGGGTTTTCAAGGGTTTTTATTCATTTTGAGACTCGTCAGACACATTAAGTGAGAACCTCTCTCACTAGGAATTCGAACATGAGTTTGTTACTTATTCAATTCATGTGGGACAAGATATTCTCAATAACAACAATAAATCCACATTATAAGGTCTTGAACAATCCTCAATTCATAAGCTAACTTTTGAGGCAGGGCCGGTCCAAATGCTAGGCAACCCGGTTCGGAGGGCCCCAAAATTTATATTTAGGCCATAGGAAAATTAAAAAATTAAATATTCTTAATTTTATGTACATAAGATGTATCTTAGCTCACTTAGTAAGACTTTCTCTTGATTAGTTGGAGGTCTAGGGTTCAAATCCAATATTGAGTTTTTTTCTTATGTTTTGATTGTTTTATGTTATTTAACTTTTTTTTTTTTTTTGTAATAATGTTCGTCTTTTTTATTTCTCATTCGTAGTAATTATTCTTTTAATCCTTTTTCCATGGATCAAAATTTCCTATTTTTCCTAGGAAAAATCCGAAACGTTTCGGTTTTTCAAGGAACCGAAATGATTCCTTAATGTATTTTCGAAATTACAAGGTTTCATTCGAAACCCACAATTTTTCCGAGTTTTCCACCGAAACTATGGAAACTTGCAAAGTTTCCTTCAATTTCCGAAAATAGTCGTTGCCTTCTTTGAAAAAAAAAGTTCCAATTTTTTTTTTAAATCCAGAATTTTGGAAGAAATCTCTTAAAAGAAGGAAAATATATCTCAAAAATATTGACTTACCTACAATTTTTCGAAATTATGCCTTCCAAATCTTCAATACAAAGTCCAGCAATCTCAAACCTCTTCATCCCTAATACACGAGTTATCTCAAACCTCTTCATCCCTAATTTTATTTTTGAACTATTAGTACTTTAATATCATGAACTTTAATTAAGCTATGTTTTAATTCTATTATAACTTTTTTTAGTTTTTGAGGTACGATTATTTTGATTATAGTTTATAGATTTCATCTAGGATATTCCACTGTCTTTTCATTGTTTAGTTGTGATGCAACTTTTTTAATTATTAACAAGCACTCATTCTTGTTTGGTAATGCTGGTTTGCAAGATTTGAAAAGGACATTACTAATAATTGTTTGCATTCATTTTACACTTATATTTCAAGTTAAATTATGCTTTAGAAATAAGAACATGATTTTTATGTATTTTTTTATAACTATTTGTGTGTTTCCAGGTTTTTGTAATTTTTCCTAGCGTTTCCGCAACGTTTCCGATACGTTTCCAATTTTTGGATACCCGAAACTCACCTACGAAACGAAACTTTGATCCATGAGCCCATTCCATATTTTTATATGTATGTGTATCTTTTTATAAATGATGTATAACTTTTTTTATACATGATAATATATTAATAGAGTTAAGAATGTCACGAACTGAAATAAATTCAAGCAATTAATTATGATATTTGTAAAAGAATGAAATAGAGTTAAGGATGTACATATACTTGCAAAATTTGCTTCGGCTAGAATATATTTTTAATATTAAAACTTATACAAAAAAATTCACAGTTGAATCTTTTAAAAGTTAAATAAGTTTGTTAATAAATTATCTATCTAAAAATTAATACGTTAGATTTAATTATCAATCTAAAAAATAATATGTTAGAGAATATAATATGACAATATTTAATTAAAAGTTTTGTCTTTAGAGAAATAAATTGATTATATATTTTTTATTACAAAGGGCCCCAAATTTGTAATTCGTCTAGGGCCCCCGAATGTCTAGGACCTGCCCTGTTTTGAGGTATGCTCAGTCCATGTAAGTGGTCTTAGTCCACGTGGTGAATTCTAAACTTTGTAGTGACTAGTCATTTTCATTAAAACCAATTTCTAACTTCTTCAACGATATTTTCACGTGTTTCCTAATTGCTCTTAATTTTTTTTTTTTTATAACTCAGGTGTCCAAGCTTACACTAGACTAATTTTGGACCCTCAGAACCCTTGTCCTAGAACCCTGAAGGATGTAAATCGCAGGATGTACCTCCACCAAGCCTCGGGATCCCACCATACTGTTGTACACTCATTGCTCTTCAAGTTTAATGTGTATGATTGGTGGTCATTCTATAATGTTTCTTATTTCAATTTTAATAGTATAAAACATCAAAATCATATATCCAGAGTTTGATTTACGTTATTTTCTCGTTTGATTTAAAAGTTCTTAATGTGAAAGTTAGTCTTGTTGATAAACAATGTTACGAACGATTCAAAATTTAAAGAAACAAATTTGAAGATAGTTCGGATCAATATTGCACAGCAATTTATGACAAGGAAAATGTCTAATTTATAATGATTATGTACATTATAATTTGAGTTTACCGTACGTATTTCCAATGGTCAATTGTTTTCGTATATTCGATGTTTGATTTATGTTGAGTTATTGGAAGGTGAAACATTTTAGTTCATTGTGACGGACACCTTCAATGAGTGTAAGCATTCCGGGCTACCCAGTACCCATGGTCTCCAATATCATATTATTGTCCCATTTTGATGTCACATATATACATCTTTTAAAAAGTGACTGTGTAGGTTCATGCGGCCATAGATCCTCTGTACCACAAGTGTGTACCACAATTGAGTAATTGACACTTGTATATATGACAATGATTAATTGTCATATATACATGTATCAATTACTCATTTGTGGTACACATTTGTAATACACAAATTATGGTACAGAGGATCTTGAACCTCGTTCATGCAAATAATAAATTGGGACAATTCAATAGATACATGTGTATGACTTAAAATGCGTTTCACTAAAATGAGATAAAACATCAACACTTTAATGGGTGTTGTTCATGCATTTCCGTTGGGATACCCTTTAGAACTTTCGAGCCTATTTGGTTAGTTTTGGTTCAGTATCACTTGGTTTTAATTTTGAAAAATTGGTTTGAATGGTGAAACCTTTGAAATCCCATTTAAATTGAGTTTGAATGTTGAGAATTGGTGAGACAAAATAGGTGATAGGTGGGAGTGGATTTTCTATCACATATTGATGTCTCATCTTTGTGTCACACCAATGTACAATAGACATGTGTCACGCTCTCAAAATTAATTATGTACCGGATAATATACACTAATACTTAACATATTTTTAAAGGTAATTAAATGAGGAATTATTGTAAATTAAACAAGGAAAGTGATAGAAAAAAGGTAATTAAAAAAAAAAAAAACTCTAAATTTTTATGGTAGAGATTATAGCTCCTTCTTCTTCACCATTCTTCTCAAAAATCTCAATCAAAATTCCGCCATTTTTTTCATCTTTTTGCTTTGATATACTTGCATATACAATTTTTTTTATAAATTTTTTTCAGACGTTTTCATTAATGTATTTCAAAAGGCTAAATGAACGGGAAATTGAAGAATCGTAACCTTAATTTTTACAATTGAGCTATCAAAAAATATGCGGCAAAAGTCTAAATGATTAGGTGTGATTAACAATACACATAGAACAATGTAAGATTGGTGAAATTGAGGGAGTAAATCAATAATAAATTTGAATTAAAAATTATTAAGAATAGTGGAGAAGAAGGAATCATCATCTCTAACCATAAAAATGCAGAGATTTTTTTTATTACCTTTTTTCCTATCTCTTTCCTTATTTGATTTACAATCATTTATTAATTAATTTAATTACCTTTAAACATATGTTAAGTATTAATGTATGTTATATGGTACATAATCAATTTTAAGAGAATGACACGTGTCTATTATACATTGGTGTGACACAAAAATGTGACACTAATGTGTGATAGAAAATTCGCTCCCGAGAAAATGTAGGTAGTACATGTCAACTTATTGTTTTTTATAAGTTTGAAGTCGAAATCTGAATTTTCGCGAAACCTACCCTCAAACTTCAATCAGAGTTTCGTGGTTTTACGAGACTGAATCATAACCTAGCCAAATAAGAGTTTCATCTTGAATCTTATGTTAAATCCAAATCATGTATACATAAGAATAATATGTTTATGATTGATGATGTCACAAGCAATATTTTTAATTTATTTGAAGAAAATAGTACTATTTTAAAAATTAGAACATCAGGACTTGATCAATACATTTGTTGAGTTGATGACAATTTATCCTCCTTCGTATTCATAATGTTTAATTTATCCTTATGTGATTTAAAAAAGAGCATTTTACCTCTTTGTGAAGCAATTTACCCCTTTTAATCGGAGAGTATAACTCACTTGTTGAAATCGAGAGTGAGAATGAAAAGTGTTTTGTAACACATGGGATAAATTGTCACATTTATCATAATATATGGGGTAAATTGTCACATTTAGCATAATACATGGAGTAAATTGTCATATTATCATAACACAATGAGGTAAACTGCCACATATAAGAATGTCAGAGAGATGATGTGAAACTTATTATAAATTATAAGAAGATAAAATACTCTTTTTCTAATATAGAAAGATGAATTGAACATTATCAATATCACATAACATAAGGGTAAATTGTCATTAACTCTTCCATGAAAACAAAAGACATAAAATATGTATCCATATATTGTATAGTTTGTTTAAGTATAGGGCCTCGTGTTTTTTCTTTTTTTTTTCCGTCTACCCCAAAAGGAACTAGGACCGACCCTGAAGTCGGGCGTATTGTCTTCTTTGATAACTGTATAGATACCAGCTAAGAATTAGTTAACCCACAACATTTACTTGTTTGGTGCAACATTTTTTTATTTGTTTACTACTATTATTCTACATTAATTGTGTCCTATGATGCGGCCATACTTTCTTACAAATGAGACTATTATGAAATTTATGTTATTAATTATTACTCTATTATATAAAATTTTCAAAATTGAAGCTCAAGGAAGATTCAACAATGATAATTGACAATATTAACATGCAAAATTATTGGAATAAAAGCAAGTTACTCTATGCTAATCCACCCAACATAACCCTCTAATTTAAACCACAAAGGGATCACCCAAGAACAAAACCATTTTTAAAATATGAAAAAAATGCTACATACTCCCCTGTATTATACCTGCAAGAAATTATTTTTAACCTCTTTACTAACCAAATTGGAAATGCAATTCCAAAAATATAAGTTTATTTTTAGTATTTTATGAAGAATAACAAGACAGTTTAAACTTCTAAATACCAACTAGACTCATTACTCATGTTCTCTAGATCTCCTGGTTCAGAATTCTTTCTTGTTTTGGATATTTTATAGGTCATAATATAATTTTTTTTATGAAGTATAAAACTAGTGGTCCTTGGCTCTGGTGCACTTCAAACAATCACTCAATCTTCATTTTTCCACCACTCCTCTACCAGCAAAAATCCACACTCAACTCTTTCACTTTATCCACCAAACAGAAATTAAAATGCAAAATCAAGAAAATGCAAAACTACCCACTCTTCTCCCTTCACTTGCTCTCCTCTTCTCCAGCTCCTCTACTTTCATGGCCAAGAATATACCAGAATAATCCCCCCAAAAAATCATCTTTTCACACCATTAAAAAGTCATGACTTCTTCTCCTTACTTTCAAGTGAAATTACTCAACATCCCAAAACAGAGGCCTAATGTTTTTCCAACTCAAACTCTATATCCCAAAAGAGAATTCCTCACCTTAAAACTACCCCAACAATCTTCTCTTTCACCTACAAGACTAGGAATCAATAGATTCAAATACCCTTTTGCCACTTTATCCTCTGTTGCAGAATCAAATGATGAACAAAGTGAAGAGCATAATCATAATCAAGAAGGGAATGTCAATTCTGAATTACCTGGAATGGCACAAGCATTCAACATATCTTCAAAAACGGCTTCTGCTATATCAATTTGCATTGCAATGGCAGCACTTACTTTCCCACTTTTCATGACTTCTTTAGGACAAGGATTGGCATTAAAGACTAAAGTTTTATCATATGGGACACTTTTGTTTGGATTTTACATGGCTTGGAACATTGGGGCTAATGATGTGGCGAATGCGATGGGGACTTCGGTGGGGTCGGGGGCGTTGTCCCTTAGGCAGGCGGTGGTTATGGCTGCGGTGTTGGAATTTTCGGGAGCATTGCTTATGGGGACACATGTGACTAGTACAATGCAGAAAGGGATTCTTGTTACAAGCGTTTTTCAAGGGAAGGATACTTTGCTTTTTGCTGGTTTGTTATCTTCTTTGGCTGCTGCTGGTACTTGGCTCCAGGTATAGATATTTCACAGTTTCTTGAATGTATAGACAAATGTTGTTAGAAGTTCAGAATTCTTTACAAAGTAGATTAATTTAGTACCTGGATGTTTTATTACTTAGCCTAATTAGATTTTGCAATAGATTTAGTCTATTGAATTGAATGTCAATCTCACTTGAAAGCTTAGGGAGATATTTAATATTTATACTTAACACAGTTATCCTCTTTGTATAAAATATCTGTCTCCTCCATTTGTTAGCCTTCAATGAAATAATGCAATGTTTATACCTTTGTATATATGATAAATGTAGAACAAATATGAAAACAAGTTTTTTTTTTTTTTTTTTTGGTGATGGCAGGATTTGTAGATATTGATTAGATTACATAAACTTCATAAATTGTCAAGAAAATGACTTTAATATTCCATCCACGATAGAAGTAAATAAGTCATTTTACCATACACAATTTATAACAACTTGCAACATTAGCTCCTGGAGAACACTTTCTTATCCAGGTTTTCCCTTGTTATAAGGAACAGAGGAGGATAATTGCAAATTAAAAAAATAACACAGGGGGTATTCACCAATTTTAAGGAGCACTGCACGAGGGGTGTATTTTAAATAACTCGGTATTTTTACTAAGCTGATATGTCTGAATAAATATATTCTACCTTTTTAGTCCTTGTCCGTAGCTAAAAATCTTACTATGGTGAGATCAGTTACTACATTGCTTATGAATGAAACTATGTAATTTTATGGCTTCTCATTGTAGACTTGGACTAATATGATTAAATTTTTCTCCAAGAGTAAATTACCAGATATATAATTCAGATAACATATTTGATTTGAGTTCCAGATATATAATTCCGATAACATATTTGATTTGAGTTTTTATTTTCTACCCAACTCAGGTAGCATCATACTACGGTTGGCCAGTCTCGACTACACATTGTATCGTAGGATCCATGGTTGGATTTGGTCTTGTTTATGGAGGTACCGGAGCCGTTTTCTGGAGTTCACTAGCAAGGGTAACTTCATCATGGGTGGTCTCACCTCTAGTCGGAGCATTGGCTTCATTCCTCGTCTATAAATGCATTCGCAGGGTATGTTCTAATCTGTCACGAAACTCCTTAACTAATCCAAGAATATAGAGTGAATGCAAAAATGCCCCTTAAGCTTTGCCTAATTAGCTAAAAAAACCTTGTGTTCTTTTTATTACCAGAAATCCTCCATGTGCTAACTTTTATTATCAAAAAACCCCTCCCAAGCCGAAATGACCCCCCACCAAAAGATGCAAAAGCACCCCCCTTCACTCTAAAAAAATTGACAATAATCACCTTGTTAACTTTGTAAATTTGCAATAACCTCCCTGCTCACTTAAAAAATTGACAATAATTAATCTTCCTATGATTTAAAGGAATTTCTGCTTAAAAATAGGAATTTCAAATGAGGTCTCTTTCTAATAAAAAAAGAATACGGGGGTTTTAGCTAATGAAAAAGAACACAGGGGTTTTTTCGCTAATAAGAAAAGAACACAGGGGGTTTTAGCTAATAAAAAAGAACACAGAGGGAGTTTTGTCAATTAGGCAATGCACAGGGGGTATTTTTGCATTTAGCTCAAGAATATATTAGAGTACAAAACAAAATAGTTCTCTTTTAGTACAAAACAATGGAAACATGATGATGCACTAATCCTCTTCACTACTACTTGTAGTTTGTTTACAGTGCTCCGAATCCAGGCCAAGCAGCCGCAGCAGCAGCACCAATTGCCGTCTTTGTAGGAGTAACCGGAATTTCATTCTCAGCTTTCCCTCTTAGCAAAACTCTCCACATAGGTCTAGCGCAAGCATTAGCCTGTGGCACTGCAGGTGCATTTCTAGTCGATCGAATCATACGAAAACAACTCGGTCACCTCCTCGCCAAGTCAGCATCCAAAACCGAACATGACACAAAAGAGATCGAAAACAATCCAACTAAAAACATTGGAATCTTTTCCGACATAGCCGGTCCTAAAGGCACACAACTAGAGATTGTTTATGGAGTTTTCGGGTATATGCAAATATTATCCGCTTGCTTCATGTCATTTGCACATGGAGGAAATGACGTGTCAAACGCCATAGGGCCTTTAGCTGCAGCTCTCTCGATTCTTCAAGGGGGCTTAAGTGGAGCAGAGATTGTAATACCTAATGATGTTTTAGCTTGGGGTGGATTTGGGATTGTGGCAGGGCTTACTATGTGGGGGTACCGAGTTATTGCGACGATTGGGAAGAAAATTACGGAATTGACCCCGACTAGAGGTTTTGCTGCGGAGTTTGCTGCTGCTTCGGTTGTTCTTGGGGCATCGAAGTTGGGGTTGCCGATTTCGGCGACTCATACGTTGGTTGGGGCAGTTATGGGAGTTGGGTTTGCGAGGGGGCTTAATAGTGTAAGAGCTGAGACTGTGAGGGAGATTGTGACTTCTTGGGCTGTGACTATTCCTGCTGGTGGTGTCTTTGCTGTTATTTATACATGGATTTTGACCAAAATTTTATCATTTGTATTGTGAGGGAATATGGGAGATTATTGTTTGATGCTTTGGGTATTATGAGATTGATTCGCAGTGTTTTTTCAACTAATGTTGATGTTACACTTTTGTCAAAAATCTTTGAAACTTGCATGAAATGGATTTATGTCATTGAGAAAAGCACTTGTTTTTTAGTTGGAGCTCTTTGTTTAGTGTGTTTGTTGACATTGTCTTGAGTTCAGAAGAGTTTGTTACTTAGATGCCTTAGAATTCAGTTATCTGTGTCATTTTCAAAACATATTTCATCTATTGCTTCATTCTAACTGTTAATAATCACAGGGGAGGTAAATTTGTTGTAGAGCAACTGGAAATGAAGTTAAATGAGAAGTGTCTTGCATGTCTTGCAACATTTTTTTGTCTTCCGGCTTTGGTCAGCTCTTTGTATATAACTGTTGATATATTTATGCCATTTGCATTTGATCCAAAAAAATGAGAAGTGTCTTGCAACACTCTGTTTTGGCTTACTTTATCTAGGATTTCAGATAAATGTTTTCAAGATTCTCTTCAATCTCATACCTCAGGTAAATCCTAATAATCAAAAAAACCCTGCTGTTTAGGAAATTACAAAAACCTTCACCTTGTAGGGGGTGCATTGGTAAAACAAGCTAAACCAGAAGGAGGGTTTTGGAACGTCGTAAAAGGTATTGTGTTAAAACGTGCTAAACCAAAAGGGGGATTCTAGTAATTACCGAATCAGCAGGGGCAGCGAGTGTATTTAGGATTCACGTAAGCCTCAAACATATTCCTCCTCTCCTCAACTTTGTTTGACATATAAACCATAGAATATCCAAATCCATTCAAAAAATTTGTTTGCAAAATATTATGAAGACATGATATCTGCAACTGGAAAGTGATTCAAACACAACCATTAAAACAAAAGCACAGAACTTATACAAGGATATTCTAATCTGCAAACTGAAGCCAAAGTGAACATACCAAGTGTGTAATCCATGAACATAGCTTTCAAATAGTAACACACCAGAAAGCAGTAGTAAAAGAACATCCACTAAAGGAGATGATGGTCAAGGAGATAATTCTTGTATAGAAGTCAAACTTGGTTCCCACTCAAGTTCCTTCCATATATTTGGCCTCTGAATCGGAGGTACAAATCGTTTCTTCTCTTTTACATGTTTCTTCAGGAAACTATTAGACCAACTATCTTTAGAAACAAAGTAGTCCCTAGCCGAACTAATGGATTCTTCCGAATAATTATCTCCAACATCTTCACTTGCATTAAACTCCAACATAGACTCATCCCTATCAACAGATTCTTTCATCCTTCTTCTCCTCGAGATTCTACGTTTCAATTTCTCCACGGTAGTAGAACCAATAACAAAGTACTTATTCCCAGGTAACAAAATATCGTCGGACGATAGAATAGATTCATGGGGACGTTTAAATACACAAGGCCTTGCAATACACATACCTGGATATTTCTGAATCAGTTTAGAGGCAGGAATCGCACTTCTATACATTTCTATTCTCCCTCCAGCATGTACTATCCTCACCGTAATATCTTTTAATTGCGTGCTTACACTGAAAGAAGTGGCTTCTTCTTGAAGTTCTTCATTTCTGCTTAATTCTTTGTCTACCACTGAACTAGACCCCAAACACGAACACATCTCTATGCATAATAACTCAAGCAATCTCAAATAACTAGAGTTGGGTATTTTAATAAGCTAAGCATTGTTTGGATAAAAATCTTTTTTTTTTTCTTGGCAAGCTTTACTCTTTTGGAATTATCTCAAAAAGACAAGTGGTAACTCCAAAGCTAGTTTCTTGGTTTCTCCTCCACGTTAACAACAAAGTTTCAGATAATCAAATATAGAAGAGAGTCTACCTTGCTTTGGTAACTATTGAAACCTCAGGAGGGTGTTTTTGTAATTTCACCAAAATTGTCCCTTAAAAATAACTCATGGAATTAGTTGTGTGCCAGCTTTGAAGACACGTTCTAGTGTTGATATCGTAATCCCAAAGCCGCGATAATACCTGTCTTTCTAGTTTCTTCTTTCTTCCACTAATCCAGTTGTTATGTAAGATGAGACAACCTTGGTCCAGACAAGATTTCTTAGTGTCTTTGTCTTCCCAGAGATCACGGTATGCACCGTTTGGAAAGAGGTCTCTATTTAAGAAATGAATCAAGAGTTTGGTTTCAGGCTCCAAGCATTGGTAATCGCCTAATCTATTGGTTCCCCCTTCGCCACATAATGTATCATAAAAGCTTGGTTGTTCAGAAAGATTAGAACTTGCTGCATGCTTCACCACCTTCTCCAATGCCATGATGGTTATATTTTCTGAATGAGCATAGTAGAAACCGGAATTAAGGCGTCGAGGGAAGTTTATTGGTCCTGCAAAAAACAAAAAATGAAATGACTTTGCAGCTAAGATATATTAAATTTGCGCTGAAACACTTTTATGGCGTCCGTTCTCAAAATCCATTTTCCTTTATGTTAAATACTACTGATAAATATAAATATTAAATCAGGAAAAAAAAAAAAAATTCACTAAATGTCTCTCCTCTCTAACAGCTTAAGTTTTAGATGAATTTGACATTCAATATGGTATCAGAGCTCATGGCAAAAGCGGTCATGCGTTCAAATCTCTCCGCCACCAAGTTATAAATTCCACGAAGATCACTATTTTTAGTTTTTTGCAAAGGACTATGAACTAAATCTCACAAATGATGGACAATCAATTAGTTGCATATTTTGATTGGCATCTAAATCTTAACATCTTCCAACTAAGATCAATATAAGTACATAATTTTTTTTTAAACACCAATTCATAGTTTAACGGGTGAAATTAGAGCCTAGATTTATAGCAAACTTAAGCACATCACAAGGATTTTACTACTAGAAAGCGTATTACTTTACTTGCATTTTTCTGTCTCTTTCACATATAGCCATTGTTCCTATTAAACAGGAGATTTTTTGAAGTTGGAGGTTGTATTAATTACCTGTTGTGTTGTATTCATCAGACTGCACCACTAAAACCGCAGGACCAAAAGAGCTAAGATATGGCAATGGATTCTTGAACCAATACACATCAACATCACTCAAAAGCACATTAAATCCAAGCTTTAATATCTGCAGAACCATTCTAGACTTGACTTTCGTTACTCTCTGAAAGCACTCGGTTCCAAAATGGCAGTTGTCAAAACTGATGTTAGTTGGAGAATACAAACACTTGATAACCGGAAGTCCCTAGCATTACATAAATAAAAACATTATCATTATAGTTATTCAAGAAAAGTCAATGCTCCTTATGTAAGAAAGTAAGTCACCTGCAAGATGGCAAAATTGTAAATTTCATCGTCAAGAGCACAGACCAAAAAGTTCGACACTTGGAGGTGGCGTAGCCTACACACCCAGCTCATTAGCATATCCTTGTAGCTATATCCAGCAATGCTTAGTACAATAGTTTTGTTCTGATCAGCAAGAATCGATAACAAAGATTCTAAGGAGAGTGGAAGTGAAATTGAGTTTGATAATCTCATCTGCTTCTTTAGAAAGCATTCTTTAACTCCTTCAAGTGATTTTATCACATGAACACAATCTACTATTTTCTTTTCCATTAATGGTGAAAAGATTCTTAAACTCAGTTGTCTTTTGTACCCAAGTGGATAAGCAATGTTTTGATCTGAATTAACCAAAAGATACTCTTTTCTACACTCAAAAAATCTGAACAAATTAGAAAAGTTAGCTTCACGGAAAGAAAAAGATCCATAAAGCTTTCCTAAAAGGGAATTGCCAATAATTTCCCAACTTCTATTTTCAATGTCGGAATTCAAAATCTCTTGGTCAAAATAGAAACTTGAAATTGTCAAAGTTGAATCAATCACAAGTCTATAGTCAGAAGTCAAGGCTTCGGTGATGATCCAACGGTTGTGGATCCCCTTTCCATACAAGAAGGGGGGGAGGACCCCCTTGTGAAGAGGAAGATCTCCATTGTTCCACGCGATAATCATTCTTTCTCCACACCATGAAAATTTATGAGAAATAAACTCCTGCATCTGATGGAAAATGATAACCTTAATATATGATTTCTTATGCCACGTTTAGATTGAATATGAACTTGGCTCGTTCATACCTTTTGTATTCCAACATGCTTACCATTTTCTGATTGCCAATTTTTTCCATTGGAATCTAAATGAAAGGGGAAATGGGAAATGTTTTGTGGTAAAGCGATAAGAAGCCAGTCTTCATCGAGTTTGTGAGCATGTTTCAAAGTGGATACAAAGTTTGACAAGAGAATGGTGTCTGGATCAATCAATGCAGTAACATCTGATGATGATGTCATAGATCTTGCCACCATTGAATGAAAAAACGGGGTACCTACGAAACTAATACAGAATGGAACTTACAGAAGAGACATTAAGCAAATTTCATTGTTATCTATAAAATATACAAGAACTTACCACACATTGTGCTATAGAATCTTAAAACCCAGGATTTAATTCTACCAAATTGAGGTATTGAGTTTCCAAAGTCAACAATATTGAACCCAGTTAGAACTCAAACCAAGAAATGCACATTCGAATCGACAAATATTTCAAGTTTTTAGCTACCTCAAGTATACATAACAAAAATACAAATTTTCTACTTTCACAATCAATCAATAAATCAGGAAAGTTTAAAAGGCTCACCTGAAGTCAACATTAGGCTCAACGGAGACTCGTGAACCAAATGAAACAGCAAAGGAGAAAACAGAAGGATCTTGGCTAAAAAGAACCACATTTATATTGTCTGACAAACCAAGCCATGATCTTAAAGCAAGAGTTTGTCTTTTGCCTATTTTCCCAATAAAAGGCCTTGGTGCTGTAAAAATTGTGATCTTTGGGCAACTTAAATCATCAAAACCAGTTGTAAAAATCTCTGGTTTTTGTATCTCTTCTTTCAGAAAATTGGGTAACATTTGTGTAAAATAGAAGGAGACCCCAATCAAGAAAAATCCACAAACCCAGATAAGCCATAGTCCAATTTGCAAAGCCTATGAAAAAAAACTCAAGAATCACCAACTATACACAAACGTATTGATAGTTAAAAAGTTTGAATCTTTTTACCTTCTTCTTGTAAAAACTGGGGAAGAAAGGTGAATATTGGGATTCCATTTCTGCTGTTCAGTTTTGAATTCTGAGGTTTGTGTTACTTCTGTGTGAATCTGTGAGTGGAAAAGTGAAAGGAAAGAAGGGATTGAAAAGAGTGGAAATGCAACAAACATGTTTGAGTATATAGGAGTCATATTGCCTAACTTAGGCCACCAACAACGCTGCCATTAACATGTGATGGTGTCACAATGCTGAGTGAATCCCATTTCCCACATTCTACCATGTTTCTCTTAATTTAATTTAGCATTTGTGTAAAATGGTAAATATAAAAAATAATTTTATTTACAAATTGTTTTAAGATGTTCATCAATAAGAATTTTTTTAGTATTTTTACTATATAACGGTGCATCATATCGTTTTTTTTTTTTTCTTCATTTATTGCATAGAAACCTTCTGAAAATATTTCATGAGACATTGTTATTTTTAAGGGCAAATAGGTCATTTAATCCCCAATTGCAGAATTCAGAAAAGAGTTATAAACAATTTAAACTATGACTGAAATTTTACTAATCTAAGACTATTTTCTGAAAGAGAGACTGTGAAGGAAGTGGAATAGCATGTTTTCTTCACTTCATTTTGTAGTTAATATATCGATTATCAAGAGATTAAAAATATTTTGGAGAAACTTTTAATAATACTATAATTTTGCAATAATATGTGAAACTTATATCATTTAATGTAACTTAAATTCAATGTGTTTGAGCTAAACTTCAGTTTTTAATATTATTTTATTACAAAGAAGACTCAAAACTATATACATGTCTCGGTTGTTTGGTTGGGACTGAATCATTTAGTAATCAAACCGAATAGTTTGATTTGACATACAATACAAATTTTAAAATTAACACACCAATTTAGATTCCGAAAATTGGTACAGTCGTTATAATGAATGCTTACCCTTAAGATAGTAGCGAGAACAAAAATATCATACTTTCACATTTGGTTTATTTATTGATTCTGACAAGTAACTCTATCAACGTACATTAATTATATAAGTTCACGATACTTGTAGCATATATAATCACTATACTTGCAGTCAGGGGCGGATCCAGGAATTTGGGTCAGGGGGGGGCTAAAATTATACACACAAAAAAAAATCAAACAGTTAACATAAAGTTTATAATATTCACATAAGAACCCAAAATATCTACATATTTACTTTAATAATTGACCACGACGGTTTTTCATCTTTTGAAATCGGTCCATGATAGCATCATTTGAAATACTACTAAATATGTCTCTCTCTATAAAGACAACTAAACTATCATTTAGCCGTTGATCGTTCATTCGGTTACGAAGTCGATTCTTTACTATCTTCATAGCCGAAAAAACTCTCTCCACTGATGCAGTTGCAACGGGTAGAATAAGCGCCAATGTCACAAGTTTGTAAACCATCGAGAATGCGACATGTCTTTTAGTTGCAACCATCTTCTTAGCAAGATCACAAATCCCTTTCAAACTAGAAAAATCATCACTTGATCGAACATCCCTAATATAATTTTCAAGTTGATTGGGAAGAACCGAGAGCTCAAGAAAAGAAAAGTCATTTGGATAAAATTCGGCAAGACGAACGAGTTTTCCTTTGTCAAAAGCTTCAAAGTGATTGGATGGGTTTAAGCATGCAACACAAAGAAGCAACTCCGTGTTTACTTCATTGAAACGGTTGTTCAACTCTTGCAATTGTCTATCTATCACCGAATTGAATCTCTCAACTTTGTAATGATGTTCGATAGTCACTTGTTCAATCCTACGCTTTGGCCTCCCATATGGAACATAAACATTACTCATTGAAGGAACTTCAATTTCATGTTTAGAACAAAAAGAAGTAACATCCTCCAACAAAGTTTCCCATCCATCATCTCTTGTCTCTTGAAGACGATCTTTCGCTAATTTGACTAATTTCATAGCATTCACTATATCTTGATCTTTTCTTTGTAAAGCTTGAGACAAGTCATTAGTGATCCCCAATATCGACGCCATCAAATGTAAATTGAAGACAAAGGAAAATGATTGCAATATTACCAATAGATTGCTTGCTTCTCCATTCTTATAATTGGAAGAGTAAGTTATTGTTAAAGTGGGTATATTATTGGACTTAAAATTATATTTGGGCTATTGGGCTAATATATTAAATTTTTTGTTAAAAAAAAAATTATAACACATATATATAAAAAAAAAAAAAAAGAAAATTCCAGGGGGGGCTATAGCCCCCCCTTGCCCCTATGTGGCTCCGCCACTGCTTGCAGTATTTACTTTTGTTGAGAGAAGAGTTTTTGGATGAAATGTTATAAGAAAATATAACAATTTAATCTAAATAAAATCAGTTAAGTTATCTATTTATATTATTAAAAATAAATATGTTAGTAAATACTCTAAAATATTTTACAATTTTAAAAGTAAGAAAATAAATTTTAAAACTATATATATATATATAGAAAAGGGCCCATTTTAAATTTTGCCGAAGAAGACGACTCCCTCCACTTTGACCTTCAAGAGTGTTGCAACGTTTTTAATCCACGTGTTTTTTTCAGTTCAAAGAAGGGGCGGAGCCAGGATTTAGAATTGAGGGGGCGAATGTTGCAATATAATTGATTAAATCTTAATCAGAATGTGTATTATGTATACCGATACTTGTGTAAATAATTTACTAATATGATTGCAAATTTATATTCGAACATATAAAAGTTTTTGTAGCGTCACCGCAAAGGCAGAAATATTGAAGATGACATAAAGATTCGAACAATAATTTTTTTCCTGGTCAATCAAAAATCTTAAATCACTAGGCATACCAAGTTTTCTCGTGATATCGAAATCCATTTATGAATAGTACTAAAATATTGATATATAATTATTAGATAAATAATTAGATAACAAGTTATCTACAATTTTACACATTAATGTCTTCTCAATTTTGCACAATGGATAATGCACGTTCATTGACTCAAGCTATAACAAGAACTAAAAGAAGTAGTATTAAATGAAAGAACTAAAATAAATAGAATCAAATTGTGAAATTAAATCATCAAACATTTGGCAAGAAACTAAAAATAAACAAGAGATATACAAGCTATTAAAGCATATAGAAAATTTGCAAAAGGACAATTTATAACATGAATAGTATCTTAAAACAATACTGATATTATATTGAACACTACTAAAACATTTGGGGCATTTGTTATAAAAGAGTACCATTATAGATGGGTTGGGCCGCTCTAGGATATAGACATTGTATAAAGTTTCTTCTATGACGTGCGGGAACTGAATAGAAGTATTACAATTCACTTGTCCTCTTGGAGCTTTGGGGGGGGGGGGGGGGGGGGTGCAAGTGCCCCTGCATGCACCGCCCTTCGAACATCCCCTGGTTCAAAGGCATTTCATAATACTATCGTCGTCTGTGGACAGGTGATCGTGACCTTGATCTTGATAGTGGTCGTTTTTTCCTGAAATTGCATATCGATATGTTTATAATAATAGTTTAAATGATAAAATGCTTGGGATAAAAACTGTATATTAACCTGAGTTACCTGGAAGTCTCAAGAGAAGAGTAGGGTGAATGTCTGCGCTTAGAACGATGCTTGCTATGAGGAGACCGTGAAGTTTGTCTGAGAGAAAAACATTGCATCCCAAGACAGTGAGTATATATGAAGTACATAATATTGCTTGCTTGATTTAGCAGATATTTATATGTATCCAGACTTTCAAAGAATCAGCTTGTTGGCATAAACAAATGTTCAATGGGAATATATTGCTTGCTTGATTTAGCAGATATTTATATGTATCCAGACTTTCAAAGAATCTGGCATAAACTTATGTTCAATGGGAAGGTATAACAATGACAGAAGGTAATTGAAAGTGGAGTACCGTTTTCTTGTCCTGATGGGTGACGGCGATTTATGTCTTTTTGATTGGCGTGATTTTCTGCTCCCCACCAAAATAAATAAGATAAGGAATTATACCAGAGATATTGAACAAGATTACGCATATTTGATAGAGACAAACCTTCTAGAATCATCTGACGATTCATCGCTATAATCATGTGCATGGTTATCTTTGGTTTCTCTACCCCGACTACTAGCAGAAGAGGAACGATGTCTCTTACGTCTACTGGAATCACTTCGTCTAGATCTTTCGTTTTTCTCATTCCCTGTATTGTCTTGCCTTTTCTCTTCACCGTCTTCTTTACCGTCCTTTCTTTTTTCTCTCCCTCTCTTAGATGTTTCCTCCTTGCCATCAGAAGAAGATCGTCGATTCCTTGATTCAGAATCCTTTGCTTTTTCACCACTCCTACCTTTCTCTTTCCCTTTATCTTTTGAACCATTATGATTGTATGTGCTTTCAGCTTTACCATGCCTTTCTTCATGCCTTCTACTCTCTTCAACTCCCTTGTTATCCACTCTTTTCTTGGCACTTTCTGATTCCTTATAATCTTTCCCAACCAAGCTCTTTCTGTTTTCATGTTCATCATTCCTATCAGACCTATAGCGACTTTGGGAGTCATCATTTGTTGACCTTATAGAATCTAAACTTCCACCTGGTCTTTCATTTTTATCAGCAATCTTTTCAATTACAGATTTTTTCGACTTGGATCTATCAGAGCTACGGTGCAGCTTATCTTCTGTAATTAAGGGTGGTCTCTTAGAGGAAAGTCGATTATCACTGGATACTAACTCTCTAGCTTCTCTATTATCATTCAACTCTGCATTTGCAAGGACTTGAATCTTGCTGGCAGTGCCATCAGCATTCAATTCTGTTACTTCCCTAGAACCGCCATTCTGAGTGACAGCATGATTTTCCAAATCTTTACTTGATCGCAGATCTGTGGAGTTTTCCTTTGAGTTCAGCTTATTAGAACTCTGGACCTCCGCGTCTTCCCCATCTGAAGCATAATTAGCTAGACCTAGTATATTTCCCGGGGAGCCAGATGTAGATTTTTCACTAACATCATCAACTTCCTTTGCCTGGGATTGAATCAGAACCTTTGCAGAGGTTTTGTCTGTAAATGATAATGCTTGGTGATTTGACAAGTCAATATCATTGCAAACTAATAAAGAACACCACAAGATATGTTAATATTCAAAAGGTTCTTACACGATGATCTCAATTACCCAGATAATTTAGATTACTGAAAATGATTAAATAGATGGAACATGGAAAAAAATTCATGTGGCAGTCACCTTCAACTGAGACATTGTCTTCTTTTAGAACTTTGGTTGCAATCTCATCAAAAAGTTCATCAGTAACCTGCCAAAGTACTTATGGTAAAAAAAAAGAATGTCTACAAGCCTAATATAATTTGATTTCTATTAACAGTTGAACAGCTGCAACCTTCAAAAGAACTTCAGTCAGAACACGCTTAATTTCATGGTTGATAGCTGCAGTTCTAGCAGCTTCCACCTCATCCTACAAAGAGCAATGGGCGTTCAGCTCATATTTGGAAAATCAATATAAAACCCTTAAAACTTCTCGAAAAGAAAAGTCTGGAAGTAATAATATTAGGATTTACAAGTACAAATGTTTCAAAATTCTGACACAAGGCAAATATTATAGTGTAGTTCAAAATTCATGGCATACAAGAATATTGGTCATCACTAAACAGAAGTGAGACTCTTAGACTCCACAATGGCGTTTCAGGCAAACCTTTTCACTTACACATGTATAACCTCACAGTGAGGTACCAAAAGTGTAAGAGTGGCTTGGGTATAAAATTAATGGCATGTTGTACCAACCATAAGATGACCCATCTTAAACTCTACGCAAAGAGGTGGTGTTGCAAACAAGAAGCAACAGTCCAGATATATGTAGAGAATTTATCAAACGACATGCTCCAAACAAGTGAATAAATTCCTATTTCTAATAGCTGTTCAAGAAGTCATTCTCGGGGGAGGGGGGGGGGGGGGGGGGGGTTGGAAGATTATTGACCTCATCCTCATTCTCATCTTCAGTTGATCTTGATCTAGAAGATTCTATGCTTCTGCTATCTGCTTGATCTCCCTTTCCAGGAGACTTATCATAACTATCTTCTTCGAGGGATTGGGAATGCTCTTTGGGGAGCTCCAGAGCAGAACTTGTGATAACAGCTTTGTTCTTAATTATTTCCTCCCTAAGCCAATTAGGTACTGATGCCTGAAAGAAGAGAGTCTCTTTAACATGACTGGAGTACATACTAGACTCACTACTGAAAGAAACAGAATTTACCTTCTTAGGACGCTCAGAAACACTGGGAACACCATAAGGATCGACAGAAAAAGCTGTAGAATTAGGCGTTACACCTGTGCCTACACCAAAAGCAGCACCTATCATTGGGTGCGTTGGCGGGAAACCAGGTCCATTATGAAACGTAGACGTAGAATGTCCAGAAGTTGGAGAAGGCATGGCTATAGTATGATCAACCTACAATATATGAAGAGAGTCAGGCGTCATCTACAAACTTGGTAATAAAAGGTATACAATTACAAAAATATGCAGAATTTAGTTTCGAAACCTGTGGTCCTGATGAGATCTTTGGAGGCAGTGGAGGATAAACTGCCCCTGGTGCAGAAGAGGGGCCACCCCAAGTGTAATTTGATGAAATAGCCACGGGGTCCACATCTCTAACTGAGGAATAAGTATAGTTAGGTTGCACATGTGGGTCCAAGGGACGATTAAAATGAGGTGCAAAATTCAATGGTCGATCGCTAGGATCATTAACAGTTTCAGCTTGCCGGCTACCAAGTAAGTGATGCGGCTCCTCCATCCATCCATATCTACCACCTGCAGCCGGCAACGGCTGTACATGATGCTGCGGAGTAGAGGCAACAGGCAGAGATGAAGAGCTATTGAACTTTTCATATCTATCTCCAGACTCATTACCTGCAACAAAGAGCACTAGTCAAGAAGCTTTTCTTGGTTAACACCATACTTCTTTCCCGAGAAAAACTACACCCAAAGTTGTTTACATGGTTTATCGCTCGTTAGCAATTATATCTCAACTACAAGAGCCTCACTTCTGTTGGAAGAGTAAACCTTGAATTATATGTTCATCTGGCTTGATTCCTGACAGTGATAACTCTTTGGACAAACTAAATATCGAGGTGGATCTCTTAGTATCTTGGCTCATTATTTTGTTAAAGTGGCTTTCTTGAGCTATTATTAATTTTTCAAAAGGCATTCCCATCTTCACAAGTTTTAGAGTTATTTAGTTATGTCTGTTTCTTCTATTTCATGAAGTAGTTATTTCTCGGTTGCTATTGCTGAATCACAGAATACAGAATCAATTTCTTTAGCAGAAGTAACACATGCAGTACCCATATACTAATTAAATTTTTACCTGCAACAGAAGAATAACTAGAAGGTACCTCCTGCTGATGGACCAATGGAGTAATCGATGATTTCTCTTGCTGAGGGAATGGTGCCGTTGAATCTCCAGCCCAGCTTCCATCTCTAGCAGCATAAGGCACATGCATGTCTGCAGCATAAGAGAATTGTCTGGAGCTGATGTAATGAGAATCTTGCAACTGACCTAGGCCTGAACTGTGGGACCCCATTCCAACTGGGTACTGTTGATAGCTTGAAGATGGAGCTATCGGGATATGTACATCATTGTATTGAGGATCAGTGGATTGAGAATATTGATTACGGTGATTCTGATCTTCTGGTCTGTCGACCGGTATAAATTGTGATTGGGTGTGCTGATTGTCTGTTGCAGATTTTGCAGCAGCCCATGCTTTAGCTTTTGCTGCCCAGTCTTCTCCATTGCTATTCACTACAGGTCCAAAAATTGACATGAATACAATCACTCAACAAGACACGTGTGCTAGCCAGAACTTCAAGCATAGTACTTTAAAGAGGAGAATGGAAACAAAACTATGCACACAAATGTACTCCCAAAAATAGTTATTGGAGAAACTTCTCATGCTCTGACCAACAATGCACTTCTGCCCGATATGGGGAATTTAAGTCTCCAGGGGAAGTGCAGCAAGATAGGAACAATTACTGAAGTCTCACACACGAATTTTCGTCTCCAAATCATGATTTTCGATTAAGGGTTCATCCAAGCTGATGTAAAAATCAATTAATAGGGATTTCCTGGAATTATGGTAGCTAAATATTCAATTTAGACATATTCTGATATAAGAAAACTAGCTTCTCACCAATGAATACTAACTTGATCATAGTCCAAGTCAAACATCAAATTTTGGTCTAATAATACAAGCAACCCCACAAGAAGCAGAACACAAAAGCCGAACTCAGGGAGCCAACTTAAGTAGCTATATCAAAGAGCGGGAGAATGAACACATATCTTTCATAAGTTGGGTTTAGTGGACCTTTATAACGTGTGTTAATCTAGCTCTAGTCACGAGTTGAACAGAAAATATTTGCGAGAATTCCTTTTTCTGTAAACAGAAAAAAAAATATGTTTCTGGTGGAATTTGAAAAATAAGCAATGTATATTTATATCTAACATTCTAAGTACTAAAATAAACATTCTTCACTTCAAACTTCTTTCAATAGGCTCGAGCACAAACAAATGGTGTAATATTCTTTTTCCTGGCATTCAACGTTGAAATAACATAACAAGAGCTAACAGCTAATTCAAAGGAAATGGAAAATCAGTCCATGTACATAATTTAAGGAACAATGCTATCCATTTTAAATCTTTTAAAAAATATTCAGTTCACAGAAACAGTTTGTTTATTTTTATGTCTGCTAATCCAATGCTAGGGCTCACAACTAGTAAAAGGAAAAATCAAAGATAAGGTAACTAATAAAAATTGCTTTGCAATCCAAAATGAATCTTATACTAAATCAATAAGAAAATATGCTGCTTCAGCACACCTCAGTTGCTTTTATCAAATGCAGATATAAAAGAAAATGCAAAAATAAGTTAAACCAATGACAATGGTTAAAGTTCCAAGTAGGTTTCTTATACTAATGCACCATCAAGGGATATTGAAATGTTTATTCTTCCATCTTGTGTTCACATATGCTTTGTCTCTCAAATGCATGGAGCTAAACACAATTAGGCGAAAGTTTTGGAATTCAATATTTCACTTTCCATCCAGCTAATAAGTGATATCAACTTATCCAGTATGTTCGTGCTTTTTCCAAAAATTTCACAATGCAAAACTTGCAAATTTTATTTACAAAGGCTAAAATATCATTTTAAATCTTTTGAATGGGTCAAATAGACTAATTAAGGCACATGTTAGCTTCTCATATTCTAAGCACCGTGAAAGAAGACGAACTAATATCAAGTTCAACTCAACCGATTCGCATGAAAAATTGATACAAGAATGACATTAACAAGATATGTTACTGTCTATAAAGCAGTATTTTATTTTTCCTTTTCCCTTTTTCCTTTTTTTTTTTTTTTTGTGTGTGGAGAGGTATATCAAGCAGAAATTCATTTGAACTTATTTTCTGGATCAGGGTTAGGGGAGAGTTAGTCTTAAGAAAGTACTTCTATAGAGACAATGCCATTAGGAAATTGCCTACTACACCTTCATGAGAAACAGTAAAACTAAAGCAAGAAAAGAAACGGGCAAGTATATAAAAACATAAAAAAAAAAATTGGCAACTAATGATGTCCAAGCGAAATTTCAACTCGTGTACTCACTGGGGTACTCCCAACTCTGATGATGATTCCAGTTTCCGCTCCCCCAATCCTAGAATAATAACAATAGCAAGTTGAAATCATTAAATCAAAACCTTAATAATGTTCATACAACCCAATTTAAACACGCAAGCACATAAAACAGGTAAAAGAAAGAAACTGAAGTCTAAAAAGAAGGCAAAGGAGAAAATCCACTAGCAAGAGATAAGGCAAAAAAAAAGACTGGAAAATAGAAGATGGCATGAGCATGGAAATGACACACATATGTGAGAGAGATTAGTATATCTACATAGAGGAGAGTACTAATTACCAAAATACAGAGAATTTAAAATTAGTGTTTTCTTAACAAACTCATGCTCGGTGAAAAACAACCTAAAACCAGTAGGTAAAAATACTTGATATTATACAAACTATACTGATGTTACCAATTGTGAATCTATGATATTGAGGTTAACTATAGATCATTAAGTAAATAGTCAGGTCATTACTGATTCGAACTATTATCTACACTATTATCTCGTCATCTCTCTTCAAATCAGCATTAACTTCAATCAGACTACAGAACAATAATTGGTCCACTAGCATATTAAAATCTAGAAATACAATACAGAAACAACCAGCTTCAGTAAATAATTTGAAAAAAAATAACATAAATGTATAAAAACAAATCAAAATCACGATAACATATTTCTTATCATTTCAATCAATCGTATAACATTTTAACAACGACCATAGAAGTATATAAACAAGTCACACATGAAATATGGAAATTAAAAGAAGAAAAAGAAAATGCTACTAAAACTAAATTTGAATATAGTAAAAGTACCTGAGAGTAATGTTGGGGAACGTGAGGCGGTCTTGGGGGAATCTGATGCGGAGGTGGATAGTGAGGGTGCGCAGGATAAGGGGGAGGGTGGTGCGCAGGATATTGATTAATTGGAGGAGAAGGAGATTGTTGAGATTGTGGTTGGAATTGGAAGTGTTGAGTGGTGGGGTAGGTCCACTGAGGGGGAGGGAGTGGAGGTGGTGGTGGTCTTTGGTAGGGATCCGCCGCGGCAGGCGGAGCCGGGGGAGGAGGTGGTGGTGGTGGTGGTGGTAGCCTCATGTAGGAGTGGGTTTGCTGGTAGTCCATATTGAATTATTATGATTTGGGCTCTTAGGGTTTTACTTTTTGCCAAGAGTTTATTGTAGTATTGTTTAATTCTTCTTTTAAGAATATATTATGTGGACTAAAGATTAGATTTAGGGAAAATTGCACTTTACCTAATTGCAATTTCTCAAAAAAATAGTGATGTATAATGAAAAACTTTATAAAGATTGGAGAGTAAAGATAGAAAGATATAAAGGTGTAATTCATATATTAAATTTTTAATAATTCCCTTGAAACTAAAAGTGAAGAAAAAAATTTATGAATTCAAATTTATGGACTTGAAATAAGGTGTACAATAATTAATAAACTTCTCAAATAGTTTCCATTTTTAAGACATGGATCCGACTTTTCAAAATAACATTGATAGTATCGTAAATCAAGAACAATCATCTATTTTTGCTCTTAAATAGAAGTTTTACTTTTAGCCTTAAAACTCTAATTTTATTGTCCACAATCTTGCCGCATGAACTTTTAACCTCGGTTGGTCAAGTTGACCAACTTGTATTCCGCCTCTTTAATTTCTCTTTAATGTTTCTTGTTATGGAGATGCCCGTCTTTTTTATTTTGTTGAACCACTTTATTAATTTTAAATAAATTTCATGTGTGACTTATTAAATAAACAAGTATGAAATGAAATTTATTTAAAAATTAAATGAATAAATAAGAATATCATTCTTAATAGTATTTTTATTTTACGAAGTATTTCATTCATGTGAGATCGATGACCATAATAATAGTAAAACACAATGATTTTTTCTCGTTTTCAAAATTCCATTTATACTTATTTCAATTTAGTTAATAATGAAGTCTATTCGGGCTACAAAACAAGGAACCAATACTCAATCATTCAAATTTATACATTGTGCCTTCTGTTTTCCAGATAGCCAAAACAAAACTGCTCTACGTGAGAAGATCTCGTACAAAAAAAGTCCAGAAGTTAAGTATGAGAGTAAAATTTGTATGAAGCCGTTATCCTCGAGTCAAAAAGCTTGAGGTGGCTAGACTGCAACATCCTCTTTTGATGTCAAGATGTGTAGGAGTCATAATGTTTTTCATGTAATAACATCAGGCAACGGCGTCAGCCTGTCTTCTTATTAATCGTGCATATAACCCATCTTTCTTTAATAATTCTGTGTGGTTGCCCATCTGAGAATTTGAGAAAATAGTAAAAATGTACCCAAAGAAGCAAAGATAAATCAATCAACATTTATTTTATCGAAACATACCTCAACAATTTTACCACCATCCATCACTATTATTCTGTCTGCAGCTTGAATAGTCGAAAGCCTATAGGTAGAGTATAATTATCATCAGTATATAAAAAGGTTTAATTCACATGCTAAATGGTAATCAAAACCTCACCTATGTGCAATTACAATAACCGTCCTCTTGGTTCCTAGGTCACTTTGGACAGAACCAAGAACACCCTGTATTATTCAACAAAGCCAGATCAGTAAACTTGCATATCATGAATTAAGCTTAATTCAGTTACCCAGTTAATGCCAATTTACCTGTCCTCTCCAATTTTTATAAGGTTAATGCCAATTTACCTGCTTGTGATTTGCATAATGTTCAATTTACCCCCTTGTGATTTAAAAAAAAAACAGTTCACCCCCTAGTATATTAGAGGGGTAGTTTTGTCAATTCGTATTTTTTAAGTTTGAAAATGCCGGGGAGGCAGTGTGAAACTTTTATAAGATTATAGGGGGGTAAAGAGTTCTTTTTCAAATCATAGTCAATTTTTATACCTTAACATTGTGTTCGCTTTCGGCATCCAGAGCACTTGTGGCTTCATCAAGGATCAAAATGCTAGGATCTCTGAGAATTGCCCTAGCAATAGCTATTCTCTGCTTTTGTCCTCCACTGAGCAAATCATCATCAACTAGTGTTTGGTATCCATTAGGCAATGATGATATGAAGTCATGGGCAAAGGCTTGTTTCGCTGCCCATTCAATATCCTTTTGGCTTACATCTCGAGGACATCCGTATCTTATATTTGAACTAACATCCATGCGGAATAGTCGTGGCTCCTATTGCATGTATGCATTTCAAAAAGATTAGTATTTTAATTGAATTTGTAGACAATAAAAGTTATTGATTGTTGGTTACCTGTCCCACATATCCAATCTTTTCTCTTAACCACCTAATGTTTAATCCTTTCATTGGGTGTCCATCAATAAGTATCTACAATCGGAGCAAAGAATGTCATCGAAACTTGAAATAAATAACCTTACATTTTTTTATCTTCCCTATTTATATATGAACAAGACTCATCAACAATGTTTACCTCGCCATTTGTTGGTTCATAAAGACGAAGAAGAAGGTTAACTACGGTGCTCTTCCCACTACCACTAAGGCCAACCTTAAATATCGGAAACAAAGAAGGTAATAATATGTCAAAGCTTATATAGAAATGAAGACATATTCCTCCACATTAAAGTTCTAACATACTGAAAAACACATGAAAATTGATGCAAACAAAAGGTAGTACACTGTACACATACAAGGGCAACTATTTCCCCAGGATGGACTGTTAAGCTAAACTGTCTCAGTACATGCACCTGTCCGATTCCAAAAATAAAATAAAAATTTTAAATTTGAGATGATATTAATATATATATATATATATCTATATATATATATATGTGTGTGTGTGTGTGTGTGTGTGTAACACCAAAGATGACAAGCTCACCTCAGTTCTAGAAGGATAGTTAAAGGAGACATTCTTATATTCAATTTGTCCCATCAACTTTTGTAACTTTGATCCTGTAACATATTATAACATATATTCCAATTCAATATACTACTAAGAGCTGTAATAAACATACAATGTGAACGCAAATATGAATTGTTTAACAAGGAAAACCAAAGCGAAAAACTTCCTCTTTTCTCCAAAAGATTTGCAATTATAAAGATATTCTAGTACATTTTCTGAAACAATTAAACATGGACACTATCATGGAAACCTTCCAATATAAAAAACACTTAATTAGTAGGCACTTTGCTCTTTCTTTGTTGCATCAAGGGGACATCTCCACAGAGTTTGTAAAAAACTGAGATCAAATTAAAATTGAAGCCTTAATTACATAAATAAAAACATCTTAGTTTGAGATGATTAAGAAAAATCACCACAATTTTTTTTAAGGATTTAAAATTTCTTAAGCACTTCACAAATTAGACACATTTCGCATATTGAGTTAATTAGTTAAGAAGTATATGCCTTTTGCGGTGAATTGATCGCTTGGTGGAAGATCAATAAGGTGAAAAACTTTTTCACTTGCTCCAATAGACTGCATCAATGATGATAAATTATCCCCAACCCACCAAGTAGAATAGATTAACCATTCACTGTACAATATGAACTTTGTAAGCTGCTCTGCTGTTATATGACCACTCAAAATAGACATTCCTCCAATCAGCACAGCAATAACCTATTAAGCCAATGGCAATCTTTAATTAAACAATAGTCCAAATGAATTTTATTTATTTCTTTATTGTGAATTATATTAATTAACCTGTGTTGAGTGATACAAAGTGTTGAAGCTAAAGTTCCAAAACCCATAGGCAGCACTTTGACGCAAACTTATGCCAGCTAATCTCTCCAGCCATTTCTCATATCTACTCACCAAGATAACAAAATTAGTTTATGAAATAGTTGTAACATTATTACAATAGTTGTAGCTATAGTTTAACGGTGGGAATATTATCTATGTAATATTAAATACGATACTATATATATTATACGTGTTTGGTAGTATTTTAACCATAGATTAGTGACAAATTAGTAAATTGAGGCAAACTTCACCATCTAAAGTGGCGGATAATCACTAGTTCATCATGTACCTACTTAATCTATAAATACTACCAAACAAACAAAAGATAAATGTACAAGAGACAAAGGTTGACGAAAAATTTAATCTCAACTAATCATTGCTACCAAATGAGTTCTTATAATATATACTGTTATTTCGTCAGCACAGCATTGACGGCATTATAGTCATGGAATTTTACCTTCCAAGTTCTTGTTGCTCAGTCCCATAAACTCGAACAGTTCTCATCAAAGAAAATGTCTCTTGTGCAACCTATACAACGAAAAATAAATTTTTGTAATGTAAGAAAGTAAATCAACATATTTAATAAGACTCATTATTCAGAAGATTCGCAGTTTACCTCATTGGCTGAAGCAGTAAACTCTTGAGTTAACTTAGCAGATTTCTTCTGATACCTAGACAGAAGAGATAAGGAGATAATTTGCATGGCAGCTATGTGAATTTGTGATATTTAGTTTTTTATTTATTTATCAATTTAGATTAGCAGGAGAGTAAAAATATCGGACCTCTTAATAAAAAGAAACTTACTGGCCATATATCAGCATAATAGTTGAGAGAGAGATGCAAATTCCCAATACACATAGTCCGAGTGGCAATGACAAAACCAGCAAGTAGATTAAAGCACCTGACCCCTACAAGAGATGATGATGATAATAATAATAATAATAATAATAATAATAATAATAATAATAATAATAATAATAATGACTAATGAGATTCTCAGCTCACGCCAAACAAGAAATTTTGTTTTAATGTTACCTGAAGAACATTGCGTAATATCATGTTTAGATCATTTCCTATCACACGTGAGACTTGTTGACAATCTGAACCAAGTCTGCTTGTCAAACCACCAACTGTTTCAGAGTCAAAAAATGATATGTCCTACAAAGAGTGTAACTGGAAACAGTAAATATAAGTAATATTTGTCATCATAGAAATGAGCATAACAAATCAGAAATTATTACGAGGGCAGGGAATAAAATATTCAGTAACCTGAAGTAGAAGAGTAGAGTATAATCTTTCCCTCAGTCGCGTGACCTGGACACCAAGATAATCAATATTAATAATATCTTAACAGAGTGATTTTAAAAGCCTTGGTTGTGTTTAGTAGCACTGGAGCAAGAATATGCAACTTTTTCCAAAAGATGGGCTAGTATATGTTATCTTCAGTTTATTTAGTCTCAGCCTCCTTAAAATTGAAAATTTTAGTCAAACTCTCAAGTGAACCTTTCTACTCCTGGGTTCTTAAATTCATACAAGTACATCGTATTTATGCATCCAATTTTAATACTAAACTAAGAAAGATAAACTGGTTTAAATGGATTATTTAAATTATTTTGCAGTATTTGATTAAAAAGTTAATACTACTAAAGACTACAAAAAAGAAAAAAGGAAAATGTTAAGAAGGAAAGGAGCATATTTTTCAAGTGGTCAGGGATCTCACTGAAATTAGCTTTTCATTAACTCACTTGTGAAATAATTTAATGAAGCTATAGAAAATTTAAGAAAATCTGCACTAATCCATTCAATAGATGAATACAACAGACATCGAATACATTTCTTTTAAATTTGTTTTCCTTTGAGAAATGGGTTTGTTTTCCTTTGAGAAATGGGTTTGTTGCCATCTTCTTAGTGGCTGTTCTGGTATTTGTACTTCATAAACAGGAGCAATATCTTTGCTCGTGTAATAGAAGTTGTAGGTAGACAAATATAGGTCAAATCATTAGATCACTCACCAGAATCATATTTGCAATACCAAACATGCAACCTCGGATTCCACTGCGAGTTTGAGAAAAAAAGACAGGATCAGAATTACAGTCATTAGTCGTGGCGCTACTTTAGTTGACAATTGATAAATTATTTGGCACAGTGAAGATTCAAATAAAAAAAAAGAAATTGATAGGGAGCTACGACCGTACAATATATTAACCTGCATATTCCAGCAATGATACACAATAGAACCAAGAGTTGCACATTGCGATGGAAAAGGGCAATTGTATTACTTTGTGCTGAAAAGATTGATGCAGTCAAATAATGTGGAATCGATATCTCTGAAACCTGAGCCACAAGAATTCATTTCAGCATCAATAGAACTTTGGTAACAAGCATAACTTGAAACATTAAAGATATATTTGATTCTTGGATTTTAGCAAGTAAAACACCTGAGGAAATTACTGTTCTTGTATAACATTAAACTTTATTTTTTGTTCATTTTTATATTCCTTATTCTAGTTTCAAAC
Source organism: Penstemon barbatus (assembly GCA_003313485.2). Lineage (NCBI taxonomy): Eukaryota > Viridiplantae > Streptophyta > Magnoliopsida > Lamiales > Plantaginaceae > Penstemon > Penstemon barbatus. Next base: position 12,590,065 of record CM064883.1, on the reverse strand, counting down.
ATAGCTTAATGATCAATCAGATAAAACAAATTCAACACAAACCATCAAACTACTAAAGAGCAATTTCTAACTCGAAACTAGTACTATCAACTAGGAGAAAAAATGAAACTCAAATATGTCCAATATATAAAACCAAATATAAGTTGGGACTCCATCATATACTATCATAAAATTTGTCACTTTAAACAGTTTAAATCTCGCATAACAAATGTGTAAATTCAAACAATATTGAACTCGTAATTACTTATTCAATTAGAAAATTTGACTTCATTTCCAAAAACTCAAACCAATAATTAAACTATCCAACATGCATCATTGATCTCCACAACCCAAAAACACAACCAAATCATCTATCTAATAACATAAAATAAAACATTGAAAAGTAATAACTAAATAAGAGTTAAAGTTTGCACATACAGCTGTGACAATGAGAGCAACAAAGGCAGTAAAAATAACCCATCGATCCTGAGCTATCAACTCCCACATTTTCTTAAGGGCCCGGAAAACAGTAACGGGTTTGGCTGAAATTACAACATCAACCTCCTCATCAGAAAGCTTCCACCAATCTCCACCTGGCAAAATTTCTCGCACAAACTTAACCCATTTCCTTAGCTTCTCACTCAATTCAACATTCTCACCATCTTCAGAAGACTTTTCGTCTTCTTTGCTTATGGGATAACCGTTAAGTAAAGCTGATTTTACAGGAGAAATGTATTGGAGTCTTTTACTTGATGAGACAAGGAATTGAAGTCCGGTTTTTTCTTGATTGAACAAGTGATTATAGGAATTTAATGAACGGGTTTTTAATGGGAATTTTCTTTGTGGGACTGGAAATGCGGAGATTGGTTGGAGATTGCACAAAGGGATAGCCATTTGTTTAGAGTTTTCAATCACTTGATTGCATACAATTTTTTTTTTTTTTTTCCTAGTATATATTTTTCCTAGTATATTTTGTTTCAGGCTTGGAATAGGAATAGGAATAGGTAGATTAATTTCTTGTGGTGTGTCTGAGAATGAAATGGATGTTTTTTGTGTTGCCAAGAAACAAACAGTCAATGTAAAGAGGAAATACAAGGCTGATGTTAATGATAGGGCAATTTTACTAATGCCAAGCAAAACTATTTTGTTTGCCAATGTTGCCCCTTAGTCAAAAGTCAAAATAAGAAAATCTATAAATAAAGGGATACACAAACCATTGTTCTCAGATTTTTCTTTGATATTTCATTAGCTTGCTTTGGTTTTTTGCAAGGGTGAATGTTGAATAACAACAAGAAGACACGCACTACACACAGTGATGCAAAGAATCAAGAAGTAGAGAGTGGGGTGTGAAATTTGAATTGGATTGAATATTGAATTTGAGGGTGGACTTTTAGCCTAATTTCAGACAGGGCAAGTAAAGTATAGTTTTTTAGTCTATAACTTCGGATTTATGACAAAGATAGTCATTCATTATTGGTCCCGACATATATGGTCTTATTTCCATCACATAAAAAAAAGTCATATAAATTTTTTAGCCTAAAATACTTTGGTCATTTACTTATTTAGCCTAACAAAATTTGTTCATTTAACCAAACAACAATTAATCCTAACCATTTTCTTTCTTTTCCTAAAGATTAAAATAGCCTCTGTATTACATTAACATTTTTGTTAGGTCAGTGGTTGCTAGTCATTCCTTGATTTATGATGCTTCCCCCTCCTCTACAATTCATATCCTCAATTCCTCATTACAAGAAAACCATCGTCATCTAATAATAAAAGAGTTCAAAGAAAGTAAGAGTAATTTCTTGTAAGGTTAGGTAAAAAGGATAGGCAATATGGTACTAATATTATTATCCACTGTAAATTTTATGCATAACATCAAAGGAAAATGCAATATACTTTTTATATTATGTGAAACCTATACAAAATTATTATTGGTATTTAATAATTTGTGCACTAAATATATAACAAACATAAATTTTATCACAATATAGAGTATAACTTTAACACAATATAAAGTATTTAAACACATAATTTCATGTATATGTTGTTAAAGCAAGTAAATCATATTTACTTGGTTGAAATTAATCTGTAGAACACTTGAATCAACACAGATTGAGGCTTGCCGAAACAATTTTCTTAAAACAATATTTATGAGGTTGTCACAGTGCATGCAATTTGATTTAATGACTCCTGGTGAACCGAAGCAAACAGAAACTTCGACAGAAATTTAAAGTAAAGAAGAGAATAATTTTTTATTATTGCCAGAAAAAATGCTTAATTGGCCAGATTAAGTCGCCTATTTATATACGCAAAAATGTCTTTTTGCAAGAGACACATCGTTTAGATTGCACTGTCTCGATTCAAATGGAACCTCTTCGGATCGACCAAACGGAACCCCTTACTCTCAACTAACTTTATTCACTTATAAAATCCAATAATGATTAAGTGAAATATTTATTGTATGAAATCTACTATACTCGTGTTACACACAGAACCCTTTCGATATATAAAATAGTTCTTTTCAGATCGGCATATTTCAAGAAAAAATTTTAAAATACTTCGTATGAAACATTTGTGAAGTATTCAAAAGATAATCTATCTATATCTATCTATATTTATTATTTATTATAAAAGTATGAATATTTTAAGTTTTTATTTTTATGAAGACTAATATACCTATGAATTGTGAAGTAATATTTAATTTAATGGTAAATATGTAAAAATAGTTAAAGAAGAATAATTAGACATGAAATCTTTTTATATAAATCTTATTCTATTTATCTCCTACCTTTAACTCCTAAAATTTAGAAATTATCTTTTTCATTATAATTAACTTTTATAATTTTAATTTTCTTCTGATATATTGATGTTGAACACGTTTCTGGTGAAGCAAAACTCAAACATTCTCTCGGACTGCCGCTACTTCTGGATCCCCCCAAAACCCGGGTCACTCAAAGCATATATATACTGACGTCGTTGCTTTCTCTAGTGGTTGTGCGGTGATAATTCAAAATTCTAAAGGCCGTTCAACTATCTTTGCCTTTTCCTCTAGGCTGCCTTTCTTATGCAACGCAGGTGCTTGAGGTTCTAATTCTATTATCGACTTTTGGAAAGTTGACGATGTATTTGATTATCTTCAAGCGGTTAGGTTAATCACAAATATCCAAAATTGTTGAAAAGAGCCTGGCTGGGAGGCTCATGGTTTGATTGATGAAATTAGGCAACGTGGCCCAAATGGAGTTTCCGACTCATTTCAAATTTTCAATCTAACTTCGTGTCTCATAAACTTGCTGGCTACAGTTGTATCCATTCTTCCTACTTATGTTTTGTTGTGATGGGGTTTACCCATTTTTTATTTTGATGTACTTTTTTATTGATTCGGTAAAATGAAGTCTTAATTGTATCCATATTGCCATATTATATTATATTACATTTATAAATGGTGCAATTGATAAAACAACAAGGTTAACCGTTAAAAATAAATGAATCAAATCGATAAATTAACAAGAACAAAAAAAAAATGAGTTAATTGGTACAAAAAAAAGGTGAGATGTGTGAGAAAATAATTTAAATATGCAAAAGAATAAGTAAAATCAAAATAAATTTAGATTAAACTGAAGAGAATGAGTTACTTGATTAACAAATGTGAAAATCGACTAAAATTTGGTTAAACTAGATAAAATGGTTATATTGATTAACAAATGGGATAAACCACAAAAAAATGGTGATGTCGGTGAAAAACGAGTTAAAATAACAAAAAAAAAGATAATCTCAGTGTAAAGCAGGTAAAATCGATATTTCTTTCTAAAATTCTTATGAAATTATAACTTATTAAAGAACCTAAAAACAAAATGCCACATTCGGGCTATATGAATAAAAAAAAAAGGTTTTGTTTAGTTAACTGAAGAACTTATACTTGGTTTTAGCCAAAATAAGTCAAAGAGTAAACACAACTTGTGATCCTCCTTATTATTAATCTTTTACAGAGTCGTCCTTCTTAATATTTTTCCTACGTTAATCCCTATTAAGAATTATAATTTGACCCTTTTTTCAGGCTGACATAGGTTCCGATATTCAGTGACCTGCACGTGAGGGTATTTTTGTCAATTCATCACGACATGTAATTGAAAATAGATGTATAACCGGCAAAATTGATTAAATCCAAAAAAAAAGGGTTAAACCTGTGAAAAATGATTTAGATATTATCAATTCGTTCAAATGATTGTTTTAGAGTAATAGTTATGCAGATATGTAGTTTTAGATTAGAAATACTTAGTAATGATAGTTCATTTTTTATTTTGAAGTTTTGATTTTAGGTACTTATTATAACAACTTTAAATTCTTGAAAAAAACACAGTAATAATTAAAGTGATTTAATCAAAAAATTGTGTGGTATATCATTAAAACCATAGCGCGATAAAAAATGATTGTATAATTCAACTAACGTAGAAAATTATTTAATTAGTGCAATGCACATCCACTTTTCTATTATATATTAAAAAAAATGATGATAGAGATAAAGAGACATGTGTAGTCTCCTATTTGGAATTTGAATTGCTTAAAGATAAAATTTCTCCTCCTATAAATATGAGTCTTCATTTTCATTATTAATATGCAGAAAATAAAAGTTGAATAGCCATAAAAAGGAATAGTATAGCTAGAATTCGAAAGTTATTTTTTTCTTAGAGAAAAATTGAAAGAGTTTTAATTACTATTCTTTCAATACCCTCATCTATACCAATAGGTGATATCTACTGGCAGGGATTAATTACTACAAAGTATCGGACTCATGTTCGAATCCCTGTTAGGAAAGGTTCCTAGGAAACCAAAAAAAAAATCCTCATCTATGAGATTTCTCAACGAGAATCTCTCGTAAGTTTATTCTCTGAATTTGCGCATGGGGTTGTTTATCAACCCTCTTCCCCACTCCCTGATTGTATGTTTTATTTCGGTTATTTGTACAAGTTTTAATTATTTAATTTTTAACTTCCGTTGCGCCCAACATGTTCAAGTTCGTCTTCACAAGAAATTGGAGAGCTCATGTAGAATTTGTGTCAAGTTGAGTTTAAGGCTTTAAGCGAATAGAGAGTTACTCGGTTCAATTTTCACCTCCATTTTTTTTTTAATAGTTCCGGTGTCCAAACTTACACTAGACTCTCAGAACCCTTGACCTATAACCTAGAACCCTGAAGGATGTAAATCGCAGGATGTGTCTCCATTAAACCTCAGGATCCCACCATACTGATGTACACTCTGTGCACAAAGGGGCCTTCACCACAAATGACCCAGACTCATGAAAATGCTTTCATCCAAGTTCCAAATGGGATTCAAACCCCCACCCTTGCCGTTGGAGCAAGCTTTATGAATTGTTCGTCAGCCAGTTGGAGTTGATCTACTAGACTGTGTCCTCCCCAGTGTGGTGTCTCCAGTAAGATTCCAACTTAAGTCTCGCCTTTGGGGATTGCAAGTCACTACCACTTGGCCTAACCACCATGGATGATTTTTTTCACCTCTATTTGATATATTTTCCGAGACCTTTTTTTTTTTATAAGAATATATTTTAAAATTGAATTCTTATTTAAGAGAATCATTTGGAAAAAAAATGAAATAGGAGTCTCTTTTCTTCTTTTTTTTTTTTTTTTTTTGGCTTAGCCGTGAGAAAAATGGGAAATTGTAGCCGCCACAACTCACAAGGATATGCTCCTCATACCAGCGCGCCACGTTACTTCTCCTTTAGATACGATAATACCCCTCCAAACCCCAACCTCTTCATACAAATCCGGGAAAAGCTACACGTCCTTTCAAGTCATTTCACATCAACTTCCGAAAATATCTTCTCCTCCCCCAACTGAATTCAGACAGACCTCGCTCTAAACCTTTTCTCTTTCTTTCTGCACAATAACACGACGCCGTACCCATGGCCGTCGTACTGGGAAACATATCCCCACTCATCGACCTCGCCACGTCACCCCATCGGATCCCTGACCGGAGGCCGCGCCCCCTTCCCTCCGACGTCGTTTCTAAGCTCTTCAAGAAAGAATCCAACCATCCGAACTTACAATATGCGTTCGAATCGGTGTTCGATTCGAAAGAGAGAAACGCGAGTAAAAGGAAATCGAATCAATCGAAGGTAAATGGAGTGGAGTACGAGAATTCGAGCGACGATGAGAACGGGAACGGTTTGGAAGATGAATTAGGAGGAGGAGAAGACGAGAATTTCGATTGGGAGAAGGAGATGAGGATGAGAGTGAACGAAATTCAGGAAATGAGGGAGTTGGAGAAGAAAGCGGAGGAGTTGCAGTACAAAGTTGATGAGGAGTATGGTGGTGCTGATGCTAACGAAGAGACCGAAGAACAGAAGCGCATGAGAGTCAAAATTGAACTCGAAAAGGTCCCCATTTTATGTTGGTTAATTGCTTAAAGTAATTATTTATTGTCTCCATTTAGCAAACAATGAGTGTAGCGTTAGCTGCTATCGATTCACTTATTACTTATTACTTTATGCATATTTTGTTTTACACTGTTTATAATGTGTTGCACTTGTTTTAGTTTTTGAAGTTGGATTAGACTGTATTTTCGCTGGAATGCTGGATTTAGTGAGTAAGTAAATAAGGGTGAGTTTTGTATGCTACATTCTAGTGGCTGTAGAAGACTGGAAGTTATGTTGAGTATCTTCTATACAAAATATCATGGCAACACTCATATTCTTTTACTGATTTTATCGATGTAGTAGAGTAAAATTCACATGGATGGATAGATAAAACATGTTGGCTTATATGAGGGTCCTTTAATATTGAATTAAGTATTAACCTTTCAAGAAGGAGGGAAACCGAAGAACCTTTTGTGTAGAGAAGGCGAGTTGACTGCTAAAAGTTTCACTTTGTCATAGTACATGTTATGTGAAGCTTTTAGTAAAAATAATTATCATAATTTTGGTTTGATTATATTACAGGTAGCGAAGGAGCAAGCAGAGCGAAGAAAAACAGCTCAGTTGATGTTCGATTTAGGTCAGAAGGCATATGGAAGAGGTATGTACGGACGTGCCATTGAGTTTCTTGAAGGTGCCCTTACAATCATTCCCAGGCCCACCTTGTTAGGCGGTGAGGTTGGTAATTACTTTCATGTTGTATGGACATCTTCATTGTTCATATTTCATTCAATTACGAACAACTAATTTTATGATTGATCTTCATATTCTCAGATACAAATATGGCTTGCTATGGCCTATGAGGCTAACAATCGCCATGCTGATTGCATTGCGCTGTATATGCAATTGGAAAAGAGGCATCCAAGTGTCAGTATTCGACGCCAGGCTGCGGATCTGCGTTACATTCTGCAAGCACCCAAGCTTAAGATATCCCAAGAAGAGATGGTTACCATTCCGATGATAGGTTCCAGTTATGACAGGTAAGCTAATTTTCAACATTTTGCTGCTTCATTGTATTGGAAACATGTCTATCTGTCTAGTTTCTATATTTTGAGCAGATTGTGTCTCTGTTTTGATGCTCAATGCATGTAAATGGCCCATACGTTGTCCTTGGTCTCATTGGTTTAGTTAAGGTATTTCTGAACATCTGAGTTACATTAGCTGTGGGCTTGTATGAATTTTAGCTTTCACTAGTACCTTTTTCACAATTCAATCATGAATCAGTTGCCTTAATTTCGGAAAATAATTTTCTTGCTGCTCAGTTGAGTTGTATTTTAGCCGTAAGTTTAAGTGGGTTTGTAGGTATGCTCTTTGGGCCGAACTTCTGAGTTTTATCTAATATTTGCTTCACTTGGCAGATGTAGTAACTATGCAACATATTTTGTTTGATTTACCGCAACTGCATAGCGGTGTTAAATTTGCATATTGAGTTGATAATTTTGTTGATTTTATTTTCTTTTCAGTTATGCGGCTAGTTGGACAGACAAATACAAGGACAAAGATGAAAGGATGAGTGGTTCCACGACAAATCAACTTCCATCGAGCAAAGACTTATTGGGAGATTTTCTGGTGTGGAAACCACCAGTTGGTGCCGAGAAGAACCCTACATTCTGGTTGTCGTTAACTTTGTGGGTTGGTTTAGTTGGTGCTGCACTCTTACTACAAAGATGAAGCATGCACTTGTACAGATGACCTGCTAGCATGTATTCTTTGAAAGGTATAGTTTTGTGTGATTGTTGTACAATTTGTATCTAAATATGGATGATTGATATTGTAATATAGTACCACGCATAATATTAATATTTAAGATTTATTTTCTTGCATTCAACCAACTCGGTTTTCTTGCGTCTATTACAAATGCTTGTTCTAATTGGACCTCCCGAATGTTGATGGACAAAGTCTATTAGCGATTTTAGTTCAGTTCGGTAGAACGTGGATTGCAAAACCCAATGCTGTAGTTTGAAAGGTCTTATTGATCTGTAAACATTCCAGATAAATGAGCATTTCACAGGTTTTACATCTATAGTCTAGTGTTTTATACACCAAATTTTCATGACTTTATTGTGCAAATTTTTGAGAAATTTTGGCATGTGATAAGACATTATCGAGGGGCTGGAAAATCTCTATTTAGTATACATACGAATGTTGATTGGTGAATTTTATTGTTAAGGGGCTTATAGGAATCAAGTTGAGCAGAACTGTAAATTGTTAAGAGTTTGAAATTTGGTTGGACGCTTGAAATCAGCTGAGTCTGATGTATTGAATATCGTTTCCTTCACACCTGAACCTTAGTCTTGTTGCTAAACGGATCTATTAGACCAACCATCGTTCGCTAACTGGATTTGAGTCTTGTCGCTATTTGGACCTCCCAGACCAACTAGGGTTCACGTATTGGACCGTAGTTTTGTCGGTATATGGACCTCCCATGCCAACTAGGGTTCGTCATTTGGACCTCGGTCTTGTCGTGATCAACTTCAGGTTTGTCCTCGATACTATCATGATCATCTTAAACTAAAATTTAACAAAGACATGATTTGACATCTATCATCTACATTTTTTTCTCAAAAAAAACTACAACATCCAAAAATACATTCAAACTATAGTTCATATTTTCAAACCATGTTATGTTTAAAATATTTTAACCAAAGAAAGTCATGTAATGTTTCAATTGTTATATATGTAGAGAATTTTCCAAATACGCAATCAAAATATTTCTTGCTTAAACTAGATCAAATAAAGTCAAAATACACCCAAGCATGCCTTGGATTAAGAGTTTATAACTTATAGTTGGAATATAATTTGATTAAAGATTTGATGAATCTGATACGATTATAGAGATTTGCAATTTAAAATTTGTGGAGCAAATAATGATTTAAGTTGATTTGATCCGTTAAATATCTGTATTTAACAAAAATCAATAAATTATATATACATAATTTTAGATTAAAATAGGTAACATTAATATTGTATCATTAATTAAGAAGATAACAGTCAACAATTTATTCATAAATTCATTTCTGTGTATATTTTCATCTAAATATATAAAAATTAAAAAAGAAAGTTTGAACTAAATATAAAAAAATGGTGAAATACAATTTCCTCCAAAGTATTGGGGTGGTATCAGTTACCCTCCTAAAATATCAATTGTAACACTTACCACCCCTGTTATAATATTAAATATTTTATTTCAAAATTACCCGCCCCCTTTTATAATAATAAGTATTTCTTTATTAGTTTAACAAAAATGAAAAAGAATTTTTTTTATGAATTTATCAATTCACCAAAAAATATTGTGTTTCAATTTCTTCATGTTTTTTGGTCTCAAGTATTTTTTTTATTTTCATCTAATTTTTTCCTTTATTTCCGTTTCAATTTGTTTTCTTTGTTTATATCTCAACTTTTTTTTTTTTTACAATTTACCTCGAATTTTATTTGGTGATATCTCATTTGTTTTGGTTACAAATTATAAATAAAAATTTTGAGTAATTCTCCTTCAAAATTTTAACTCAGACTTGTATCGTTAATGTATCAATCTAAAATTACGCCAACTTCTTTATTCATCTATTACTAATCAGAATTAAATCCAATATAAACATAATAATTACCAATAGTATGGATCTGTGTCAAACTTGAATTTTGCTAGAAAGAAAAAATTGAAACAAAAATTATATGAAACAGAAATAAAGAAAAATTCTAAGATCGCAAAAAGAAGAAAACAAAACAAATGAAGAAAGTGGATGGATGAATTCATTATTAATAAAGAGATATATATATTTTTTTTTGATAAATTAATAAAGAAATTTGTTATTATGAAAGGGGCGGAGTATTTTTGGAATAAAAACTGCAAAATTTATAACAGAGGGGGGTAAGTGTTACAAGTGATATTTTAGAGAGTAACTGATACCACCCCATACCTTAAAAGGGGAAAATTTATTTCACCCTAAATAAAAGGGTTTTTTGAACTTTGCACCCCCGAAACATGGGAAATAGGTACTTTGCACCCTCGTAATTTAGATTTAGCATTTTGCACCCTCAAAATATGAAAAATATAGCACTTTGCACCCTATTTTATTTTCAAACAAAACTCAAGGGCGAAATAGGTAATTCAATTATAAATATTTGGCACATTGCACCCACAAAATAAAATTAGCATTTATCACCCTCGAATTAAGAACAAATCAACAACTTGCACCCCCGAAATACAAAATTAACACTTAACACCGTAAAAAAAAAAAAAAAAAACTCAAACCTCTCATTTTCTCCGGCAAAGTTGACCGTCGGGATGAAAAAGATCTAAGGCAAAGTTGAACTGACCAATTTTACTCACTCAATTGTTGTGCATAGCACGTTTAATTTGTACAAGCTTAATTCATGACTTGTTAATTTGTTATATAATGTAATCAATCTAAATTCATGGTATTTAATTTGTATATGTGAATATATATGTAGGTTGTTCAATCATATCGAAAATTTACCTATTTTGCCTTTTTTTCACCCCGATGGTCAACTTTGCCTAAAATTTTAGGTGTTAAGTGTTGATTATGTGTTTCGGGGGTGTTAGTTGCTAATTTGTTCTTAATTTGAGGGTGATAAGTGCTAATTTTATTTTGGGGGTGCAAAGTGTCAATTTCTCAAGTTTGGGGTGCAAAGTGCCAAATATTTATGATTGAACTACCTATTTTGCCCTTGAATTTTGCATTTTTCATATTTCGAGGGTGTAAAATGCTAAATCTAAATTTTGGAGGTGCAAAGTGCCTATTTCCCATATTTCGGGGGTGCAAAGTGCAAAAAACCCTAAATAAAATAAGTACAAAAAATTTGAACATGTCAGCTAAATTAAATAAAATCGTAAAGTTAACAAACTTGTTAAGGAAAAAATAGTGGTATAATTTTTAAAATGAATATTTTATTACAAAAAGATATAATATTCAACTTATTCAGACATTGAAATAGAAATTTAGATTCGAGCAATAATCAGATCCAATTAAAATCCGAAGTGATATAAATGAATCCGAACGTGAGTGCAGCCTAATCCAACCCGAATCCGACCCCTGGCACAGCCCTACTTCTAAACTTCCATCTAGTTTTACACCTCCCTCGTCTCCGTCTCCGCCGCACAGCTATACAACAGTAAGCCATGACAACCGGATTGAGAAAAAATCGTAAGAAGCGCGGCCACGTGAGCGCCGGTCACGGCCGTATCGGCAAACACCGAAAGCACCCAGGTGGTCGCGGAAACGCTGGCGGAATGCACCACCACCGCATTCTCTTCGACAAGTACCACCCCGGTTATTTCGGCAAAGTCGGGATGCGATATTTCCACAAGCTCCGTAATCAGTTCCACTGCCCCGTCGTCAACATTGACAAGCTTTGGTCATTGATTCCTCAAGAAGTAAAAGACAAGGCTTCAAAGGATGCCGTGCCAATGATTGACGTCACACAATTTGGGTATTTTAAGGTTTTGGGGAAGGGTCTTTTGCCGGAGAATAAGCCTGTTGTTGTTAAGGCTAAGCTTGTTTCTAAAACTGCTGAAAAGAAGATTAAGGATGCTGGTGGTGCTGTTTTGCTAACTGCTTAGGGAAAGATTGCACCTTTTTGTTTTGTTAGATGCTATGGCTTTTGAGCTGGATTTTGTCATGTAATGGATGTTAATGCAGTTAATGCTAGTGTTTCTTTTTTGTTATTGTCATTATGATTCTATTTAATACTTTTATTTTTGTTGAATTTCATTAGGGGAAAATAAAGGCTCTTTTTGGATGTATAATGATTCTTGTTTTGTGAAGTTACCTCGTCATGCAGTAGTTGATATGTTCTGCACCTTGAATGGGAGAAAGGAAGTGTGGTTTCATTTGGATTTATTTTGTGAATTAAAGCATATTTTGCCTCCTTGGTTCTATGTGTCTGTTTTGCTGATTTATTTTTTATTTTTTAATCAATGATGTGTTACTCTCCCGCACTTTTTAGTGTTCAATGTATCTGATATACTTACTACGTAGTTGTTACAATACATGCTAGCAATTGTAGTTGTTATTTGATAGTATAACATAATTTCGTTTATATATAGAGTTGCAATTATAGTGCTGATTCTTTTTGGCATGAACAAAATATGATGATGTTATAACTTTGTCTGATGATGGTCTTATTTTTGGAGTATATGGGTGGAAACATTGCCTCTGCACTGGTAAGTTGCCTATTCATCATTAATTACTGATCTATGTTTTTCTTCTTTAGTTTAGGTGGATTTACTTTAGTTTTCAATTATCTACACTTCGGATGGGATAATCTTGACATCGTAAATAAGTACGTTACTCCTTGAAATGTGAGGCATGATAAGTATTTCAGACTATAAGAGGATTTCATGCTTAAAGGAATTTGTCAGTTATTCAATCTTGTTTTTTCAGTAGATATCTGCAGCATGGTCTGAGATGAACTACCCAAATTTGCTGCCTCAAATTCCTGAAATTGTTCGATTCGGTAAGATTCTTTTAATTCGTTATTTTCATCTCCAAAATTGAGTCCTTGCCTTGTTAGTTGAAACTTTGGGTATTCTCGATATGTTAACAAGAATGGATGATATAGATACAATCAGCCCTTTCATACATGGTTTTCGAAGATTTATTTTACACGATCACAATATAATAGTGTTATGTTAGTAAAACGTAATCTAACACAATTTGATTGATACATAATTGTCTTTTTCACATGCAATTACAATTTATGTGCAAGTAGGAGACTATTATTACATTTCTTGGTTGGTACTTAATGCTGAGTATTATCTGATCTACAAACAATGAACATATCATGAATAACATTATGGTTTTCATTATACTAAAAAACAATGTAAATACCAGCTTCATTCCTGGTTTCTTATTAATTTCTTAAAATGCAGCATTTGTTCAACCTTGATTCTTAACTAGTCTCTTCAGTATGTGTTTCACATCTCCATTGTCTTAATCTTTCTTCAGCAGCATAAGACTGCAAAAGGCATAAACTCACATCTTAGAAATTATATATTTGAAGCAATTCTTTGTATTCTTATTTGAAATGCTTACCTCTTTATTCCAATTGGTGTTCCATATCATCCACAGCAATAAGCTAGTTTGTAGGCATAAACCAATAACCATTCCATACCAAATCCCCTAAAAAAATGTTGATTTGTAAGAGAATAGAAGCAAAGTTGATCGATAAAGTAAATAATAAATATATATACTATAGAAACTTAGTTGTTAAAATTGGGAAGACCGAGTCACCTGAACACCCATTTTAAACTTGTAGGCCAATAAAACTCCTGAAGGAATTCCAAATATAAAGTAGCACACAGTACTCATGTAGGCAACAGGAGTTTGCCACCCTGCTCCAATGGCCACCCCTACAAAATTGCATGTAAATTTAGTCCTAACTTTTTCTTCTTTTCTTTTCCCCCAAATAATAAAAGACAGGATCTTTGGCTCATAAGAGTTTGATGATTTACTTAAAGCAAAGTTAAAAGGACTGATAAATACCTGATAGAGCATATTGCACATTTGTTAAAATCATACTTATCCCTAACAATGGTGTGAGCTCTTCCACAATTTGCTGAACTTCTGAACTGTTTGTAAAGATTTCAGGGTACCGTTTTCTAGTGACAACTAGAATAAGCATGAAGAAAAGACCTATCAGTAGAGAAGACATCCCGATTACTAGCACTGATAATCTCGCCTTTCTGGGGTGCCCGGAACCTAGTTCATTTGACACCCTCACACTGCACATGGCATGCATCAGACTTTATGAGGTTAAAACACTTGGGCAAAATTGCATTTTTTATGTCCCACAAGATTGGACTCTCACAAATTTGGTTCCGCTCTTCACAAAGTTGCACTTATGGTTCCAAGTTTTTAAATGACTTGCACTTTTAGTTCTATTGTGCGCTCTTACAACCATATAAGAATCTTTGTTTTGCACTTTTGGTTACAAATTGGATGGAAACGGGACGACAGGACCAAAAGTGCAAAACATTTAAAAGAATCAGGGCCAGAAGTGCAATTTTGTAATACGCGGGAACACAAAATGTGATTTTGAAAAACACGGGATAAAAAGTGCCCTGTACAGTTGTGTGGGATTAAAAATGCAACTTTTATATGGAAATAATACACTGTTTGCTTGCTTGCAGAATGTGTTCTTGCCCTGTTTGTTTTGAAATCTTTCTTATACTACTAACCTTGAGGCTACATTCAGTCCAAGTGCCACCATGCATGCCCAACCTAATATGTTTATGCTGCATATTTGCAACACGAGACAATTTTGTTATTACTTTTAATGCCTCTGCAGTATTTTCTTGATTTAGTATTATCTGCATATTGAACTCACCATATAGAGAAAGCATCTATTGAAATTTCTGCATCGTCTAGGTATCCAGCAAATAGAGTCAGGGCCATAACGTACCATACTTCCAAGCTTCAATTTTCATTGACAAGTAATATAATTTGGCATGAATGATTTTCAAGAATTATATATAACACTTTATGATTCAAGAAATGAGAAAGCAGTACTAATTCTTAATAGTAATTTCTATGAGGGTGGACATAATTGTATTACTTTAAGATCTTTACCTCATCATCACAGCTGAAGCCACAGATATCTTTAGAAAGCCCCATAGGTTTTGAAATGCTTTCCATGAAAATCCTGACCATGTTTCTCCACAGGCACCCGAAATAATGTACAAGAATTGAGCTATTGCAATGAACCACCACGATCCATCAAGAACAAGGGCTGCACCCACAAGACCCCAACCGAGATTCTGAACCAAGAACCAGCTAAAGAATGCATGAAAACAAAGTGCCACAGCAGCTATCACAGCAATTGCCACTACTTTGCTTTGTGCCTGCAAGAATTTAGTCGAGGGTAAAATTGATGCGTAAGCAAATTGCTGGGGTATCATCCACATTGCTAGTTTTCCAGCCTCCTTGGATATGGATGGCGTTTGTCCAAGAAACTTGAGGACTGGAGTTGCAAAGATGAAGAGTGGAACTGCTGTAATTGCCATTGCATTGAGGATCACCCATGATTTTTGCATGTAAGTTCCGAGCATTTTAAACTGGTTAGCTCCATATGCTTGTCCACAGTAAGTCTCCAATGCACTTGATAATCCGAACTGTGTCAAAATGTAAGCATAAATTAAAGGTCCCTAGTCTTTTTAAGCAGTTCCAACTTCCAACAACAATTAAGCAGCACATAGATGGTAAATCAAGAATTCATAATCAATATGCGGGCATTGAAAAATCAGTTATTTTACCCCCCCAACCCCCTAACCGTACCAATCCTGGAAATTGAATAGTTATTTGCAAAACACCCCTTTGTGTTCATTATAAACACCTCGTGTTACTGCATTAGACGATGTTTGTTATGATAAAAGATCCCCAACCTTTAAGCTGTACATACACTGGTAAATCTGGTAAATCAAGAGTTTTATTCGGGATGGCATGCGGGTACTGAAAAATCAATGCATCCCCCCATCCCGATTCTTCCTTGCTGGAAAATGATGAGTTATTTGCAATACGCACGCCCCTTTGTGTTAAATTCTAGTTGTGTTTTACTTGTATTATTCCAACAGCAGACATCCCATAATTCTAATGAAATTATACAGTGACATTTTTACTTTTATTTTGATATGAGAAACATTAAAATCCATACATAGATCAGGTCTATGACAGTTGTATATACCTTGTGGTAAGAAATTAATCAGATGAAATCATATTTCCAAAATTGATAGTGTCTAATTCCTGATCACAAGTCTATGCAACTGTCATAGACCTAAGAACGAAAATGGATACAGGTGTTATGATGTCAGAACATAAAGAAACACAGAAAAGTAGTTGTTACCTATGTAACATCAGGTATAATCATTAATCTGAAGAAACACTATGGGTTATACTGCAAATAATAACCCAAAAAAAGATGGATAGTAAAACTCGTGTTGTAATCTTAGATACATATTACATACCAGGATGCCATATGGAAATCCTGCGATGATGGAATTCTGTACAGCAACGGTGGCGAGTTGAGTCGTTCCGAGGCGGCCAGCAAAAACTTGAGTGATGGTGATGAGACCGTACTGGCAGAACGAGGTGAAGATGGCCGGAAAAGCAAGGTACCATAACTTCTTTGATTCAATTAAAAATTCTTTAGCAAAGTCATTGATTCCATTAATGGGTCCAATATCATTATCAGCATCATCATATGCTGGGAGAAGTTGTTCTACTTTTTCATCATAATCTGCCATGGAAATCGGATGCATGAATGCTTAGAATTCTTGTGTACTTCTATACTATTATATTTTTGTACATGTATTGAGAACTTTTGTAGTTTGAAATATTATACTAATATGGTTCTTTTGAAAATGCCTTTTGGGGAAAGAAATTTTGTTACGTGTTCAGTTGGAAGGACATGTTTCTTGTTATGAAGCATTTTATAGGAAGACATGCATTGAGGTGGAAGTTTAAATATATAAATTAAAAAATTTAGTAATGTTTCTAAAATTGTATTGGGACTTGGAACCTCTAGCCTATGCTGATAATGATTTGATTAGTTTAACATATTGAACTATTGTTTAATTAATGTGTGATCTCGTAATGATATTAATAGATAATGTTTAATTTAAAAGTTTGCTTAAGAAAACTTAAATTTTATTTATATATTTTCGAGTTGTATACACGACTTATTTTATTGTTTGATCTTATGATCATAAGTTATATCTATGATATTCTTTTTCTAAGTCTTTAATACCATAATACTTGAGAGTTTTGAAGTAAAACTATATTTGAGCTACATTTTAATTCTTTTCACAAATAAAAAGAATTTGAGTTTTCACAATAGGTAAAACCATGGCAACTTATAATACTAATTTGAAAGAATATAGTAGAAAACAAATATTAGGGACTTTAAATAACAGAAAAACAAAGTCTCTTACATTATTTTTCAGTTATCACTAATACTTTCATTATATATCAATAGTAAAATACCAAGATAATTTAATACAGATGGTGACTATCTAGATGATAGTCACGAATTAACTGAATTAAGGCAACTATTATGTCGACGAGGTGTTGTGTTCATACAGTTCGATTTGATTAGATAGATGTAAAGTATGCTAGGTTTATCCGATCAAATTAGTTGTCGGTTAATGGCTGAATTGATCGAACAAGTCGATCTAATTCACATTAGTTTTATTTTAAGGTCGAAACAATTGAAGTAAAATGAGCACAAAATATTTTTGTTCAACTCTCTTACGCCTAAATTTGATCTGATGAACTAAAAGAGTAAAAATCTTGACAAAATCATGTAAGATTCACTTTACGCTCGAAATTGAGTTGACAAAATAAGCTCACAAAAATATATAAAACATTATCTGTCATTGTATCGGGATTCGATCTTTATGTTGAAATCTTTAAGTTAGTGAAAATAAAGTCATCTTGGTGCGCCTTACACTCATTGTGTTTCGTAAAGTCAAAATTATGAAATCATGAACGAATTAAATGATGCAATGAATTTATTTAATTGCATTTAGATAATAATATTGACAATGGCATGAAACTATCCTAAAAAAAATTAGAAGCTAGCATCTAAAGATATAATGTAAATACAAAAAGTACTTACAATATGATATTAATTTTTATTCATATTTGGACCTATTGGGATTAGAATTCTTAATTGCAGCAACTAAAACCATCTCTAATGATAAAAGGGAAGCTAGCTTCCTCTTTAAAGGAATGCAGATGGTCATCTCCATTAATTCAAGGGGAGAAGCAAATCAATGTTGGTTTGCCTCATCCCTTGAGTTTTCAAGCTAATTTTTTTTTTTTTGATTTTATTTATTTTTAGTTAACAATTTTTTAATTTAAAACATGTAACATTTATCTAAGAAACTTAAATAAAATTTAATTATTAAAAATTAAACATTAAAAGAACGTAACTTTAATTTAAGAAATTTAATATTAATAGTCTGTAATTTAATAACATTTTAAGAAACTTAAATACAATTTATTATTATTATTATTATTAAGTGAAAGTGAGGAAGAATGACAATTGAAATAAAATAGAATGGATAAATTGTATTATAGGAGATGACTATTAAAAAAAAAAAAAAAAAGAGAAAAGCTAGACTTAGGCTGAATAGTTACTGAACATGGCCTAAAAGAAAAACAACATGGCTCGAAAATTTGGGAAAAATGATTACAAGAGGTCTCGTGCTAATTTTTAAAAAGTATCAATGGATTTTGGGCCAACTAAAATTAATAAGAGTAGACAACGAATAAGATTATTCTTGTCATTTAGGCTAAAGAAAATAAACAAAATACAAGAAAAATCGCACCAAGATCATGTGGAATACATGTTTGTCAAAAAGCTTACAAACTAAAGTGAAGGAACGATGATTCTATGCAGAAAATCTGATTTTCTGAAAGTACAATAAATTTGATTCAATAAAATTTTATTGGAACATTTGTTCAAATCTCACTAGCATAAAGAAAGTATATGGCATTTCCATCGAAAATAAAGTAAGACCAGGCAAAAGAAATCGTTATAAGGTCTTATAACTTATAGTATACCTGCCTAATCCGTCACAACATTATAATTACATTTTTTGGAAAAATTACGAAATAATTCCTTATATCTCCTACTAATTTAATATAAATTATTCTCATTCTTTCTTAACAAGTCACCTCTACCTCTAATGCCTCACACGTGTCCATTCCTTAAAATTAAGAATTAAGCACTCTTCTTTAACAAGGCAACAGGAATTCAACTAACTATTTGAAATTGAATTTTTCCAATTAATAATGCTTACTTCTTTTCTAATTTTGTTACTTAGTCTCTCTCTGTCATTCTCATAAAGATTTGCTGAGATTATCTTTTTGACTAGCATTCAGTGGGACACACCACGAACTTAATATCGGTTTTAGAGTGGGTGACATTTTGCATCTCCGAAACACGAGTTATACCCCAAAATACATAATTAATTAGCACTTAGTATATTCGAAACACAAAAAACTCAACAACTTGCACCTTTCAGATTTTTTTGGCATAGTTTACCATTGAAGTAAAAAAAAAATACTTAGAGATAAAATAGGTAATTCATTGTCGAATTAATTTTGCATACTCAAAAAAACAAAATTAACACTTATACCCTCGAATTAAGAACAACTCAACAATTAACACCAATGAAACACGATAAATAGACACTTTGCACTCACATAATAAACACTGAACATCCTCAAAATAAGAAAAACTCAGCAACTTGCACCCTCTCATTTTTTCGGGCAGAATTGACCACCGAGTAAAAAACACCTAGGATCAAAGTAGGTAATTCATTTTCAAACTCAGCAATTTGCACCCCTGAAACACGATAAATGGACACGTGACACCTTCAAAACACAGAATAAAGCAGTTAACACCCTCGAATTAAGATAAACTCATCAACTTGCATCCCCTCATTTTTTCCGTCAAAGTTGACCATCGGGGTAAAAAAAATCGAGGAAGCAATATGTAATTCATTTTTTTTCAAATTTGTAGAATACTATAATACTAATTTCCATCTCCATCTCCATCTCCATCTCCATCTTCATCTTCATCTTTAATTCTTTATCTTCATTTCTATCCTGTAAATTTTGATTAAAGGGGTATATTTCGGTCAACTAGGTATTGAAACTTTCAGAATTTTTTTATGTGAATTTTGAAAATGAAAATTTTATTGGATAAAAAAATATACTGACCTAATTCGAACGAGAACTAATAGACTTGAAAATTTTAAACTTGATAAAGATCTAGATCCAACCTAAATTCTAGGGGTGGGTAAATGGGATCGGGTTTCGGGTACCCGTCCCGTCCCGATCGGATTTTTCCCATTTGGGACGGGACAAAACGGGTATTTTTTCATTTGGGACGGGACACAACCCGGTCAATAGAATTTGGGACGGGTTTCGGGTATTGATCCCCACCCGATCGGGAAACTTGGTCCCGATTACATAGTTTCATTAAAATAATATATAAAATCAAAATACCTAATTTAAATCAAAATTCAACGTTTCACATCTCCCTCTATGTATTCTTGTTCTATAAGATTCAATCTTAACTACACCACAACTCAACTCCCGTCGTCCGCCTTTGATCAGTTACTCGCCAACGTCCGGGTTGTTCAACATATATCATCGTAGAGAATTTCAATTTTCAAGTTTCTCCGAAAAATTTCGAATAAGATCTTGAGGTATTGAAATCCTTTCTAAGTCTACATGTGGTGCATAACTCCAAGTGACACGTGGCGCAAAATGGTGAAGTGACACACCAATATTGTCACAAAAGATCCGAGGCGGTTTAAAGTTGCATTAAACTAAAAAAAATATAATTGTTTATCGGGACACCCGGTCCCGTCCCGAAATTCCGAAATTAAATCGGGTACCCGAAACTCTCGGGACCTTGGTTGATCTACCGGGTTTCGGGATTTGAATTTGGGAACACGAAATCCGGTATCCCGTCCCGAAATACCCGAATTCCCGAAAATCCGTCCCGATCCCACCCCTACTAAATTCTGTCTAACATAAATAGAGTCGAGATTGAATCGGGCCTATTATGATCAGAATCCAATCCATTGACAACCCTACTTATGTATTGTGTTTTTTCTTTTTTTTTTCCTTTTTTTTTTTTGTTAAAACTTAAAAGGGCCGGCTTTCATTGTTACTATTCCCAATATTTTTCAAATACAATTTCCATAAAAGCCCAATTGGCACAATGGCAGTTGCAGCTCATAGAGTCTAGACTAACTACAAAACACAAAAAAAAAAAAAAAAACAATCAGAGATTACTTTAAAATTCCTCTTCCCAATTCACACACTGATCAGAAATCTGCATCAAATTTAGACCACTATCAAATGCAAGTATGCAACTCACTTCTTAAATATAAAGCGCAAATGAACTAGTTTTTTCTGATTTGTATGAGCACTTATCTCCTATTTCATGTATTAATTAGTGAATTGATACTAAAGCTGGTTTGTTGTTGTTGTTGACATCTGCAGCATGGGACTTTGAGGAATCTACCCCATATATATATATGCTTCCTCAAATTTTCTGAAATTGTTTGACTAGGTATTATTCTTTCAATTGGGCATTTTCTATCTATCTTAAAATTGAATGTTTGATATAGATACAGTCATACAGAATATGTAAACCAAAAAAAATAGAAAATTCTTTCATGGTTCTCTGAAATTTATTACTATGTTTGATCACAGTGTGGTATAGTGATACTAAATTGTAATTTAAATTAATTTAATTATGTTCTACTAAGTATAGTATAATATAATGTAACTTAATTTTATTGATAGTACAATTCTCCTGATATGGGATGAATCTTAAAGCAATGAACCTATCATGGTTAATGTAAGGACCATCTACATTCTTGGTTTCTCAGCAACAGTCCATTAGAAGAAGCTCTTCGTAAAAACCGAGATACATAATTTCTTTAGTTGTTTTGAATCTTAGCCCATATTCAATGTATTTCTTGGGGTCGGTTCTTAATCAGCCTCTTCAGCAAGTGTTTCCCCTCTCCATTGTCTTAATCTTTCTTGAGCCGCGTAACACTGCAAAAAGCACGACAAGTCAGTTTTTTTCGAAAGTTTATCAAGTTGAATCAATGCTCTTTATTCTTCTTTCAAATGCTATTGAATCAAATTCTCTATTCATATATATTTGAACATGTTTGGATGCTTATCGATTGTTGTTCGATGTATGTAGCTGTTACCTCTTTAGTCCAGTTTGTTGTCCATATCATCCACAGTAACAAGCATGTTTGTAGGCATAAACCCAAAACCATTCCATACCAAATCCCCTGAAAACATTGAATTTGTTAGAGTCTAAAAGAAAAAGTCGATCGAATTCATTTGGGTAAGAACATAGTCACCTGGACGCCCATTTTAAACTTGTAGGCCATTAAAGCTCCTGAAGGAATTCCAAATACAAAGTAGCACACAGTACTCATGTAGGCAACAGGAGTTTGCCACCCCGCTCCGATGGCCACCCCTACAATCACATGTATAATGGTTTGGCTCGGAAGAGAGTGATGGTTAACTTAAATCCCAGTTAAAGAAATGACTGATAAGTACCTGAGAGAGCATATTGAATATTTGTGAAAACCATGCTTATTCCTACCAATGGTGTGAGTTCTTCTACGATTTTTTCTACTTCTGAACTGTCTGTGAAGATTCCAGGGTACCGTTTTCTACTGACGATTAGAATAAGCGTGAAGAAAAGACCTATCAATACGGAAGACACCCCGATTACTAGAACTGAGAATCTCGCTTTTCTGGGGTGCCCGGAGCCTAGTTCGTTTGACACCCTCACACTGCAGGTATATATATGCGCTGATCTTTATGAGATGAAAAAGTCATTTTTGCCCTGTTACTTATTGAAATCTTTCTTATATATACTAACCTTGAGGCTACATTTAATCCAATAGCTACCATGCACGCCCAACCTAATATGTTAATGCTGCAAATTTAAAGCACGTGATTGTGTTATCACTTTTTGTGACTGCAATGTTTGTTTGATTTAATTTTGTAGTTATTTGCTAATAGACTCACCATATAGAGAAGGCATCTATTGAAATTTCTGCATCTTCTAAGTATCCAGCGAACAAAGTCAGAGCCATAATGTACCATACTTCCAAGCTGCAAATTGAATTAACAAGTAATTTAATCATTTATTATTGTCTTTTCGAGTGGACTATTTGGCATGAAAACTCAAGAACACGTATTGAGTTCAAAAGCTTTACCTTTTCTCTCAAGAATGAGAATATAGTGTGATGATTGCTGTTAATATTTTCTTATGAACAAAATTATATTTCATTAACATCTTACCACATCATCACAGCTGAAGCTACAGATATCTTTAGAAATCCCCATAAATTTTGAAATGCTTCCCATGAAAATCTTGACCATGTTTCCCCACAGGCACCGGAAATAATGTACAAGAACTGAGCCATTGCAATGAACCACCATGATCCATCAAGAACCAGGGCTGCACCCATGAGACCCCAACCGAGATTCTGAATCAACAACCAGTTGAAGAATGCATGCAAACAAAGTGCCACAGCAGCTATAACGGCGATTTGCATTACTTTGCTTTGAGCCTGCAAGAATTTAGTTGAGGGTAACATTGATGCGTAAGCAAACTGCTGAGGAATCATCCAAAGAGCAAAATTTCCAGCTTCTCTTGATAAGGACGCCGTTTGTCCAAGAAACTTGAGGACTGGAGTTGCAAAGACGAAAAGAGGAACTGAGGCAATCGCCATTGCATTGAGGATCAGCCATGATCTTTGCATGTATGTTCCAAGCATTTCGAACTGGTTAGCCCCATATGCTTGTCCACAGTATGTCTCCAATGCACTTGATAATCCAAACTATGTCAAAATGTAAGCATAAATTAAAGGTCCCTAGCCCTTTAAGCAGCACATAGATGGTGAATCAAGAATTCATGATTTATTTGCGGGCACTGAAAAATCAGTACCCCCCCCCCCCCCCCAACAAAAAAAAAAAAACCCCTAACCATTCCTGGAAATTGAATAGTTATTTGCAATTCATTATAAACACCTTGTGTTATTGCATAATACGATATCTGTTAAGATAAAAAAGAATAGCACATTGTCTTCTGTGTATGCAGTGACATTTTTACGCTTCTACTCATACTTCTACTTTGATATGATAAATGCAGAACGATAATGAAGTATACAAGTGTTGTCATGTCAGAATCTGAGAGTGACAACAGAAATTGTAAAAAACAATGTGTTTATATGCATCAATTCGAAGAAACACAAGGGATTATATTATTATATTGCAAAATACCCAGAAAATTAAAGAAAATGGTCTAATGTATTTGTCCCTTTCACTAGCTAGCTAATGCTTTATTCGATATTGTTGGATGGAGTGTAACACATAGGCTATTTTCTTGAGTTTTATCAAATGAAAAATAACAAATACCATCATGCCAAAGGGAAATCCTGAAATGATAGAATTCTCTACAGAGACAGCAGCAAGCTGAGTCGTCCCGAGGCTGCCAGCAAATATTTGAGTGATAGTGATGAGACTGTACTGGCAAAAGGAGGTGAAGATGGCCGGAAAAGCAAGGTACCATAACATCTTTGATTCAATAAAGAATTCTTTAGCAAAGTCATTGATTCCATTAATGGGTCCAATTTCATCTTCGCAGTGGTGTAGGCCATGGCCATCATATACTGAGACTGAGAGAAGTTGTTGTTGTTGTTCTTCTTCTTCTGCACCAGCCATTGAAAGCACGATGTATCAATTAATGATCTGAATTCTTTGGCACTTACATATGTTTTTTTATGTATGTATGCATAATCAAAACTTTTGTTAAATTGAAAAATATTATTTGTATTATTTTGAATACGCTTTTGGAAAGCAGTTTTGTTTAGATTTAAAATGATAGGTACATTATATATATAAAAAAATAGATTCGAAAACGACAGAATCATTGCATATACGGTTGAAACCTTTGTTGTTGTGAAGCATTTTAAAAGAATACTATGAGGTGGAAACCCATTATCATATTCTTAGAGAACAGTGCCTTTTGTAGATGACAATTTTGTTTATTTCAATTTTATTAGTAACACTGGTAATTTTGGCGTTGAGCTTGAGTCAGGTTATGCCAGGAGAATATTTTTAAGGTTGAATGAGCCAATACAATAATATGTTAGATTCAAACTTAAATTTATAACTAAGGTTAGTACCCCAGTTTCACATTGATGGGTGAAATGTTTGATTAGTTAATAAAGATTTGATCCAGGTTTACTTGTCAACATTTGAGTTAGTTGACTAAAGTTCGATAATGTTGAATGTACAGAAAGTATGTGGATCATGCATGTTAATCAATGTGGGATTGAAGTGTTACAATATTTCCAGCTTAGAGTACTTGTTGTCCTCGTCAAGTCCGAATCAATATTAGCCAAAGACTAACCCATGGATAATCATAATACCACAAAGTCGCTTAAATACCGTTTGTAAAGATCATCATGCATGATCCACTCTTAGAACTGTCAATATTGTTAGAACTCTAGTCAAATATCCAAAAAATGCTTAAGTTCATATCGATAAGTAAGAGTGGTACAAATCTTCATTAACTAATTAAACATTCTTGCCACAATCAATGTGAAATCATGGATATGCACATTCTGGAATTTTGAGTTGATAAAACTAAAATTATAAAACTTATACAATAATATACTATGTCTTTTATTTTTTAATTTTTTTTAACAGATATAATATATGTCTAGGCATGGCAAATGGGAGGGTCGGGTCGGGTCAGGTCGTAAACGGGTCGGGTCTTTATCAGGTCTGGGTCGGATCGGGTCAGCCCTTTAATCCTCGTCTTTTTTTTTTCCTTCAAAAATCCACAAAAAATTGTTGTAACATGGGTTGAAAAAGGGGAATAATTAATGCCAAGATTTGAAAGAATAAAGTTAACATGCAAATTATGAAACATTAATTATATGATTTGAAAATATAATTTTTATTATTCTCTTATATCTAAGAAATATAAAGGAATAGAAATAATTGCGTTAAAAATAAATAAAAACACCCTTTCGAAAGTCGATACTAATATTTTATTAGTCAAAAGTGGCCATGAAATTGGTATAGAAAAGACCAACGATTTTAATAATTTAATTTTTTTTCTTCGAAATAATGGGTTAGTAATTACAAAATAAGAAAAGTTGGGGTCTAGGCCTTCAATTTTATGATAACAAACAAGATATAATATGATTTTCTTTTTGAGATTAAAGATAGTAGCAAAGTTGTTTTTAAATTGGGCCCAATACTTAATTTTCTTTTGTTTTTACAAGACTCATTAACAGACCTACTAGGAGACCTATTAAAGACACATTAATTATAAAACTGACCCAAGACCAATCCAACCCAACAAACATAAAAATTAATGGGTTGGTTCTGAACGGGCCTGGACAGGTCACGGGCAGGCCCACTGGTCCAGACCCATCTTATCATGCCTATATATGTCAATATCTGTAAATTGTACATCTCTATGTTGCAATCAGGGGTTTAGTTAGTGATAAGAGTACAAATTTTTCTTGGTTCACCTAAAAATTGCATCCATGATTTTGTAAAGTCAAAATCATGGCATCATTAGTTAAATTAAATAGTGTCAAGCGTTCATAAGTAGATTAAGAGAATAACCTATATTCAATAATGAGTGAATAGCAATTTTTTATCCTTCTTTATGGGTCAAATTTTGCATTTTCATCCTTTTAAAATTTTTTTATAGTAGATTGGTCCCTCTTATCAATGTAATGTATCACATTCGTCCGTCTTAGATTTTTTTGTAGCAAATTCGTCCCTCTTATCAATATAGTGTAACACATTAGTTTCTCGTAAATACAAAATACATCAATTTTTGTCCATTTTATAATATATTTTGAATTTAAGTGATGTATTTTATATTTAAGAGGGACTAATATATGTGTTACACTACATTGATAAGAGGGACGAATTTTTCACAAAAAATTTAAGAGGAACAAATGTGTTATAAGAGGGACAAATGTGATATACTACATTGATAAGAGAGACCAATCTGCTACAAAAAATATAAGAGGGGCGAAAGTGCAAAAAAAATTAACTCATAAAGAGGACCAAAAGGGCGATTTACTCTTCAATAATTTTTTGGTAGAAAGTTAAATTATGTATTTGACATCAAATAAAAGTATCATTTACAATATATTGGGGGTTATCCAGATAGAAATAAAACCATCACAATTACAAAGTTCTTTTTCCAGTTGGCAAGGAAGGGGGCCGATTATTTATTTATCAAAAAAAAAAAGGAAGGGGGCCGATTTGTTTCCAAGTCACGGGAATTTCTTCAACATGACTAGGCCATTCAAAAGAAGGGACGACACTTGAAATCATCATCACCGCAACAAGAGAATGGCTTTAAAAAATGACTTGAAGACACTAATTAGCCATATAAGCTAGCGGCTTTGAAAGGAGTATCTACGTACTTCAGAGAGTTAAAAACCCAAAAGTCATCTATAGTTAAGTTAAAAAGTACGTCCATTGAATATAAATAAAATTAGCTCATTTTGCATTAGCCAAAGTGGATCAATTCAATCCCAAAACACAATAAGAAAGAACATTAGACAAACTGGATTTATTTTTAGTCCCAAAAGCCAAAACACAATAAAATATAAGAAAACATAGGGAAGAAAGAAAGTACTATTCTTTCTTCTCAATTCACAAACTGTTCAGAAACAATCTGTTATGCTTCTTTTCCTTTTTTCCGCCCCCTTTTTTTTCCCCGGCCGGAAAATAAATAAATATGCTTCTGTCTGCAACAAATTCGCACAACTAAAGAATTTCCCAAAATCCCTATATATTTTTTGATCACTTTCATTTCAACTTTCGACGTCGTTTGGTTTAGCATTTGATTCTCCTCCCCAGTGCCTGATCCTTTGAGCTGCAACAGAAGCCTGAACCACACACCAAAAGTATTAATTAATTCATGCAAATAAACAGTGAAAAAGGAAATTAAATCCAATAGTATACATATTTAAATATATATATACCTCTTTGTTCCAGTTAGTTTTATAAACAATCCAGAAGAGGATAAGTGTTTGTACTACTGTTCCGGCTACCATTCCATACCATATACCCTGAAAATCCATATGATCCAAGTAAATTTTTTAAATAATTAAAAAAAGTCTACATATATATTGCCGAACAAAGGTTAATTAATTTCGTACTTCGTACGTATACTTACTTTGACACCCATGTTGATTGCATAGCCTAAAATCAGACCCAAAGGAACACCAAATAAGTAATAGCATGCTATATTAACATAGGCCACCAAAGCTTGCCATCCAGCTCCAATTGCCACTCCTGCACCAACAAATTGAATCATAATCATAATATAATTATCATAATCAAATTGTTTTAATTAGTTCATGAAATTTGAATTTTGTAAACTAATGTTTATACCATTTAATTTAAAGAAAAATACATACACATGCATGGTAGCTAGAAGAACGCATTTGCTTTTATAAAAAAATTCACATGAGAGTTTTTTGCAGATTTTGGATATCACATGGTAGTAATATGCATTTAGTACGTACGTATTTAAATACGTACCCGAAAGAGCAGGTTGAACATTGTTGACGACAATGCAGAAGGCAAGTAATGGTGTGAGCTGATATACAACTTGTTTGACTGCGGAACTATTCGAAAATAAGGAAGGATAATCATTTTTAAAGACTAGGAGAACAATGGACATGATGAGCCCTATCAAGAATGCAGATATCACGACCACCAGTACTGAAAATTTTGCTGTTCTTGGATGATATGCTCCCAGTTCATTCGATATTCTTACACTGCATTCATCCATCGCGTAACATTTCAATTTTAAATAAAATGTTAAAAATTTAAAATGATTTTGAATTGTACAAGGAATACTTCTAATTAATTTACCTTATTGCTGCATTGAATCCAATGGCTACCATGATTGTCCACCCTAGTATGTTTGTGCTGCAAATAAAAATAACATATATACATATTCTTTTCAAATTGTGAATTTAATCCAACATATTAAGTAAGAACCTTTCCCAACAGGGATTCGAACTTGAGTTTGCTACTTTATGCTGATTAATTCCTTTCACAAAACCAATCACTTGATGGTTTTAATTAATAACAAGTTATATATTGGTACGTATATCATTTTAATTTTAATCCGCACAATATATCTTGAAATCAAAAAGTCATAGTAACAATAATTAATGACATTCAAATGCTATTAAAAAAATTCTTAAAATTATAGATAGGGCATCAAATGAAATTATAGATAGGGCATCAAATATTTGGACTGCAGTATCATTTAAGAAGACACACTCTCCATCTTTTGATTTTTAATAATTGCTAGATCCATCTTTTGAATTTAGGTATAAAGGAGGAGTGTCTGACTAAGATTTTCCATTTTTTTTTTCTCTTAAATTGAAACAGCCTACATCATAAACACGTGGTTGAGTAACTGTAGCTTCTGTTAATTTGTGGATCCTTCTAGAAATGATAAAATGCAAGATTTTTCTTGTTTGGATTAGCTGTACATGTGAATTTGTTAAGACCTAAAATTTCTAAATTAGGCTACGGGTTCATGCCCTGTCCCCCAATGTTATTAAAACCGGACCGGACCGGCCGGTCCAACCGGTTCGACCGCGAACCGAAGGTCGGTCCGGTCCGGTTTACCCCTTAAAACCAGCAACTCCAAAAACCAGTTTGGACCGGGTTGAACCGGTCCAAAACCGGTGAACCGGCGAACCGGTATGGACCGGTTCAACCCGGTTTTGCTTTTTCCTTTTTTTTTTTAATTTTTTTTTAATTTTTTTAATATTAAAAATAAATTAGAAATTCTTGTACAAGGTGGGTTTTGAACACCTAACCTCAAGGATGAAACATGACTTCCTTACCATTTAAGCTACACCATTTTTTTTGAAATTTTAGTATAAATTAAAATTTATAAATTATAGAAACTTGTAGCCAAATTTATTTATAAATTAGATAATTAACTTAAATAAATATTTCACACATTATGAATGAAAATTAATACTCAAATAATAGTTTTTTATTAAAATTTATTCTATAAAATATTCTTTTCAATATTATTTTTAGGATAAAGAGTCAAATCGATATGATATGCAAGTTTGACTTTGAATATTAGACTTTTATACATAACCATATTTTAAAATTTATGAATATCTTATTTTGTTGTATTTTTAACTTACACTTTTAAATTTTTAAAAAGAAATATAATCATATTATATTTATATGAGCATACAAATTAGTACCATATTACCGTTATGATATAAGTTAGATAAATATTATATGGTTTAATTGTAGAATATTATAATTTTTTTTATATTTTTAATCAATTGTATGATAATGTTTAAATTTTATGCATATTACATATACTTTAAAATTAAATATATTTATTACATTATTATTACGTCATCCGGTTCGACCAATGGTCCGACCGATTCGACCAGTAAAACCACTAACCAGTCGGCTCACCGGTTCACTGTCCGGTCCGGTTTTGAAAACATTGCTGTCCCCCCCCTATTTATGAAAACAATAGTACATTCTTGGCCCTTATGTAGAAGAGTTGTACACATTAAAAAAGAAGAGTTGTACACATCAAAAATTGATTGCTCTTTATATAGGCGAGGACGACATATTATTATTGTCAATTGTCCAATTTATTTGTCGCAGTATCTTATAACTTTTGTCTATTCTAAAATGGCAATTACTTTTTCCTATAAGTCATGTCAGTCCGTGTAAAAATTTGCTTCATATAAGATATGATGATATAAATTAAGTTGACAATCCTGACTTTAAGATAAGATAGACATATTAATGGAAAGTAACTACTATATGGGTCGACCTGATCATTTATTGGTGTACATATTTGGTCAGCATTTGAATTTTATACGACTTGATAATTTATTAATCAAATCAAATATAACAACTTCTTACCATATAGATAAGGCATCGACCGCAACTTCTGCATTCTTTAAATATCCAGCAAAGAGTACCAATACCATAAAATACCATGTCTCCAAGCTGTCAATATAATATATTTATGATCAAATTAAGAAAACAACTTAAAGTGGAAAAAAACTTCTTCTAAGCTTCCTAATCACATTATTAAATATTAATCACACTGTAATGTAACAATAATCTGCAGCTTCAAATATTAAAATTAGCAAATGTAATGATTTTTTGCAAAACCAGAAAAACACTCGCCTTATCCAAGATTTTTTTTTTATAATCAGATGTCCCTAAACAGAGTCTTTTTTGTTAGATTTTAACTTTACATAAAATTACACCATAATTTCCAAAGTTCAATTTATTAATATACTTAAATTTTTAACATATCCAACTATAAATCAAACTAATTAAAAAAAAAATGAATTAATTAATTCATAACAATTTCATGCGCCGACAAGAAACTGAGAGGAAACCATTAAATTAAATAATAAATACTGTCCAGAATTTAATGATATATGTCCCATACTGATAATTCAGTTAGACTTAGAACAAAATTAATTATATTGATATCAATCAATATGTGCTTAAATTAAATATATAGTACGTCAGTGCAAGTACGTGGATGATAAGATTCCCCACCATATATACCTACCTCACCAGTCACCATCATAGCATAAATACGGGACACGAATTAATTAATACCACATGGATGTGGACTGGTAATGCGAATTTTTATAATTTGAAAGATATAATATTGGCTGGAATAATAAGTGTGCTGTGTGTGATGTTAAACTTTAGAATAATGAACGATATTTAGGCAAAAGTAAATATATAAAAAATGATTATGGTACACAAGGTCCAATTCAAAGTGACGATAAAATGAAACAGACCTAATATATAAAACTTAAAAGAAATTTAATAAATTAAAATTTAGATTAGATTTATGGTTTCATAGGAAATATAACCATTTTTATATATCATGACCAAGTAAGAGAGAAAACATTTAGTGCATGCATCAGCTACATCATATTAATTACCTATGGCATGCATGTGATGCAACACTTCAATTGCATTTTTACATGTGCATGGACTATGAATTGAGTCATAGTAAAATTTGGAAATTATATTTAAACATGGGTCAAATTACGACTAATTAGACTACTATTTATGATGACATGGTATTTAATTTCTGGATCTAATCATAGATGCAATAATGCAAATATATATGTAAATAAGAAATTGATGATAAATAATCCTAGCTACTTACCACATCATCAAGGCCGACGCAAGAGATAACCTAACAAAACCCCAAAGATTTTGAAATGCCTTCCACGAGAAACCCGACCAAGCTCTACCACAACTCCCACTAAAAATATAAACCAGCTGCCCAACAACTATGAACCACCACGAAATATTAAGCACCAACGCTCCTCCGGCCATTCCCCACCCGAGTTTCAACATCAATAGCCAACTAAAGAAAACGTGCAACACCAATGCCACGGCTGAAATCCAAGCCATGGCCATTATCTTGCTTTGTGCTTGTAAAAACTTTGCGATGGGGAAATTGAACGCGTAAGCGTAGAGTTGAGGAATCATCCAAATAGCAAATTTTCCCGCGGCTCGTGAAATATCATCAGTTTGGCCGATTAATAGAAGGAAAGGTAAGGAGAAAATGTAGAGAAACATTAGTAGAAAGGCGGTGACAAGAAGGATAACCCAAGATCTTTGCATGTAGACACCAAGCATTTCGATGTGTCCGGCACCGTATGCTTGCCCGCACAACGTTTCCAATGCGCTTCCCATTCCCAACTGCATGTTGAAATATTTGTCAATTTTTTTTATTAATTAAATACAATTAAATAAACTATTATGTAATAATCATAATGTAATTATATACATGAATCATTATATTATTTATCCTCGATTTTATTTTTTCTTATTTCCCAAGAGTTTAATCCCTTTCGAGACGCGTCGAACACATAAAGTGGGAACCTCTCCTAACAACCTGAATCCACTATTTTGTAGTGACTAATCACTTCCACTTGACTAATCACATGTTGATTATTCTCAATTTTATAGATATAAGATATTAATTGTAATAGAGTACTATATAAACCCTTAGGGCCCATGTGGATTGGGCCGAACTCGTTGTTTCGCGAGACCGGACGAAAATCTTTTCAAATGAGTTTTCGTTATATTCATCAAACTCATCACAAATCTAATCATAAACCTATATCTATATCTAAACTCTTGAAACCTATAAAATTTTAATTTAACACCTAACTTCCAATTTTTTTCCCAAACTCGACAAAAAAAATATTTATTTGACATCTACCACATATTACTTTTCTCAAACCCCAACATCCAAGCTCAATCCATGTCAGGTTTCAGCTATTTCAAAACCACAAAACTCAATATCCAAAACCTAAGCAAATAGAGTTTCAAAGGTTCTACCGAAATCACTCATACCATTTTTTTGAAATTGAGAACAAAACCGAGTAAAAGTCCTTTCGAATTGGACCATAATGATTCTATGTAATACGTCTATGCCAGATCTTTTTGTTTACCTCCTTAATTATCATAACAAAAGACAAAGGAATAAATTTTTAAGAATTTTATTTAAAAGATTCTGTAAAATTATTTTTAATAATTAAAAAGATCCTGCAACTTAAGAAAGATCAATAATATCGGACCCATCAACATCAATATATATATATATATATATATATATATATATATATATATATGAAGTCGTAGACTTTCAATTTTTTGACAAATAAAGAACAACTTATTCAAATTGGATTCTAATTGGTTCTGTACGGATTAAAAAAAGGTAGCTCCCACTAATCCCCATCTTTGTCCTCCCTACAGAGGACAAAATAGCTCAGACTTTACCAACAAAGTCTGTACGCATCCTTGCAATATCTCATCTCATAATATAATTATGTATCATTTGATACAAGTAAACTTATATTATATAAAATAAAATTACAGTAAACATAGTTAAATTATTATATAATAATTCAATTACTTTATTTAAATAATATTTAGTAATGCCATACAGCGCCATTATATATATATCAATATTAAAAAAAATTAACATATGATAGATCTAAAAAATTAAATATTATAAGATAGTTTCAACTCGAACATATCTTTAAGTTTCTTTGATTTAAACATTTTTAATATTTCCTAAAAAAAAATTAAAAATTCCCAAAAATTTTATAACAATTTAAGTGACCCAAACATATCAAGAAAATAAAATTTGAATTCAGATCGAGTGTGCAGGAGTAGTTATATATAATACCATGACGCCAAATGATAAACCGGCGATAACAGTGTTCTCGATGGAGAAGGCGGCGAGTTCTAGAGTTCCGACATGACCAGCAAATGTTTGTGTGATTGCTCCGAGTGAGTACTGACAAATGGATGTGAAGATTGCCGGTCCGGCCAAATACCATAGCTTTATGGACTCTTTCTTAAACTCCTTGTAGAAGTTTTTAATTCCGGTGATCGGAGGTATGTCGCCACCTTCGATATCGACAAAGGATGATGCGAATGAATGATTGGAGAATCCATGGATGTATTGATATTCTTGGCTTGTAATTTCTGCAGGATATTGTTCATGTTCATCCTGATCTTTAAATGAGAGAAGTGCTTGCTTCGAATTGTCCTCCATTTTACACCGTCTGAGTTGTCAAATGAGACCTTTGTTTCTGTAATTTGTGTTTCTGTTATGTGATTGGTACATATATATATATAATATATGGATATGTACTATATATTGGGTTGACTGAAATTTTGAAATGTAATATTAATGAAAATCATATCAAATCAAATTAAATTTTTTTTTTATTTTTTATTTTCAAGTAGCTATGTTGATAAATGCTTGTTTCAAATTCTTATTATTATAGGCAAGCTGTTTTTGGTAATTTTTTTTTAAAATAATTTGAGATTTACTCAGTAAGCTAATTTAGAAAAAATCAAATGCTCCAACTGTCTTATTTTTTATTCTTACTCATATTTTCTTTTGGAATGTCTTAAAATGAGATTTTTTTTTTTCAATATAACTTTTTAGATAAAAGTATTTCCCAAAATGACTCAAACTGAAAAGTATTTCCCTAAATGTACCTTTTTTGAAAGAAAAAAAATGGGTCACACTCTAGCAATATAATTATACTTCAATATCAATACTTGAACAATACATGAATGCCTTGGGCACAAATATATTTTACCTGATTGTATATATATAAACATGCTTGATAAGAATGCAGTAGACACTTGATTTATTATTTATAAATATAAGAGATAACACAAGGTCATACATATACTGAAATGGAAGACAAACATATTATCTAAAGTACTATTACTAATATAAATATCAATACTTACAAAACTCAAGCCACTTGAAAAAAACTTTACCAAAAATCGCAGTTGCTAACTGCAATTTTTGGTAAATTTTTTTATTTTATTTTATTTTTCATAATTTCATAAAAATGAAGAATCGCAGTTGTCAATTGCGATTTTTCACAATAGGTACATATAGGGAAATACTTTGGAAAGTACTTTTATCTAAAAGGCTATATTAAATTTTTTTTTTTTTCCGTCATAAAAAAAAACTATTTAAACTACCCCTTTAACATACCTTTCACATAGAGTAAAAGTTTCACACTATTAATTCAACCATTATTTACAAAAGTAAAAATGTGAAAATAATTAAAAGTTTTACTTTTTATAATTTTTATCTAAATTTTAAAGTTGAAAATAAAAGGACAAAGTATTGAGACGAAGGCATTATTACGACATTCCAACTCTTTTCATGTTTTCTTTTATTAGAATTCATTTGAACTTAATAGTTACAAAATTAAATTAGTTCAAATATAAATACAAACTAGATAAGAAAAAAGTGAAAATCGTGAAATAATATGTTATTCAACAATATTCAAATAATTTACATTCCTAACTGCACCAAACCCCAACGTGATCCACGTGATCAATAGGTTGGTGGTGTTTCTTAAATTTTATATATATTAAAAAAAAAAGTTAATAGGACATGATCTTTCTTCAGTGTGTATTGTGATATTAAGGCAAAATAGCAATTTACGTTCCCTAACTTTTACTAGTATGCAGAATTAGGACACTTAATTTTTCAGCAAGCAATTTACGTCCCTTAACTTTCACTGGTATGCAGAATCAGGACACTTAATTTTTCAGCAAGCAATTTACGTCCCTTAACTTTCAGTGGTCCGCAGAATCAGGACACTTAATTTTTCAGCAAGCATTTTAGGTCCCTTAACTTTCACTGGTCCGCAGAATCAGGACACTTAATTTTTCAGCAAGCATTTTACATCCCTTAACTTTTATTGGTCCGAAAAATCAAGATACTTAATTTTTCAGCAAGTATTCTACGTCCCTTAACTTTCACTGGTCTGCGAAATCTATAACATTTTTATACCTACAATTTTAGTCTAGTACTTGACCGCAATTTTAGTCCACAACTCGCTGAAAATTCAATAATTGTCAACTAGACAATTAATTTGGGGATTTGAATTAATATTGATGTTGTTATATAGTTGTAGACGGTTTGTTAAGTGATTGTCAAGTAGGTGTTTGTTTTGTCAAGTGGAGTAAAATTGCGGGTATAGAAAAGTTAGGATGTATTTTTCAGCAAGCATATTACATCCCTTAACTTTCATTGGTCCAAAAAATCAAGATACTTAATTTTTCAGCAAGCATTTTACGTCCCTTAACTTTCACTGGTCTGCGAAATCTATAACTTTTTTATACCTACAATTTTAGTCCACTTGACCGCAATTTTAGTCCACAACTCGCTGAAAATTCCATAATTGCCAACTGGACAATTAATTTGGGGATTTGAATTAATATTGATGTTGTTAAATAGTTGTAGACGGTTTGTTAAGTGATTGTCGAGTGGGTGTTTGTTTTGTTAAGTGGAGTAAAATTGCGGGTATAGAAAAGTTAGGATGTATTTTGCTGGTCGAAAAATTAAGTGTCATAATTCTACGGACCAGTGAAAGTTAAGGGACCAAAAATGCTTGCTGAAAAATTAAGTGTCCTGATTCTGCGGACCACTGAAAGTTAAGGGACGTAAATTGCTTGCTGAAAAATTAAGTGTCCTGATTCTGCATACCAGTGAAAGTTAAGGGACGTAAATTGCTTGCTGGAAAATTAAGTGTCTTAATTCTGCGGACTAGTGAAAGTTAAGGGATGTAAATTGCTTGCTAGAAAATTAAGTGTCCTAATTTTGCGGACTATTGAAAGTTAGGGAACGTAAATTGCTATTTTGCTTGATATTAAATATATCAATATGTGATTGATATAGCATTACAGCGCAAATGACTACAAATTTTATAATTGGCAAACTCATGCTTGAATTCTCCTTAAGAGATGTTCCCAAACACGTTTTATAAATATTTAAGTCACGTCTTATATCAGAGAAAAGAAAAAAAAGTGATACTAATTGTAGTTTCGACAATCTTGACCAAATAATTAGCCTAATTAGGTAATAAATATTGTGAGTGATACAAATTTCATTATTATATCTATATCATCAAATTAGAAATATATATATTACGTGAATATCATCAAATAAGAAATAACACTTACTTCTTGTGAGAAGTAACACGTGCTTTATCAATACTTTCTTAAAAGAAATGCATTTTCTTGTAGTGTGTATTAGAGTACAACTAAATTACAACTACGTACAAACCACTAATATTAAATTAGAAGAAAATCCACGTTAGTGAGAACTGATTTAACTGAACCCAAGGCCTTTTGGTCTCGGGGTCAATGGGCTACGACCTTATAATAGTTGTATCCATCATACCAAAAAAGTAACACTTATATGTCTCTTGCATACAATATTTGCTACATTGACTCCATATGACGTTCACATGACTTTTAAGAGGAGTAAGTATCGGGGAAATACTCTTATCTAGAAATATTCAATACTGCTAATGTATTATGTCATGTAAAATTTTATTTGGGTGAGAGTTAGATTCACTTCGATAAATATTTCTTATTTGGTATGTTGTAACCGAAATTCTTATAAATCTATTTTAGTAAAAACAAATTCAGTAAAATGTTAAATTAAGAGATATATTATAGGGTAATCATGTTAGGCTCAAAACAACCCATTGGATTCCCGAATTGTTTATCTGTATGATGAATGATTAGTTAAAATTAAGAATAGATAACGAAATTATACAAATAGTAAGATTTCATTAACTATTAACAATATATGTTCAGTATCGACAATTTAGTCAGATAAAGTATTCATTTATTCCACTGGTGGGGTTGATTTGATTTCGATTGAGCAATAAATAAACAGCTGTCGATTCACAATTTTACAAAGCAAATTAAAGGAAGTCTACAATTAGGCCAAGGGGCCAGTTATTCAATTTTTGAGGTGTGCGTTTAGGCAGCCATACCCGCTTTTTCAAAAAGAAAAAGAAAAACTGCCATTAACCTGCCAATCCCGATTTGGGCCTACTTGAATGGCCCAACTTAAAAGTATGTTAAACTTTTTTTAAAAAATTCACTGAGTTTCTTCTACTCGAATAATTAAAGGAGAGATGGGGGTACATATATAAAATATAAATGGAAGTCTGTAGAAGTGAAAAACGTGGATGAAGTTATATGAATGTGAAATTTGCTGCTAACTAGGGGCGGAGGTATAGGGGCAGCAAGTGGCGGAGCCACAAACTTTTTTCACCGGGTTCATTTTAAAACTGAATAATACTTATTAATTAAAATAAAAATAAAAATAAATTAATTACTCAAAAACAAATTCTACAACAACAATTAATTTAACCTCATAATCACACGGAACAAATCTTATTTGAATAAAACTCTAATCGATCTTGATAATACAATTGTATCTAAATACTAAATTATAAAAAAAACACCACCAGTAAAAAAATCACATTTAAAAGTAAGTAGGAGTACTATATTTTTTTTTTTTGTTGAATAAAAAAATTACTTTTATGTGTAAGCTCATTTTAGTACAGATGAGATCAAATGCGAAAAATATTGGTATGAAATTAGATATTTAAAAAGTGTCTTCCTTTTTTGAACATATTGTTTGTCTTTTTTATGATTAAAATTACAAAATAAAAAAGAATATATATGTTAAGAGTTTGAATTGAATTAGTTCACTTCTTTACCATGACTATTAATTTCATGACATAGTAATATATATATGTACGGATGAACCCCTTTCTTATAAGATTTTAATTTTTATTAGAGGGGTTCACTAAAAGAAAATTATAAATTATACTTCAAAGTTGTATATATTCTTTAAGGAAACACAATATTATGCATACTCCCTCCGTTTCATTTTACAAGTCACTTTAGAGAAAAAAAAATTCCACAATACATGTCACTTTATAATTTCAAGATAGATTTAAATGCAATTTAACATTTTTACCCTTATTTAATTATGTGGAGTAATAAATATTTACTCATCTTTTTCAAGGGCAATTTTGTCCAACTATCCATTAATTTTTCTAAAATCTAGAGCATTAAATAATTTCTTAATCCTTGTGAAACAACTTTAAACGACATCTAAAATGAAACGAAAGGACTATAATATAACCTAAAGATAAAAACCTTAGGGGGGTCCATGCACCCCCCCCCCTAGCTTGTATGTGGCTCCGCCACTGGGGCAGCAACAAAAAAAAATTTTAGTAGCACATATTTATTATTATTATTATAGTAATTAATAGCCGTGAAAGCAATTAATAGCATTGAATCTATAACTGGGTTAGTGTTGAATGAATATCACATAAGTATAAAAGTGTGTAGAATATCCATCCCAATGGAATAAATCCACGGAAGTAGGGACGAATTTTCGTTGTGACTGATGGAGTGATGATATCAGCCATCATGTCTCCAATTTCAAAGCTGAAGTAGAATTATTTATTCAATATTATCTCAATTTTTAAGTTGAATTGTTTAATCACTATTAACAATTCTAATAAAAAAAGGAGTAGTATATATGTTCTATGAAAATATAGGAGTATAACAATTATTCCACACTAGAATAAAGAAGCAAATATTGATATAACACCACCCACTACATGATAAACTACTAAAGTATATTTTATGATATGTATAAAATTGTGTATTCACTACAAAAGATAATGTTTATCTTTATTATAAATAAAGGTTACAATTTTCCACTAATACACAATTGTCTTTATTCACTACAAAATTGTAACCTTTATTATCTTTATTATAAATATTATATTTTTTACCCTTACTTTAGTAAAAAAAAATTTAATAGTATTTTTTAGTGGTACTCATTTATATTATATTTTAATTATTTAATATTATTTAAAAAACGCTCTATCTGCATATGCTAAGTTTTAAATATAGCATGCTCTAGACTCGCACTCACACGCGATCGCATTCTACGAATTAATTACCTAAAGTTGACTCAAAACTCAAAAGTATCAAAATTAAAAGGATAATCAATGTGTAAAATGGTTATATACGTACGATATGGTGTAAACTACCAAAAATATGTACAATATGATATAACAACTATTAAACTTTTTTAAATAAGTATACATTTACTATATATGAGATCAATCAAAAATTAAATCCTATAATTTACAGAAGAGTCTAGGTGAGAGAATTCAAAAAACTTCAAGGGATGAACACACACACACATACATACACATACATACATACATACATACATAAAATAATAATTCATATCACATCGATCTCTCATACATTGATTTACAATGTTATTTAATTTCTAATTAACAATCTAACAATTTATTAAAAATGAATTTGGTTTCTATGATTGATGCCAATCACCTAACTGACAGATCGAGAGTAACAATGTATCCTATTATATTAATCTAGTTCCTAAATTAAATTTCTATACATAACAACAAAAACATTTTAGAAAAAAGAACACCACGCCTATCCTAAGTTTTCTTTAATATTAATTCCACAATGAAAACGATTTTCTCATTAAAACTATATACCGATACTCACTTGTGGTACTATAAAAATCGAGGCCGACACATTTGGTACCACCGGTAAAATTGAACGTTAACTGATGGCGTGGCAGTTAAGTTTTATTGCAGAATTGATACCATTACTTATATTGATTGTCAATTATACCCCTAACTTTTCAAGTTGTCAAAATAACCCACATCTTCAAAATTACTGACAATATTAGTCCACATTGTTGCCCAATTTCAAAATTGACTTGAATAAAACACTTGCGAACCAATTCATAGATTGGCAAAATAGCATTTTTAGTCCCTTAAGTTTTACTAGTCCGCAAAAGTAGGACACTTAAATCTCCGGCAAGCATTTTTAGTCCCATAAGTTTCGTAAGTCTGCGAAATTAGGACATTTAAATCTCCGGCAAGCATTTTTAGTCCCATAAGTTTCACAAATCCGCAAAAGTAGGACATTTAAATATTCGGCAAGCATTTTTAGTCCCTTAAGTTTAACTTGTCCGCAAAATCAGGACACTTAATTTTTCAGCAAGCATTTTACGTCCCTTAACTTTCACAAGTCGGCAAAATCAGGACACTAAATTTTTCAGCATGCAAGATACGTCCTATAACTATTCTATACCCGCAAAGTTAGTCCACTTGACTGCAATTATAGTCCACAATTTGCCAAAAATTGCATAATTGCCCATTGGACAATTAATTTGAGAATTTTGCCACACTGAACAATTAATTTAGGGATTTGTGTAACTTATGGGACTAAAAATGCTTTCCGGAGATTTAAATGTCCTAATTTCGCAGACTTATGAAACTTATGGGACTAAAAATGCTTGCCGGAGATTTAAGTGTCCTACTTTCGCGGACTAGTAAAACTTAAGGGACTAAAAATGCTATTTTGCCTTCATAGATTTTACTTAATATATTTACATATGTATTTAACAAATTTAATTTATAAATAATATTAATAAACCAATTAATACATTAACATAACTTCGATAAAATATTAATTAAATCTCAAATTTATATAATGATATGAATAAATTTAATATTTATTAAAATAAATTATATATTATTAAGAAAATAATTATAATTAAAAAAAAAAAACCTGCGATCCCAGGCAGGCAGCGGCCTGGGACGGACGATCCCAGGCCGGCGGCGGCCTGGGATCTGGGTGGGGGGGTAGGTTGGTTGAGGGGATGGGGTTGGGGTAGGAGTGGTTTTTTTTTTTTTTAAAATTATAATTATTTTCTTAATAATGTATAATTTATATTATAATAAATATTAAATATATTCATATCATTATATAAATTTTAGATTTAATTAATATTTAATCGAATTTATGTTAATGTATTATTTGGTTTGTTAATATTACTTATAAATTAAATTAGCTAAATACATATGTAAATATATTAAGTAAAATCTCTAAATTGGTCCGCAAATGTTTTATTCGAGTCAATTTTGAAATTGGGCAACAATGTGAACTAAAATTGTCATTAAATTTGAAGATGTGGGGTTATTTTGATAACTTGAAAAGTTAGTGGTATAATTGTCAGTTAATATAAGTAATAGTATCAATTCTGTAATAAAACTTAACTGCCACTTCATCAGTTAGCATCCAATTTAACGGTGGTACCAAATGTGATTCAATTTCTTAAATTGTGGTACCAAATGTGTCGACCTCGATTTTAATTATACCACAAGTGAAAATATGTATATAGTTTGGTACCACAAGTGCAATTATCTCAAATAATAAGTGCATGAGGGTCTAAACTCTAAGGGTCTATTTGGATGGGTTTTGGCTCGGTTTCGCGGGTCTCGGTTTAAAAAAATTGGTTTTTGTGGTTTCGATGAAACCTTTGAGACCTCATTTGGATGTTGTAGTTTAGGAAAAAAAGTAGGTTATAGGTGTCAAATCAATGTCCTTTTTAGTGAAATTTGAGGAAAAAGTAGATGACAGGTGTCAAATCAATGTTTTATAGGTTTTTAATGGTTTTATATATTTGGCAAAAACTCATTTGGATGGGTTTTGGCTCGATCTCGCGAAACCCACGAGACCGGGCCAAAACCCATCCAAATACAGCCTAAAGAAAAGTCCTTTGAGGTTTAGGACGCCAACCTTTGAGGGACCTTGAACTGTTTTAACGTGCACGTAAACTTTTTTGCATTAATAAATTTACGTAGTTATCATATAAGATGATATATACATGCAATGCAGGATTAGAATTTGGAGATGTAAATTAATTAAATAAAATCACACACACACACATCGTCAAGTTTTGGATGTAACATAATTATAAAAGTAATTTGTTCTTGCATTATAGTTCTTGATAATTAGTCCTGACAAGCCAGAAATCATACTCTACAAATTAAATGTAATAACAGATTTTCACTACTAAAAGTTAATTTTTGATCCATTTTTAAACTGGTATATATGATACTTATACTATAAAAAAAAATTAAATTCATTTTGTCATTTTATATATATCTACGAGGGATTAAAATTCCTCATCAAGTACTACTTCTAAATTTATAAAAATAAAAAAAAAATAAAAACCATATATATTGTACGTATTTCTTGAAATATGGATCGGCCCCTAAATAATCATACTCGAATGTATAATTAATGAAAGTTCAATGTAACTCACCGATTCATTGCCATTAAAATGCTTTGTTTTATTTTATATTGGCCCTATATTATTTATATTCTAGCAATTATATATAAATTCTACTGAAATCGATTCTATATAATATTCAGTCATGATGTTTCAGTGATTTCCAAAATTACTTCTCCACGTCGTTTCCTATAAAATCAGCTGGTTCACCTCCCCATTCTTTAACTCGTGTGGTTGCAGAGGACGCCTGCATCACAATGATCAACACATTAAATATTGTTCAAAAATCATAAATATTTTCTCTAGCAGCGTAAACTTTTAGTTTAGATATATAAGTTGAACATAAAATGATAAGATATATCACTTTGAAGTTTCTACTTAAATTTATCATATATATATATATATATATATATATATATATATATATATATCATGCACACTTTAAAGTTTCTACTTAATTAAGTCAATGTATGTCGCAACTTAATTTTAGTTAATCAATTGCAAAACAAGAATAAATAGGATTTGAACGAATTGCCCGAATCAAAATAAAATTAAATGCAAGGCTATGTACGTTGTACAAACCTCTTTATTCCAGTTAGTTTTGTGAACTAGAAAAAAGAGAGTGAACAGTTGTACGGTTGTTCCTGCTACCATTCCATACCATATACCCTGAAAATTCAGCATAAATTAAATAAAATGTATATTTGTGTTATTGGATAAAGAAAAGAAAAAGTAATTAATTTAAAATAGAAAACTTAATATTAACTTACTTGCACACCCATTTTAAGTGCATATCCCAATATTAGACCTAAAGGAATACCAAAAACATAGTAGCACACAATATTCACGTAGCCAATTAATGTTTGCCATCCAGCTCCAACCGCCACTCCTGTACCATCCATGTACCCAATCAAATTAAATTCCTGATGGATTAAAATTTAAATATACACTTTTATGTGTTTTAGTCAGAGAAAACGAAAATATGAAATACCTTCTAATACGACATCTTTTTTAGTTTATAATTTTTCTATATATTTCATAAATTTTTTTATGAAGTTGTCGAATGTTTCTTATATTTATCATACTGAAACATATCATGAAAACAAAATTTTAAAGTAAAATATTACCTGATAGGGTAAGTTGAACAATGTTCACTATAATGGAAAATGCAAGCAATGGTGTCAGCTCATATACAACTTTTTCTACTTG
Source organism: Penstemon barbatus (assembly GCA_003313485.2). NCBI lineage: Eukaryota > Viridiplantae > Streptophyta > Magnoliopsida > Lamiales > Plantaginaceae > Penstemon > Penstemon barbatus. Next base: position 12,545,259 of record CM064883.1, on the reverse strand, counting down.
TGATTTTTCTATAAACAAGGAAGGATATTGGCCCCGGAAGACGAGAAGGAAGATTGAAATTAGGAGGCCGATCAAGAAGGACGATATCACGACTACTAATATGGAAAATTTTGCCGCTCTTGGACGAATTGCTCCCAATTCATTTGCCACTCGTACGCTATAATAATTTTTATTTAGAAGAAGAAAAACAAACAAATTAAAATTAGAAATATGTATAGATGTATTTAAATATGTAAAGATAAAAAAAAATATTTATCTTTATGTTTCGTGCGATCGCATATGGACTTACCTAATTGCTGCATTGACTCCAATGGCGAGCGCGTTTGTCCAACCTAATATGTTTGTGCTGCATGCAAAAATAAATAATTTGAGTTAAAATCTAGATACGATACTATTCACCTAAGGTAATTAATCAAATAAAAATGATGGAGCATAATATATATATTATGATATTAATTATTCAGTATTGCTTTAAAATTAATATTGTTATGCAGACTAAAAATTTGTGAATAAAAAATACTATAATGTTACCACTTATGTAAATGTAGCATGTTTATATTTATATACTCCAAATTTAATCCATAAATTGTGCGTGGCCCAACTTAAATCTTGCAAATTACTTTATAATTTTTTATCAATAGAGTCTGATAAATTGAGTAAAAGACCACAAGCCTATGACCAACTCAAAACAAGATCAAGTTACGGTAATGTTGATCAACCCCATGTTTAAAAACTTATTTTCTCGAAAAAAATTCCACAAGCAGTGCCAAAACAAAACAAAAAAATTAATTAAAGAATTATGGGATGAAGAGAGTATTTGATTTTGTTTAATCTAGCTATAATTGTGTTCAACACTTATATGGGTAATATCAATTAACTTTCAATTATTAAAAAAAAAAAAACAAAAAAAACCAATTATCATTATTTCCACATAGATGATACTTTTATCATGTATTACTAACTTACTTAATTGTTTACCTTTTTATTTTTTATTAAATAAAACGATAGTTACATCATTGCATCAATATCATCCAATTACATAGAAAATCAACTACCAAATACTAATATTAAACTAGTAATTGTGCCTTGTTGAATTGTAAAAATCATATCTAAAAATAAAAGATAATGCATAGATCATAGATATCAAAATCATTGCTTACTAATTAAATTGTTCTCATTTGTAGCATTACTGTACACGAAAGTAAATTAAGGTGATACGGGCGAATATTGATAAGAAAGATCAATATGAAAATTTCTACCAAATTATGGACTAATATTTACCATATGGATAGAGCATCAACAGCAATTTCTGCGTTCTTTAAATATCCAGCAAAGAGGACCAACGCCATAAAATACCATGACTCTAAGCTGTCAACAAAATAGAATTTAAAATGAAGTAAATAACCTAATATATGCATGCAGGAAATGCAATATATATATTTTGATTTCTTCACAACGCACAATACATTATAGGATATAATGTGATTAATAAATATTTTATCAGAAACTTGTATTTTTAGTCCCACGTGTTAGGAGCTCCATCATTTTTTATGTCGTACTTTATAACACTAAAGTTTTAGTCTCAAATTCTCAAAACAAAAATTCACTTTGATCCCGAAGTTTTATGATCTAAATTTTTCATAAAATATTTTGCATTTTAGTCTCCACCTAGTACTTTTGAAACATGTCTTTCTCAATTTTTGTTTGGAACTTAAAAATGACACGAGCCGTAAGTCAATTAATTTTTTTATTTTTTTTAATGAAAATGTTAAATTTTAATGTTAATTATATTATAAATTTACATACATCTATTTTGATTGACAATGATAATATTATCAATCAATTCAAAATAATGTAATAGATTTTTTTTCATAATTAAGTTTCCAATCTTTGTTTAGATGTAAATCAAAAAGTAATTATTATCATCTTTTATATATTTACTAAATTTTGTAAGTTTAATAATCTCTTTCTTTTTCAAATAACTCATAATAAAACTCAATTTTTAGAAAATGAATTGTTTTTTTTTTTTTTTTTTTTTTTATCAAAACTAATGTATATAAAATAACCTATTAATCTAACTACAATGCGTAAATGTAAAATTATTAGAAGTTTTACTTTTCAACTTTTACGAAAAAAAGTCTTAAGTACTCACCACAACATTAGAGTCGATGCAAGAGAAAACCTCGCAAAACCCCATAGATTCTGAAACGCCCTTATCTCAAAACCCGACCAAGCTTTACCACATCTTCCGCAAAATATATACACCAGCTGCGCCACCACTACGAACCACCACGAAGCGTTCAGGACCAACGCGCCACCAACCATCCCCCAACCTAGCTTTATCATCAACAACCAACTAAACACAGTATGCAATGCCAATCCAACGGCAGAAATCCATGCCATCGCCACGATCTTGCTCTGAGCCAACAAGAACTTGGCCGTGGGGGCGTTTATCGCGGTAGCGTAGAGTTGAGGAATCATCCACAACGCAAATTTTCCTGCTGCTCGCGATAAGTCCTCCTTCTGCCCGATTAATAACAAGAAAGGTTCCGCAAAAATGTAGAAAAACATTAGTAGAACACTAGTAGCAAGAAGAATAATCCAGGATCTCTGCATGTAGATTCCGAGCATTTCGATCTGCCCGGCTCCGTACGCCTGCCCGCATAATGTTCCAAGTGCACTTGCCATTCCAGTCTGTTGTTTTAATTAAAAAAGTAATTTTAAATTCAAAATTGGCCAACAAAGTTAGCATATGATGTTACGGATAACATAAGAGCTTTTAGCAAGTTATACCATGTGATACGCCAAATTAATGGACAATTTATTCTCTGTGAAATGAAAATAAGGATATTATCCCCATGTGATATATAATAATAAACGATTTACCTTCTTCCTCGTGGAGGTGTCGCACACGCGCTCTATATTACAACTAAGACTTCATTTCGTTGTTGAAAATTATCAATTTAACCCTACTTTAAAAATATACTCACTTCACTTTATCCCTTGTGATATGCGTAAATGAGCACTTTACTTCCACTGTGATATGTATAAACTGGCACTTTACCCTGAGATATTGCCGAATAGGCACTATACGCCCCAGTAAAAAACCAAAAACATAAAACAAGAAAATGGGAATCTACCTTATTTTATAAAAATACAGTATAATTATTTCACCCTTTTATTTTCTTTTATTTTTCATAAGGGGGTAAACTAGCTTTATGAAAATAACATAGGAAATTTTTTTTATTCACTCGATAATATATGTATAATTAATTAGTCATGATAAATAAGTCTTCATAATTATAGGAGTTTTGGTTTGATTCGGAAGGTTTTTAACTCGATAACATATTTATAATTAATTAGTCATGATAAATAATTCTTCATAACTGTAGGAGTTTTGGTTTGATTCGGAAGGTTTAAAGGATTCCACTAGGTCATGGACAAAAAAAGTAGATATGAGTTAGATACTTAATTTAGATAGATTTTAAATTTGTACGAATTAGTAGTGTATTTAATATGTATATTAATTTATTGATCAATAGTTGGATATTCCGAATATGTTTGGATGGAATTTGATTGTTTGTAATCCATGTGAAGTAAGTTAAAAAAAAAAAAAATATGCCGGATGGTCATGTCCATGCACACGTGCAAATTTAGGCCCCGTTTGGATCGATTTTGGCTCTGTTTCGTCATGTTTGGATGGTTTTGGCGAAACAATTCAAATACAATTTGAATCGATATTGGCTGGAATATTGAGATGATAAAATAATAGTAAAATAACAGATAATGGGTTCTGAAAAGTTAAGATATGGTTTGTAATGGTTTTTGATGTTGGTGTTTGGGGGTGAAAAATTTATGACAGATGTCAAATCAGAGACTTTATAGAATTATGATATAGTATAATATAGTGTATTAATTGAGATTGTGATTATAATAATATTTTTACAATTAAGGTGATGAAAGTAATATTATTGTAATATTGATTTAGATAATTAATAATAATCTTATGTATAATTGATTAGTGTATATATATTTTGTTTATTACATGTTACTCAAAAAATAATATAGTAATTATGAAATTTTGAATTTATATAATTAATAATAATTATACAAGACAGTATAGAAAAATCTTAACTTTCTATGTACTCCTATAATATTAGTAATAGCAATAATTAAAATAAAAATTAATTTATATATATAATAATCTGGAAAATGATTTCTTTATTTTAAATTAGTAAAATAGGAAAATGGTGCGGAGAGGGGAGAGAGAGCGTGCAAAGCCCTATCTTTCTCTCTCCATACTATACATTTGCTCAGTTGTGCAGAGCTGACAAATGAGACATCTGCACTGCAGTCTGCACAATAGTTCCTAGCTTTATAGTTTGTTTCAGGATGTTTGGCTGACTAGCGAAACTTGTGTTTCGCTGAATTGTGGCCCAAACTTAAAAGTGATCAATTTTGGCCCGTTTCGCGAGCGAAACATTTGGGCCAAAATCGATCCAAACAGGCCCTTAATTTCTGTATGTGTTTGGGAATTTTTGTAGTTCAAAGTCCAAACTATAACCGAATCAGATATAAAACTGAGACAAACGTGGTTGCTATGGTCTTGTCCATGCACAAGTGCAAGATCTTTCTGTTTTTCCGGAGTGCGAATACTATTTTGTACATTTGCTATATGATGGGATCGAGGTGCAATGAATGATCCCTAAAGTCAAGGAGTATTTAAACTTCTAAATCTCATTTCCACCATATATTGGTATACAAAACTGAATCCAGTAATTAATTTTTTTTTTTTTTTTTTTTTTTTGTGATAAGTATCCAGTAATTAATATGTTTTACATATTAATTGCACCATGTGAGCTGACTATTATTTATCTCGAGTGTCAGGAGAGAGGGATATATAAGAGGGAAAATAGTATTACTACTACTACTACGTACCATGACGCCGTAACTCAGACCGGCGATGACGGAGTTCTCAATCGAGAAAGCGGCCAACGCAAGTGGTCCCACGTGGCCGGCGAAGGTTTGGGTGATGGCGCCGAAGGAATATTGACAAATGGTTGTGAAAATGGCGGGGCCAGCTAAATACCATAGCGTCTTCGACTCCTTGAGGAAAGCCTGGAAGAAACGGGTTATTCCCGTGACCGGAGGAATGTCATTATATTTGTTAGCAATATTAAAGGAGGAAGGGAGTGCTGATTCTACAACTTGTTGCTCAGATGAGGATAGTCGAATGGACGGCTTGGAATTGTTTTCCATTCTCAGGAGGCACAATATGGAGAGGTTCACTTGTAGTAATTTATTAATATGTGCTTGCATGTGATATGGGTTATTTATAGCAGTAGGGAATAAGAATTGTTGACAATTAATTAATTACTACGGTTTTATTATGTTAGTTATTCTCCTGATTGGTTTATATTTGGCCACGTCTGCTGCGTCCATATTAATGTGGGCTTTAGGAGTACCTACATAGTGGGTACTACATATCGGCCTTCTTTGCTTGACATGTGTAAAAATGTGCTAGTTGAAAGTGTTCCTAAGCATATATCATAAAAAAATTGGAAACTTTCTTTGTTATGGGAGTTACATCAAATTTCAAAGCAAGTGTATTGCACTTGCTTTGTAGTTACTTTGAATTAGGACAAACACACTTGCTTAGTAGTTACTTTGAATTAGGACAAACACGATGTATATAAAAATTTCCCCATAAAATTTGATTTGTTATTATTCAGTTTTACTTCATGATTTAATTTACAAGTATTCATTAAAAGTGTTACTATAGCGTACACATTCAGGCAGCACAATGCAATTAAACGTTATCCGCCAGTTGCCTAAGTTTCTTGCCCAACTTATCATTTGCCTAACAAATATAATTGTCTACAGATTTTGCATTTAGAACTACTTATAGAAGTTGACAAAATTATTGATTCTCACCATTTTTTTTTTCCAAATCGAGATCTATTATATATTATATATATTATATATATATATATATATATATATATATAAAAGTGTGAATAATTTAATTTTTTTCTTATGTAAATATTTAGGTTGAAAAGCGATATTTTATTCGGTAAACATGTAAAATTAATTGAAAAAGTAGAACTAGACATGGAATCATATTTCTCTACTACGTCTATATATCAATATGTGATTAGTCTAGTAGAAGGGATTAGTACCACAAAAGAGGGCCCAAGTTCAAATCTCTGTTGGTAGAGGTTCCCATATAATTTACCCAACACAAACCCTCGAGAAACTAAAAAAAATCTATACTACAGATACTCCTAAAATTTAAAAACTATCTCTTACATCATCATTTATAGTTAATTTATTTTTCTTCTAATAAAACCCATAAAAATGAACAACAAAATATAAAAGATATCATTATTTTTATTAGCTTAATAAATATATTTTTAAAATTAATACTCCATAATTTAGCATCAATATGATTTCAAGTATGAGTCGTATTGTACGAACGCCTGGAATTGGAGCTTGATGATAACATGAAGTGAAGTGAAGTTGAAGCCTTTCTTTGATTTTTGTTGTATGCTTGTAGAAGAAAATTAATGGAAGAATTTTTGTTGTTGTATTAGAATTCACCACATGGTTTGAGCTAAGTCCAATCACATAGTTTAGGCCTAACTCAACCTCAAAAGTCTGCTTGTAATGCGAGGATTGTCCAATACCTTATAAAGTGGACTTAACTATGATTTGCAACCAATGTGAGACATTTAGTCTCAATATATACTCCCCATTCACGTGTGGACGAACTGAATGTGTGGGTGAAACAAGCCCAACACGTGATATATTAAAGTCCAGCATTGTGAATTACAACATATGGGCCCCAACACACAAATAATGACCGTCCAAGCCTATTGTTAACTGGACGAAAAATAACAATCCAGGGCTTTGCTATTTGGGTGAAGTGTGTGGGTGAAGAATAATCCCATCATGCAAACAAGGAGGAGCCAATCACGGAAGAAGGTGGTTCACTTCAACGTGAGACTCTGATACCATATTAGAATTCACCACATGGTTTGGGCTAAGTCCACTCACATGACTTGAGCCTAAATCCACCTCAAAAGCTAGCTTGTAAGGTGAGGGTTGCCCAAGACCTTATAAAGTTGACTTAACTATGATTTTCGACAAAGTTGGTTCTTCTCAATATGTTATATGGTTTGGTAGAAGGAAATAGAAAGGAAATTAATGGAGGTTTGGGCAGAAAGAAAGAGAGAGGAAATTAATGGAGGAATGACGTGTAAGAAGGAGAAAAAATGGAGGGAAATTGTGTATAAGGAGGGAAAAATTGGTATTCCTTGCCCAAATGCAATTACCCCCTGCCCGAAATTCACATGTGCTCAACAAGTGATTTTCTCCCTCAGTTTATGAAGTTACATGCACATTATTGATTATTCCTAGAGGCGGAGGACAGGGGATGCGGGTTGGGGCACCCGCACCCCCACCCCCAGCCAATTCATTTTGTATTAGTAATTAATAATGCACCAGGGATAAATATTAATTTATTGTACATTGATTACTTTATCCCAATATCTTCATTTAAATATTTCTATAGTTTTTCTTAACAAGTATTCTAGCCCAATTTCATCCCTCTAAATAATCGGGTATTTGAAAATAAGGCTCAACAATTTACTTTGAATAAGAAATACAGACTATAGAGTATATTATTTCTATTAGTAAAATAAAATTCTATTTAAATATATGGTTAGCTAAATCTTTAATAATGTATGTGACTTCAAAAAATCTTTAATAATGTATAATGTATATTATTTTTTTATGACATTTTTTCCATGCGTTCTAAATGAATTTATTTTATCATAAAATTATTAAAAATTGAAATTGCCCAAAGTTGTGATATTAATTCAACCGTATATGAATTAGATTTCATGAAGAAAAAAATAGTGCAATTTAGGATATATATGTAAACTGTAATTACTACTATTCAAAATTATTAGTATGTCCAACTCTCTTTATAAGTTGCTTCATAATTTATGATGATTAATGATTATTACCTCATAATATAGAACTATATATATATATATATATATCATTTATATCAACTGCCAAAAAATTATCGATATATTAAATATAAATATTTTTGTGTTTACTAACCTGGACCATAGTATGGACCGATGAGCGCACTCAGTGTGGAGTCCAGTAAGATTTGAACTTGAGATACATCTCTGGGGTCGCAAGACGCTACCACTTGACCCAGATAAATATAAAAAATTTCACTAAAATTCCGCCCCCCTCAGTTCAAATTTTTGGCTCCACCACTGATTATTCCGTCCAATTTTTAAACGAAAAATGTAAAAGTGTCCAAAGTTATGAAATTGTGGTATGAAATGTGTTTTTGAAAAAGCTTGGTATACAAACTATTGAGTTGATAAAGGTTTGATATGAAAAGTGTTTTTTCCTCGTTTAAGAAGTTAACGGGCACATGTTGCACGCGCACGTTGTTCCGCACAATTTTTAACGGAAACTTTTGTATAATTTTGAATTAACGAGAAGGAAAGAAATATTTTTTTATACAATAATTTTATGTTTGTGAAAAAGGAATTTCAATTATTTGTATTTACTTAAGAAATATTAGAGCTTTAAATTAAGGAGTATATATTTTTTTTTTTTTTATTTGAGAGGTCCAGGGAGGGCAAAATCCATTAATGATCAAGATCAATGTTTACAAGGTCAAGTATAAAACTAGAAAGAACAGCAACATTAGGAGAAATACTATCATTAAAAATGTGACCTAAGGGATGAAAGTGGTATTGAGAGTATTATTAAAGGAGTATAATATTGACGGCTTTAAATTATTTCTTAAGTAAATACAAATAATTAAATTATTTCTTAAGAAAATGGAATTGAGAAATAAAGGAAGATATCATAATTAAGGAGTATATAATATTGACGGCTTTAAATTATTATTATAGTCAAACATAAATGATGACTAGCTTAGTCATGAAATTATGTAATACTGGTTCTACTTCTAACGTAAGATTATAAGAAAATATTGAGTATATTTCATAATAATTCAAATATAATAATCTAATTCTACTACTGTACATGTGTCCTAGTCTTAATATTTTTACTTAAATTGGTTTTTATTTTTAATATTCTTTAACATTATTACTTCTAATGTTCACTATTTAATCAGGTTTCTAAGATTGAATTACTGATTAGTTTTGCGTAATTTTGCAACAAATTAAACTAAAAACTAGTCATCGATCAATATATTTGTTTTACTTTAAAAC